>WEDG01005621.1:0-343326 GCA_017591395.1 Schistocephalus solidus
ATGATCAAGCCAACTACATCTAATAAGTGTTTGGGCGTTAGGCTGATCCACTGATAAAATTTTATGAACGCAAGCATTCTTTGTTTACACCAAAAAAGGGGAGGCTAGTTAAATATTTTGTCTTGTGGTTGTCGGTTGATTCCGCCTGCTGTTCTTCTCAGCAAATGCCTGATCTTGAAAGTGCGATGCGGCTGCGAGTAATTTTTGATGGGTAAACGGCTTTTATCTTTCATTATGTCCCTAGCATTACAACGGTCACCGACGTAGACACTCTTCCAAATTATGAGAACCTATGCGAGGAAATACGTAGTTTGTACCATTTTCCTGCGCAGTCACAGTTCACATTGAAATGGATTGATGACGAAAACGATCCATGCATGCTTACGAGCGAAGAGGAATTGCGTGAGGCCCTCAGGCTTTACAAATTGAGCAAAGAAGCATTTCTCACTCTACATGGTATGTAATCTTGCATTATTCATTTACCTGCTACAATTTTCCGGGCTTAAATTTTATTATTGTTTTTTAAAAAAAATTTAAAGTTTGATTCATATGATTATTTCTTGAAATCGACCACTTCCTAGCTTTCTAAGTTCCCCTGGTTGTTACTGTTGGAATCAGGTGACTAGTATAATGTTCATTCGCTCTTGCCCTTTTGGGGAAGCTCCTCTAGCAGTAATTTGAAAATAGATCATGTAAGCTTTCACTGAAGTTTATACATTATGCGGTAACGGTGGTTCGGCGTTCGTGTCACTGAATGCTAACTGTTCCAACGTCTTTTTTGAACCAAATTCTTGCCTGGGTGCGTGAACTTTCCTATCCTCGCGCTATCATAAAGCAAAATTTGTGACTTATATGAATCGTGTTCGGACTAGAAAATATGAATTCAACTGGTAAATGACAATCATCCTACACAAAAGCCTTAATATTGAATTTGGAATCGCTGGCGTCACCCTAGCCAGGCGTGCACTATCGGATTCTCCTTTATTGTTCTTTGAGCCTCAAGCATGTAGTCTAGACGGCCAATGATTTACCTGTAAACTATGTGGAGCCAGCGATAGCACAGATAATATGACCTTATGACGTTTTTAGTTGCCACCTGTTCTAGATACATGTAATATTCTTGCCGTAATGCAAATTCCCACTCTCTGGTTAAAATAGGTCGTTTATATTAACGTATGCTTTGAATAACTTGGTCGTCCGGAACATACGGAAAATTTGGTGCTTTCCGAAACCACTTATTTGGTTTACAATACACTTTTCTCCTACGGGCGTAGCCTTTGAGTAGGGAACCACAGAACCACTGATTTATCGGGTCTGCAAATAGTCATATAGCTCCCTGTTTCTTAGATGCTCATCCTCTGCGCGTGTTGATATCGATAGCAGGGAAATATCATAGTAGAACCGTGCATTTGATTAATTCATAACTTCGTGTTCAGAACAATTTTCCGATGAATAAATTCCCCAAATTTCGTATCCATATTCTGGCTGGTTGGCCATTTAGTCATTAAAGAGACGATGAACACCGCGGATTGCAACAGTGAAAGTATTCACCCTGAGAGAATGGAAGGGAAGGGAAACGTAGGCTTGGAATGGTTCCCTTTGTAGTATTTTAATCGCATGCCTTATATCCAGCAACCATGGTGAGGTGTGTAGCTGTTGCTCTAGCCATTTTTCGACCTATAAGGGGATTCTATGTGCGTCTCTAAATAAGGCTACTACGCTCTCCTAAACGGCTGCGGAGTTCCAATATGACGCACGACTGGTTAAGTGAAAAGACTACTGGAATCATCCTGGGCCGCCTGCGGAATTGCATGTCAACCGCTCTGTATAATGTTATAAGGAGGTGTAGGTGGGTGATGGAATTGGGTTGCAACGACAGAGTAACGGGGTCTTGTGCGGAAACTTATGTGAACAGAATTCATACCACGCCGATCTTGCTGTCGTCCCAGTCTTATAATGCTACGGTAAAGAGGCTCAACCATTAAGACTGGCGTGAACTTGGACGCAGCGGCGGAGTCGGTGTAAAAACCGTATATGCATTCTGAAAAACGGTTAGTAAATTTGCTCTGAAAAGTTTTCTAACTGCACCAGGAAGGTAATCGGAGTGTGGTCGCGGCGTAGCGTTTAGCTTCTTGAAGTCTGAGATGGGGTTGAACACCAGTTATGGGCAATGCTAAGTAGCTAGCCTGTGGACCTAGCAAAGTGTTTCCCCACAAGGGACACTTGCACACTTTTAAAAATGGGTTAATTTTGTGTACCTCGTGTCGAATTTGCTACCAAATCACCTCTGCACGGACGAATTGATATACTGGCTAGCTTTACACGTGACTGATTTATATGACTATGAAGTTCCTCGGGATCTGAAAGAAGATGCATCATGCACCCTCTTCGTTCCGTTGTTCTTCTTTGGAGAGGTGGGTCCTTCTGGGTGATACGATATCCACCTTGCTTCAAATCAGTTTAAGGGCTAAAAAACTCTCTCCCATTCTGGATGGCTGGTTGTTTGATTGTCTGAGATGCATGGCGAATGAATGATTTTCCAGCATTCTAAGGGTTGGTCTCTCGTTCATAGATTTGTCTCCGCACACACTTTATTGATAACCACGAACTTCGCGATTTCAGTTTTCCCTGGTGCCCCTCCCGAACCTGGTATGCTCTGCCCAGGAGAAGACTGTAAGTGAGACCTTCGTTTCTCTGTTAATCTTTTCGATATGCAGCGCACTCTCTAAAAGACCCCAATGCTGCACTCATGCTTATGTTGTCTAGTTGTTACCTTAAGGTTTTTTATTAGAACAAAAGCTTGTTTTGTCGCAAGGATTTGCCGATTCCCAATAGTCTGCATGCAGTCGTCTGCCTTACTCCATAAGCAGCATGCTTGAGCAAGGAGTTGATTAGAGGTTTACTTCAATTATAGTGAGGAGGATTTTCACAGAGCCATTGCACCGGTGAAAGAATGCAATAACTATGTAGACAACGGTCTTATTCTTAACTGAATTACGCCTCATCCGGGTAGCCACATTAATAACCGTATAGAAGCTCTGTCGTACGACTAGCTCTACTGTTTCCCAATTTTCCGAACTTAATGCCTCAAAGAGCAATGCGATCATAACACAAACGAGCTGGAAAGACACTCCAGCAGTGAAACTATACTTTAACACAATGTAGTGTTCCTATGCCATCAATTGTTTTGCTTTTTTTGCACAAGTATCTCACCCGGTATTAGAGGTGATTACTTTTGATTGTTTTGTCGTTGCATTTTCTGCACCTTCCTACTCTGTGGTTTTCTTTCTCTCTGGATACCTGGCGATCGTCTATTCACGCTCATATCTAGATGCGTCCAATAGCAGACATTTATGCCAAGCGTTCATGCATCCTGTGGGTGGAGTTAATTGAAAGAATGATGGCAGATTCCAAGAACCATCACGCCCGAAATCCGTTAATTTGTATGCTATTATCAACTACTGGGTCCCCACTCATGTCAAGCATTTAACTTCATCGAAACGCAGATCATGGATTTTTATGAAAAAATGATGACCTGAGCGTCTTACTGTATACTCGGTGTTAAATGGTTTGAACGCATATATGGCAGTGCCCCGGCGGGACACGCGAACAAGAACCGTCGTAATAGAGGTGTTTTTGCGCTAAGTTGTAGGAAATTGGAATTAACATTAATATAGGGTTGTAGTTAAGGTTAGTATAAAGGTTGAGATTAGAGTTAATGTTTAAGTTTTAGGCAGGGTTAATGTTAGGGTTACAATACTCGAGTATTTATCCATCCTGGAATCTAACGCAAGACCACTTGCGTTACTCGATAGCGTTCCTATCCACAGGTCCTGTCCGGGGGCGAGCGAGGGCATGCACACGATTCCGACCTTGTAACCCATATCAGGGATTGTCGTCCTTGCATTATGTTCGACGCAGATGCAATTTTATTGAACAGGGTTCGGTGTGGAGGGAATATCAGGCGTGCATACTCTGTTGTTTTGCCAAAGGCTATACAAAGCCTGTTTGTGACCTTCACCTCAGTCTACTTTAGCGTATCAATTAACCCCTCACCCATTTATCCGCTGAATAATTCCCTGTCACAGAGTCTAAGTCAGTCACCGATTTTTCATATTATTTTTGCTGTCGCGCTGGTGATTTTGTGCCTCAATATCAGCTTTTTGGATTGACGGTGTTCATTCCGGCGTTCGCTTTTAAATCAGTTAACTCCTTATACGCAAATGTCTCCAAGTTTTATCTTCAATACACTCCAACAGACCCACATTAAAAATAGAAAAAAAATACAGTACACTATGCAGTTCGCTTGAGCATATGGAGAGGACTGGGCTTACATAATTTCCTTCGGTACCACTGCTGACATCTACAAGAAAATAACCATGTTGAAAAACGCACCCGGAGCGGTGGAGCAGGATCATTTCAAACCTGCTGCTGGCTTTCGAACTCACCATCCCATACCTTGTTTGCATTCACGCTTCACACTTCTGAACTCTGACCCTTTTTCAATATTTTAAATCTTCTGCGCAGGCAAAGTTTACCGCAGAGGTGCAAAACGGTGGAATAAAAAGTTCTATCACCTAAAGGGGCACAACTTTATCGCTCGCCGATTCAATCGGGTAAGTGCAGAAAATTTTCAGTTTTCTGACATGTCCAGTGTCTGCTCGAGAGCAATATCTGACCGATTACTCATGGAAAACAAGCTGTAACTTTTTTATCTTTTATCTTCGGAGTGTCAGCTAGTAGAATCAAAGAGCTTCCGAATTCTTGCTTATTACGGTTTTCAATAGTCTATAGAAAGATCACCGTTCAAAACGAAGTCTTCAAACATATTCGGAAGAGGGACAGTGCGATCGTCGCGAACGAAGATGTCCACCGTGTGACGCATAGCAAGGTTGGCACAGGGACGGTGACTTGCGCATGAATTAGTTCATAGTAGACTTGTGCTGCATCTACCACACTCTTTGTACCCTTACCCACCTGGGCCTGGGGCCAAGACAGAGTCAAGAAGACAGGCAACGGAATAGATTGCAGTGGCTGACAAACCTAAACAGCCTTTGTAGGTGTGCCACACGCGAAAAGATATTTGAGAGTTTGTCACACTGACAAATGTTTTTGACACGCTCTGTTCGTGGGTCCACTGTCTTTTTAAAGTGTTATTATTGCTCACAGAATACGCAGTAACGGCGTCCAATTCTGTACACCATCAGCGATGTGTGTCGCTGAGACCAGCTATTTCCGACTACAATACCTCGAAAATCCGTACTTTAAAACAAGGAATCATCCTATTTTGAGCAGACCAGCGTGGTTTCAACCGGAAAAATATAGATAGATAGATAAATAAATAAAACCTAACTTTTAAGCGAATTAGTTTCAAACGAAGATGACTGTCGTCATTCAAAATTGCGCTCCACTTGAAACGTGATGGACTGGGTTCTATCAGAAGAAGTTGACCACCAAATTCTTTTGACCCATCTTCTCCATTATGTGTCGTGTTTTTTGGTAAATGCGATTGATATTCTGTTAAGATCTAGGACACAAAACCTGCCGGGTGAAGTATGAAAGTAAGATGAAAAAACACAAAGAGTAATATCCTGTATTCATTTCTGATGATTTTCATGCTATGCAGTAAACTTTTTGCCTTCATCGTTTCCTACTCTTCACGTGTATGCATTATCTACACCCACCGCCAGAATGCCACCTGCGCGTATTGCCAAGATCGCATTTGGGGTCTTGGCCAACAGGGATACAAGTGCAACGCCTGCAAACTTCTCATTCACAAACGCTGCACCGCCTCCGTGGACTATCGCTGCGGAGAGCGCGGTGTAGTACACCAAGTAACTCGTCAGAGACCCGTAGCCGTCGATGCGAACGGTTCCCCAGGCAAGTCACCCTCTCCATCCCACCAGGAAAGCTCTTTCCTGCTCATCTAGAACTGCAAATCACTCCAGAATGAATTAAAATTACAGACGCCTCGAAACACGGTGCTGTTAGTAGATGAAAACTCGATCTTATTATAGGGCACTAACCTCCTCTAACTTATCTCCGCCCCATGAACCGCTCCTCTAGCCCTTGCGGCCACTCGACATGACCAATAATAATGCAACCTTTGACTATCCAGTTAGTGTAATAAGCCCACGTGTTTGACAATAACAATATGAAATTTGCCGGACATGAGATTACATGCGATGTATTCAGAATAATGTATATTTTCCTAAGGTTCTTTACGACTGTAGGAAAAAAATACCCCACGATCTGATGCTTCAAACCTGCTCATTGCTCTCTACTCATCAAATCAAGACAAATTTTCAGCTAAAACGGGTCAGTTGTCACTGGATCGGTTGTTGTCAACGGGCTTGTTTTTTTTTGCTGTAGTTCAAGTCATATCGACTGATCGGGCTCCGGTGAATACGTCTTTTTTTCACTGTTTTCATATCCCCTTCAAAGTAAAATTTTAGATGATAGCTGTTATATTTTCCTTTTAGAAATGCTCGTTTCCGATGGCGTTTCAAATCATGCCTTCAACGCGTCCGTGAGTTTCCTTCATTAGTCTTGCCAGACACCTTTCGTTTCCACTTTTTCTAAACCGAGTCTTTTTACTTAGTAATTATTTGATAAGACAGCCTTCTTGATACGGTCAACTTGTACTCGCCGAAGGGGGTGTCAGGCCGTGGCAGCAGGCGCATGATGGAAAGAAGATCACAGTACTAATACCGAAGCCATATTGAGTCGTGGAACTTATTCGAGTCTGCATACAGACCGTTAACCTCGCAGCCATTGAGAGCTGCACCGTAATCAATCCCCATCCCCTTTTCTTCGCGGAGTGTTTTGCCTTGGATTCGAACACTGGTTGTATCCAAGGTGCTACGTCGAGGGTCGCCTCACCACAGATCACATGCCTGTGTGTGGGCCTAACTGACTTGTTCCAGTTGAAAGTTGATCGCGGTCACCAGACGCCAAAAGTCACTGGATTATGCCTCTCGTTTTCGTACTTTTATCACTCATCAGATCAGATCAATTCGTTAGCCACTTCTTGGGGCCGAATGGACGTTGGTAGGAGTGATGAGCAGCAAAAATACTGCAGGCAAAAGGAGGACGTTTCTCGATTGCCTTCGGTGCCCGTTTCATAGGTTTTCCAGAAAAAGGACTCCTTGCAGACGTCGTATAAGCGCAAGTCAACTAATTACATAGTTCTATCTACTCGTATTATATACATGAGCTTAAAGGTGGTGGCGTATCACATGAAACATTAAATGAAATTATGAAGTGTGATTGCGGCTTAAAAGAATTAATCTGGTGGAGTTGTAATATTGAGTATTGGTGCTTTTTAACTGCCTCAGAAAGTAATCGCTAACTTGGTTGGAGTAAATCATCCCATATAAAGGTCTATAGGCGCAGATCACAAGTCCATATGAATACTTGGTCCGAAGTCCATCAGCCACAGCGAGATAACCGGATAATATTCATTAAACGGCTAACAGGCAGCCATTAGTATATATAGGGGTTACAGGTGACACCATATTGACAGCACTGTTACTAACTAAAAGCCCAAGCACGTGTTTTGCCGGTATTCTACCGCTGCTTGACACAGCTGCGAGAGGTCCGGCTCATCAGTGGGTACCCCAGCGTTCCCTGCGTGTTTCCTGGTAGATATTGAATATCATGTAACGTAAATACGAAATATTTTTTTGGTCACGCCAGGGCGACGAATTTTAAATGCACGTCTTTCCGGTCGCCTGTAAAATTACATTTGTCAAAAATGACTACTTAAGTGATACGATTATTTCCACTGATTCTTGACATCTCCATAAATCCACACATATTTTATAGAAAGCATACACAGAATATTCTTGCTTGCGATTATTTGTACTTTTCGTCAAATTTTTGTACTCGAAGAAGGAGGTATTTTTCAGTTAAAAAGTTTTTCGGTTTTCGAAGACTTATTAACCTGATCTGCCGTTTGGGATTTCAATATAACATCCTGTGCGCTTTGTACCTTGGTGGAAAAACACGAATCTATGTTACTAAGGCTCCACATAAGGGTGGGTAGGGACGGTGACTTGCGTGTGGATTAGTTTTAAGTGATAGTAGCCGTGCTCTACAGCTACCGCACTCTCTCTCCTCCTCCTCCTCCTGAGCCCGGTTTCACGACAGAGTCAAGAAAACCGGAGGCGGGAGAACACGCAGGTGACTGGCGCGGCCGGAGCCACCCCTGGGCGTACCACCACACCTGGCTCAGATCCCACGGAGTGTGAGTGCCATAAAAGCCACATTTCGAACGAGCCATTGCAGCCTGACTCATTCTGCCTGTCAGCCACTCCACACAAAACACACACGGGGCTGACCACGTGATCCGAGTTATCCCGTCAGTTGGCAACCTCCCAAGCCACGGCTTTTAGCGCATCGTGATAGTTTCAAGCGCGTCAGATTGCTTTATAGCGAGGAAAATGCGCTTAGCCGTCGACCTCACTCTCTCCCCCACCACCACAACCAGACTACCGACCGAGCCGGTCAGTTGTCTGATGCGGAAGGGAGCGCAGCTGATGCTGACCTCGTCTACGTGTACTACGTACACGACCTGGCCCCCAAACAGGAGCACCAGGATCTCACACAACAGGTGGTTGAAAGGCTCACATCTCACATGTGTGAGATAGCCAGAGGTCACGTTAAGAAGGAGCTATCGCAGCTGGACTCTCAGACCACCAGTCAGCCACTCCACACAGCACACATTGGACTGACTGCGAGATCTGAGTGTAATTTTCAGTTGGCAACCTTCCAACCTACGGCGCTTATCCCCCCGTGATATTCTCAAGTGCAGATCACACAGGCAACAGAGGAGCCACATGGAGAAGGAGCCGAGGATCATACTTGCCTCTCAATCCGCTATGCAGACTGAGAGCAGGTTTTTTGTGGTGTTGCGTATGATCATGTGAGGTGCAGAGGCTGATGAGGAGAGATGTAGTGTTGTGGTATAGCCGGTGGTGTTCTACCGCAGGTTTTCCTTCAGACGCATGTGACCTAATAGGCCCATGAGGTGTGCAAATGTGCGTGGGCATTGTGGACAGTTGAGTCGGATGCGGTGAGTGTATGTAGGTGCTCCTGGCACTGGTTCGCCGCTCTCTGCGATTGGTTCGCAAGTGACCGACCATGTGCGGTAAAAATTAGGACAAGATAAGTCGGGAGGTGCTGAGTATGGGGAGATCTGCTGCTGGTATGGTAGTCGAGCTCATGGGAGATATATGGGAAGTGTTGATGGGTGTGCAAGATGTGCTGGCATTGCCGTGGATTCCGCTTTCGTGGATGCGCATGTGACCGATCAGGCCCATGCGATGAGTGAATGCGCGTGGGCAGTGAAGGCATTGGAGGCAGCAGTCTCTGCTGTGTGTTGGTGCCTCAGGCACTAGTTCGCCAGTCTTTGTGCGGTTGATTCGCAAGTGGCCGACCAGGCCGATGTGTGAGGTGAATGTGTGATCACAATGAGGACAGGTTAGTGCCGAATCCCTATCGCTGGTACTGGGGGCGGTGGTGGTTTTGAAGGTAACAGGTAGTCGGAGGTGGCTACCGAGGTGATGGGAGTAGAGCAAATGGTGTTCGTCACCGTGATCGGCGCAGGGGTGCAGGAGGGAGGATGGTATCGGTGATCATGGGCGGTGGGGCATCAATGAAGTTGTTATCAGTGGTTGGGGTGGTGGTGGTCGTCGTCATTGGGTCTGAGGCAGGTGTGGCAGAGGCTGTTGTTGTGGGATTGTTGCTGCATTGAATTCGAAGCTGTCCGACCAGGCCGATTCGCGCGTGGAATGTGCGTTGACAGCGTGGGACCGTTAGCAGGGCTTAGGCATTGGCGGTGTTGATCCGCGGTGCTTTTGACCTGCAAATCGCCCGTTTGGCCTCAGCAGCGGCGATCCTGTTGGCCTCATCGACTGCTGCACCAGTCTTCACAGATCTTCTCCATACCGGTCTATCCTAGGTGAGGTCCTCCCAGGTCGCCGGGTTGATTTGCAATTGCTTCAGAGATTTCTTCAAAGTGTCCTTGTAGCGTCGTTTTTGACCTTCCTGTCAGCGAGCATCCGTAGCGACATCTCCGTAGAAAAGCCGTTTAGGTAGTCGTTCGTCGTCCATTCTCACCAGGTAACTGCTCCATCGTAGTTGAACTTGCCTCAGCATGGCGTGGATACTGAGGATTCCGGTCCGCTCCAGGACCTCCGTGTCGGGGAATCTGTCTTACCATCTCAGCTTCAGTATTCTGCGGAGGCAGCTGAAATCGAAGTTATTCAGCTTCCAGGTCTCCGCTCCATACAGGAGTATCATCAAGATGACAGCCTTGTAGATCTCAAGTTTGGTGTTCAGGTGAATACTGTGGCGATTCCACATGGATCCCTGCAGCCGGCCGAAGGATTTGGAGATCCGTTGAGTAACCTCGTCGTCGATTCTTGTGTTGCGTGACAGCGTGCTTCCCGGATAAGCAAAGGTTTCTACATTTTTTATTTGAACGCCATTGACATTGGTTGGGGGACATTATATTCCGCGCTGCATGTCCTCCTCAGTCACGGTGTTAAGGGCGCAGTCGTCCGTGAAGAGCATGTCATGGACTGTAGTCGTAGCCGCGTGTGTTGGGGCCTGCATACGCCTCCTATTGAGGTGCCATTCGGTTCAGTAGGAGATGCGGCTACCAGGGTGCTCATCACGATAGGCGTCTATCAGCATAGCAGAGAATGTGAGACTGAAGAGGGTGGGGGCCAGTACGCAGCCCTGCTTCACTACGTTTGTCACTGCGAATCCTTCGGATACCTTCCCGTTGTCAGTGACGCGCGCTACCATCCCTTCATGAAACTACGTCTACTGCATATCTATTCCGAGTTCGTCCGGCTCAGTCACCTGCCAATCCGTGCAGGGCAAAGAGAGGTCCCTTTTACCCTCAAAAAATGACCCGATCGGCGACTCAGTTGCAGCAGATGGCTGGACAAACCGGTGGTATCGGATTGACCGCTGTCTCCGCCGCACCATATCGTAAACACGAACTGTCCGATGCTTGATTTGACAAACTAGAAACCATATTGAAAGTGCGTTTACCCATCAAGGTACGGGGCCTTCTTGTCCTACTGTGTTTTGGGGTTTGATATAGAGCCCAACAGACAGTCGCACAACGACTAGTTATATAGGCAGAGCCAAATTACCGACGAGTTGAACGTCATAAATGACCATTCGTCTTTCCTCTGTCTTTGATTTTTTTCAAGCTAAAGTTACTTAATCACTTCCTCTTTCAGTACCTTTCTTTCATTCGATAAAATAGACACAATAAAGTGTGATATTTTTACTGTTTTTTCGACACCTGACGCGCCGTACTATTAGTACATACCGAAAAATTCTGTGTATACGTCACTATACCAGCACACTCTAGGTGACTTTTATTCATTTGGTAATTGAGTTCGCTTTTTCCCTATCGCCATTTCAGGTTAGGGACTCAGAAGCTCGTAACCATGCCTCCTCCCCTAAAGCCCCTCATGTATCGAAAAGTGAGCTTACCCGAAAAGGTGCTGAAGACGGCGCCGCGGACTTGGCAGTGGTGCGACCAGAAATTCCAGACATTCCAAAGCGATCGGAGCAAGTTGGCCTATCGCACTTCAAATTACTCAAGGTCATTGGGCGCGGCAGCTATGCAAAAGTCTTCCAAGTGGAGTACATTCCAACCGGCAAGGTGTATGCCATGAAGGTGATCAAGAAGGAGATCATAACAGACGAAGAGGTCGGTCATACTACCTATATCCGTATTACGCTCTTTTAAAAGAACACTGTTCAGACAGTTTAGTAGCAAACTGTTTGATGCAGTCTAAGCAAGATGACCTTGGGATGTATTAATTTTTATACCCTCTACCCGATGAAAATGTAAAATAAAAGGGATTTCGGCGGATGGACGCCTCACTGATGGGTTACGTGACTCACTCGCCCCTTTCTGCCTTGAGGCTCACTCTTGAGCCCCACCAGCAGCCGCACAGTGGCTAGTAGTAGTACAGGCAGATAGTCATTACCCTTCTCCCTTGTCTTTGCTAACCATGTTCAAAAGTAGTTTCTTTTGTAATGTGCCTCCCCCTGTGTCTGTTTTGCTATCTAGCATTTGTGACTTCCCATGTTATCCTTTCTTAATGCGGGTTTATGAGCAACGGACGCTCCCACACCATGACGCAACTGACCTTAACCTCGGCCCAGTTGACCTTCCAAAACTAAAACCAGATAGGACAAAAAGGTCATTTGTCAGGACTGCCATTTCTGCAACTGAGCAAGACGTAGTGGAAGTGTTGAGTACTAATCTAAGTACTAAAATCTTCTCTATAGAAAGGGACTTATTTAAAAGTGTGCTAGGCAGCTTGAGTAATTTTTTGGTGTGGAAGAAAACTGAGGTAGATGTTTCTATCGCAAATCAACGACATACGGCCTTAAAACACGTGTTTTTTGGATTCATGTTTACACTCGGTTTCCCTAAAAGAGTTTGCTTTAGTTCGCTGGGTCCCATGCTTTTTTTGCACAACATCTCGTATTACGAGTGTACAGGTTCTTATAAGGGGCTATAACATAGCCCTATGAATTACCGAGTGACTGAGATGGATTCCCCCTCGTAGGAAGTTTTCCAACCACCCCTTGCCGACTCGTGTCCAACTCGATGGGGTTATCTCGGAGAAAGTGTAAGGCAAATAACCATTTTCGCGAACTGCGGCTGCTGCCGACCGTAAATTGGTAGCATTTAAATTCCAGCTGTACAAGCCTTATTTTTCGACCCACACTGTCCATGACCCGTTCAGCTTCACTTCCAGCTTTCAAGTTCATTCTTCAGGTGCATTCAGTGCCTGATTGATAACAATCAGAAATGCAAATAAGCACTTATCGCGAACGTCCTGTCTTGCCAGAAGGATTATTTTAATGATACATTTTTTTAAAATGATGAGTGACCGACAACATCAATTTGTCACTTTATTGAGGAGTGCAGACACACCGCATCAAAAGAGGATGGACGCCAAAATGCGACCTGTAACAGAGAATCACCCAACTACTTTAACGTAAAGTCAAAATTCCAGTAATTGTGTTTTCTGCACCCAGTATGTTCGTAGGATCCAAATAAACAGCAGTGCCAAACCACCCGCTCATGCCATATCCTGAGCATGTGTCCAGTAGATGAAAACCCCTTTCGCGACGCTTGATTACCTCTTGTAGGTGTCTATCTGGGAAATTGACAAGATACGGGAGCAGGAACACCCTCATATACCGGGGGCCTTGTGCTAGTTTCCAGCGTGTGAAAGAGAGAGAGAGATTAGCCATAGTTATAAGGTTAGGTTTAGAGCTGGGATAAGGGCTAGAGGACGATAATTTTTACTCTTTAAGGATTTTTGCGCAAGGCCTGACGGGGGAACAGATTATTCTCGTGTTTTACCGGAAAAATTTAACAGGTTGCGCATCATGGGAAATCACTAGATCAATTCCGCGAGATCAGACCTTCTTGGCTCTTGGTGTATTGAAGATGAATAAATCTCCATTTGCTTCTCATCAATGTTGCAGTATATTTATCGTCCATTATAATAAGAGTAAATCCTCTCCCACTGGTAGGGATCGGTTAATGGCTCCATCCCGTCGGCGGGATACGAGAACTGGAACCACCCGTAATACTCGATGGTTTTTCCTTAAATTCCAAAGAATTTAGCGTTAAGGTTATGGTTAAGGTGGGGATGGGGTTTCAGATAGGATTAAGTTTACGTTTAGGGTTAATGGTAAGTTCATTAGAACACTCGTACCTTATGAACCTCGGAGGTACCATTTACTAAACTGTAACCAAACAATAGACTTGTCGCATTCTGCTATAAGGTACTGTGCCATTTGTGGGCGTGGGGCAATTTTCAATGTTGGACATCGGCATAAGCAGTGCGCTTGAATTTCAAACAATGCTGATTATTTGTGCGAAATTCTGCTAAAATACCTTACTCATTTAAAAAAATAAGGCAAAGCCCCTCTGTCATGAACCAGGATTGTTTTCTAATTTACTGAAAACAACATTCGGAAGGCGTGTAGGCCTTGAACGGGATGAAATTATTTTGATTTTTTTTCTAAAATTAAGGATTAGGGGTCGACTGTGCGAAGTTATAGTTAATTAGCTGGAATTTTCACGTCTGGTTCTCGAGCTCACCCTCCCAGACATTTAGATATAAACGGATCTAAATTGCAAATTAACCACTAAGCTCCGTACTGTGCCACTCCGCATGGTCAGGCCTATGTGACAGAAAACTATTTTTTCGTTAAGATTACTGGGGAAAAATAGGAATTCTTGTATGACCACCGTAAGTTCAAAATAAACCTCTTCTTCTCCGCCAGCCTGCTTATAGGCTTTTTCCTGTTGGTAGATCTTTCTGCTGATCATGCCCAGCAACCGTTCGCTTTATGTTGGTTCAAGGCAGATGTCAAATCATTTTTCCTCACACGGAACCTTACTTTTTCCTCTACCTACAGGACATCGATTGGGTGCAGACAGAAAAGCACGTTTTCGAGTGCGCCACCAATCACCCCTTCCTCGTCGGCTTGCATTCCTGTTTCCAGACGCCTAGTCGGTAAGTCATCCTTCTCCAAGAAACAGCTTAGAAGTCCTGTCTTTATTACTAGCCAAACGAATTCTCTTGGGGTCATCTTTTTGTGTAATAATGTAGTCATCAGTTCCAGGAAACTTCATCACGTTTCTTCTTGCAGCAAAGACATTAAATTGATGACAGAAGGCTAGTTGGTAAAGGACAGACAAGAGCACGAACTAACGACACCTTTAGCATTAAGGTCTGTGGGTTTTCACACACAGGAAGCACTCCCACGCAAATGACATTTACAGAATCATCGCGAGCGTTGAATTTTATTTTGACGAATTTGTCGACCGAGTCGAAGTTATGCCTTCGCGTTCTGATTGACATTTCGCACCAGACCGTTTAAGGCCATGTGATTCTTGCATGGAGCCCTCAAAATATCCGCCTACTCGGTTCAGTTTGAGAGCATAAAGCCCCATGTTTAGAAAGAATCACTTTGTTACCATTTTGTTTACGCGTCCGTCATAATAACCGATTATCATTCCTATGCGAATGCTTTTTAACAGAGGATAGCGTGGGAGGTGTCCAACAATTTCGGTCTCCGGATATCATCAGGCCAATGGTACGTGTTCAGGAGTTGAGTTTTAACAGGTGGGGAGGCGATTTATGGAGTCGTTGCGAGCAGCTTGCGTGGAGCCGATAGTTTTTCCATCGCAAGCGAGGAGAAATGTCTCTGTCCCTGAGAGGACGCACTGATGACTTTGCGCTTGGGTTGCATTCACCTCATCCTTTCTTCCTACTTCTGGCATGTTCCCATGGTAACGCAAAGTCAAAGCGACTAGAAATCGGCGTTTCTCGGACGAGTTACTCCCAAGCACTCCCATTTGTTGGGCTCGTTGTGTCTGCGCCAGTTGGTACATTAACTCTGTCGTCTCCGTGTTACTGGTCGGTCCAAATCTTTAGCTCACATCGATGATTGCTGATAGAAGCAAACAGTCGAGTTCCACGAAGCAGATAAGAAGATACGATCACTGAAACATGACGTTTATTGGCCTGACATTTCGAATTCTCGCTCGAACCTACCATCAGAGACAGTCGTGGAAAAGGGTAATTAGGGCGTCTTGGGTGCGGTATTTACAGAACGCAGTTGCCATGCCGTCACGTGCCTAGTACAATTAGCAGATACCACATTCATCGCTGGTGGTCGTACATGACGTGATGATTGTTCATTAGTCTGCATCCGAGCTGTTAGTTACCCAAATTTAATCACCGATCTCGATTCTTGGTGTGCTGATGACTCAGCCATTTAGCTCGCGGGCACTGTAACCTTTGGCTGACGGCGTCTTCCACGCGTGACTCTTTACTCTACCTAGGCCAGGTCTCACCACAGAATATGGAGCCGCGAGGTCATTGCCCTATTAATCGACTTCGGACCAGAGAACCAAGACTCACGCAGTTCACGGCTTACGCCGTTGTCAGCCCTTGCGGAAATTTTGGCCTCGTAACACTTAAAGGTGTGGCCAAGTCTCGTCGCATGAGTCGCGACCTGAGAGTTAGCGTCCTTCCTCCGCACGGCTGTTGGGTGTTTGACAGCTCGCGTCCGTAGCAGTCTTCAAGTTTCTCCGATGTAGTTGCTCTGTCCGCAACTGCACCAGAATCAGTAAATGACCCCAGACATTTTTTTGCAATGACAGTGAGTCTTTCAGCCTCATTATTAGGCGCCTGATAGTTGCCTCGGTTTGATGTGTAACTCCAACCGGGGATTGTCCCAGCCTTGCAGGCGTCAAGGTTCAAAGCTGTTCCACCTGATGGGTGCAACCATGATTCGCACACGGATTTTTTTCATACTGGAGCAGACCCAGCTTCCTCACTGCCTCTTCTCACAACTACCACTCCGATGACAAGACAAAATGGTGGACGTGAATGCGGTAGCTCACAAAGCTAGACAGCCTGTCGATGCTTACCACCAGATACAATTTGGTTTCTAACTCTGCGCATACGAGGCTTCATTGAAGAGGAAGAAGGGGCGGTTTGGAGGACTCGGATCTTGCGCAGAGGAAACTGCCATCAGTGTCACATTATCCGTATGGCGGATAATGGCACTATATGATGTACCACCGAAAATCCTCGCCATAATCGAAGCCTATTACGAGTTTTGGTCCATAACAATCTTCCACAACCATTCGGTATTCTGCTTGGCGTTCGTCAAGGTTGTATCCATTCTGTTCAACTACGCTTTCGACTGGATTCTCGGGAAGGCCTTGTATGAAGAGAATGGTGTTGAACTTGCACCCGGACGCCGGCTGACCGATCTCGACTAGGCCAATGATATCGCCTCACTAGCTTCAAGCTATTGTGATCCGCAGTATATGGTGTCGCGGGTGAATGAGGTTGCTTAATCGGTCGGTTTGTCCATAAACGCGGGAAGACCAGTGTTTCCAAGCTGCATCCCTGTCCAGGAGAAGGCACCTCTCGAGATTGATGGCGGTCAACTTGAAGAGGTAGACAGTTTCAAGTATCTCGGGGCGAGATTGCTATCGAACGGACAGAGTAAAGATGACATTTTCTCCCAAATCGACGCTGCTCGTCGGCGTTTCTCAAGCCTTAGATAGTGCCGGTGGACACGACGCAACATTTCTATCGTCACAAAGATTCACGTATACCGTCCGTCTGTCCGGTCTGTCCTCTATGGATATGAATGCTGGGCTACACGCGTGGAAGATGAGCGAAAACTGGAGGTATTTGACCACCACTGCATGAGGACCATCCTCCGAGTGAAGTGCACCAACTTCGATTCAAATGAGACAGTTCGCATTCTCTGCGAAAGCATCGCAAGGATATCCCAAGTTATCCAAGAACGACAACTGAGGTGGTTTTAACACATCCTTCGTCTCCCACCTCACGAGCTTAGTGTTACTGTCCGTGATCCTGCCCCATTACTCAGTTGTAGGTTTCGAAAGAGAAGTCAGCTCAAAACCTGGCTCGACATGGTTCGTCAAGACATGGAAGTTGTTCTTCAACCTTCGGTATTCGGTGTCCGTCGTTGGCGAAGAGAATGGATTGAGCTGTCCAGATCTACTGCTGCGGATCGTCACGCGTGGAGAGACACAATCCGTGACATTACCGAGGCCGGCTAGACCATACATTATCGCAGCTGTAACAAGTATAAGTAAGTCACATAAAGAGGGAGTCATTACAGCCTGACTCTCGGTCCTTAGAAGGACAGACGTATCCCGCCAGTTGACAGCCTTCAAAGCCACGACTTTTGGCGCGCTCTGTTAGATTCGGTCGCTCTCGTATTATTACAGTGAGGAATGGGCTAATGCACCGTGCGGATGAATTTCCCAGTGTCGATCTCTCTCTCTCGCCTCTCCTATGCCCCAGTCCACTGTCCGAGCCCGTCAACCAACTGGTGATGTGATTGAGCGCAGCGGCTCGTGCGGCATGAAGGCCTACGTCTAATGTTGCCACCACCGCACACATCCCATGCACGGCAGTAGTCGTGGTCTCACGCGGACTGTGCAGCTTGATTAAACTGATCTGTGAACCAATACGATCCCCTCTTTGGTCAAACACAGCCGCAATGCAGCCCACTGTAAGGGGAACGGGGGCAAGCCACGCACATGAAAGTTCGACCGTCCTTCCCCACGATGTCCACCGTATGCTCTACAGCGACGTCGTGCCGCGTCGGTGTCTTGCGCGCGATTTAACTTATAGTGCTAGCAGACTTGCGCAGCACCTATCACACTCTCTCATCCTTTCCTACCTGGATCCAATGTCGTGACCAAGTCAATAAGACCAGAGGTGGATGGGGCTCAGATGACTGGCGAAGCGCGAGCCTGCACCTACAGTGAGTGACCGATCCCATGCAAAGTTAGCCAAAATTCTGCAATGCGTTTTCGATTACGAAAAATTATTGAAGTGGGGCTGTACTATTAACTAACGTACATCCTAATGCAAGGGTAATACAGGCACGGCAGGATGCTAGCTTTTGAATGTATAGCCTTTTGGCTGCCTGCAAAAACCGTACTTTGTTAAAAAATCACTACTTATGTAGTGCGCATTTTTTCTATCGATTTTATCTGCTCTTATAAATTCATCTATGATTTGTAGGAAGCATGCACAAAAATATCCTATATTGTACTCATAACAGACAACCACCTCTTCTTGAAATTTTATACCCGAGGAAAGGTTATATTTTGGTTTTAAAAAGTTTTTAATTATGAGATTTCTTAAGACCGCACGCAGACCATTCGACTAGCTTCGTATCCGTCCGTTTAGTAATGCCCCTCATTAATTATACAATGTAGTTAACATGCATTGTAAGCTTTTATGAAAATTACACGGTATCTTCTTAATGGCATAGAGAAATTTATGGTTTTCCTTACCCGTAAAGCATACAGCTTGTAGACTGGAAATCCTAAACGTAGAAACTACGGCAGATCGGGCTCAAAAATATTCGGGACTTGGAACATTTTTTATAACATAATATACCCTTCTATGCTTATCATGAATGAAGACGACGTCATTTTTTAGAAATGCCTACGATAACGAATACTTTTGCTTAAGTTTTCTATAAAATATACTTAAATTTATAAAGGTATCCAAAACAAATATAAAAAGCATGGTACTTTAATAGTCATTTTGCAACAATTACGGTTTCTTACAGGTGACGAAAGAATAGTGCGTTCGAAAGCCTGCATCGTGCTGTGTTCGTAACATTTCTCTTTATGCCTTAAGATAGTCAATATTACAACTCCACTTAAATAATCCTTCCTTATATTAAATGCATTTGAGATTTTGGTTAAATTTGCG
Source organism: Schistocephalus solidus (assembly GCA_017591395.1). Taxonomy (NCBI): domain Eukaryota; kingdom Metazoa; phylum Platyhelminthes; class Cestoda; order Diphyllobothriidea; family Diphyllobothriidae; genus Schistocephalus; species Schistocephalus solidus. The sequence continues at coordinate 19,359 of WEDG01005621.1, forward strand.
TGAGATCGGTCACTCACTGCATATTCTCATAAAATCAATAGAAAAATGCACACTACTTAAGTAGTGATTTTTTTCAAAGTAAGGTTTTTGCAGGCAGCCAAACGACAGTGCATTCAAAACTAGCGTCCTTCCGTGTCTGTACTATCCTCGCATTAGGATGTATGATAGTTAATATTGCAACCCACTTCAATAATTTTTCGTAATCGTAAATGTATTTCAGAATTTTGGCCAACTTTGCATGAGTTCCGTCATTCACTGTACGCGGTGTGCCACCGTACCCCCTCCGTGTGCGGTATTTGTTATGGAAGCGCAACCTGAATAACACCGGCCGTGCCCTGCTATGCCCCAACGCATCTACCGCGTGGCATGCTTATGGAGAAAAATCATGATATCCACATGCGCATACATACATGCTAGTTCCTCTCTTTGAAGTGACGAGACCCACTACTTCCCCCCAAAGCGGGCGAAATTCACGAGCAGGTTTATGCACGAGTTATTGCCGGTTTTTATGTGTACTCATATGACCGGAAAGTGCGTATGGGCGGTGTGAACATGAATGGTGAGCTATTTTTAACGCGCGGTGTCTTGCACGAGCAAATGGTCCACGCCACGGCTAAACCTGCAGGTTACAGTGTGAGCAGGGCAGGTGGGCGTCCAACGTTGTGACAGATCTTCAAAGCACTAATTCTTGCTATGGATTTGCAAGTGCCTAAACAGGTTTATGCAACTAGAGTAGGGAAACTTGGCACTGTGCCTACACCGCCGACGAATTCCGCCTGCTTTGATGGTGTTCTCATTACAGTTGGTATATGGCTGTTTGACAAGAGGCAACCGGATCTGCAACCTGTTGTCACAGTGGGGATCGATGAGATGTATGATAGTTCAGTTTTCTCGAAACGCAAGCTGGCTGTAATGTTTACTGGCTTGTGAATTTACTTACTGTTGAACATATTTGCGGCGCATGTACCCCACTCACCATTGCCCTGCAAGATAAATACCACTTGAATCGTACTTTTATCCGTGCGGGATTCCGGATTTCATAAAAGTGAAAGGTACCATGAAGAACAACTTGAGCATAGGCCGCCGTTTTAGTCTAACCGTCATTCGAACGGAGGATCGGATTACTCCATCGACAGGCAACCTTCCAAGCTGCGTTTATTTATCGGGCCTCTGTAGGCTCATTCGACTCAAATTTAGTATAGTGGGGAGTGCTCCCAATTAGCATGGGAAGAGGTACCTTAGTATGGACCTAGCTCTTTAGTTTTCAACTGGCCTATCTGACTCTTTCAGTACAGCGCTGCTGAGATGGAGACAGTGGTTACCCGGGCTTTAATCGACGAGGCAGATGAAGTTGGAAGATTAGACACCCAAAATTGTGCAATTTGTTCTGAATGCAGAAAACGAGTGGTATTTCGCTTCATAAACGTATAAATTTGCAAAATTGTATACCCTGGGTAGCTTATTACCCATTGCAATGGCGTTTACTTAAGAGAACTAACTATACCTAACTGTGCGTACTAGAGGAATAAATAAAAAGACGCCTAGGTGACTGTTGCACCGAGAGTGCTCAGGTTGCTTCAAGGTAGTAAGGGAATTAAAAGTAAAACCGCTTAAAAGCTCAAACAGTAAAAAAGTTCCTTTTGTAATCGGCGAAATCGCAAGGACCAAGGCTTTTAAACCCACACAGTTGTTGGTACGTCGGATTACTGTGCTCCGAGGATAAAATTCTTAGTAACAATGCTGGATGGATTCTATTTTCGTTCTCTCACTAGCGCACAGGAGGCTAAATAGAAACGAGCAGTATTGCAGGCCGGGCCAAACTTACATTTTATAAAGACGAGTTCTGATATCGCGAGTTTTAAAAACTTGGAGGATAATCCCGTTAGTTCTGCGTGCTTTGGAGACAATCAGGACTGACATGACCTTAATCTTCGTATAACACGTGCCTTAAACGCGCTGGTCTCCCACTTCACCGCTCCTGGACCTTACCAAAATCTGTACGTGAGTGACTTTCGTACGACGTTTTGACTGTCATGACGACACTAGCAGATTTCTTCCCGTGATTGTTGCGTAAGCAATGTGTCATTGATCTTTGACCAAAGAGGAGACCCTTACATCGCCTCAGTGTATGTGAATGATGTCATGAGAACAAGAGCTATGCTAGCGTTAGTGCTTATTGCAGTGCATTTGCAGACTCAGAAGAGACTACTAAAATGCTTGTACGTACTCCAATAGTGTTTACCGGTAAATTGGACATTCCGAGTGTTGAGTGCGACTCACAACACTTATTCACCAGTCGACTCTACGATACATTCCGGGACAGCTGAACGGACTGACACGTCGTTCAGATTCATTCCAGCAACAGGGACCTGTTGAGATTGTGCGTACACACTGAGGCCCTTCGTGTTCTGGCTGCGTCCCAGTTGCAGTGTACACAAAGATTTCCGGTCCAAACAAACCTGGATTGGAGCTTGAAGCTGCAGTGAGGAGAGATGCAAGGGATTTCTTCGGCGTTAATACTGGTGTTTAGGGTGGCCTTCCCTGGCTTTGTTTTGTTGACTTCGTACTGAACTCGATGCTGTGTAACGTAGCCGGTTTTGGCCCTGAACTGCCATTGGATACACTGTCAGGGAGGGAGGGGGGTTGCGATAACGGTAGTCCTTCTAATGCTGACAATTCGTTCATATGACTCAGCGGCGAAATCAAACTAGTCTATGTTTTTACTCTGTGTAGCAGCGAACATTTTTGACTCCGAAAATCCGTTTTCAGTAAGCGTTTCTCTCTCTCTCTCTCTCTCTCTCTCTCTCTCCTTGCTCTCGTCTGTACGTCCGATCATGTGCAGTCGGCGTGTAGCAGTGTATTTTAAAGTGAGGAAGGGGGGAGGGTTGTCAGTAAATTAAATTTAATCTTTTGGTCAACGAAATGACATTTAAGGCTGCGACGTAAAACCACAGCCGGTTGACTGATTGACATTTCTAACGTGCATGGTTATGTCGAGGTCCAACAGTCAATGACTGACTCATTCATTCAAATAGAAAGCTCCTGGCTTGTCGACTTCCGAATACTGGCAACGGTGAGTCTACAATAGATAACTCAACTAACTTATCCGAACGAGTTTCTGGACTCCAAACCTATATATGTAGATCAGTGATGGTATGCATTCCGGTTTCTGGTATATGGACTCCAGAGAATAATCGGTTAAATAATTTCTGAAATTATTAAGTGCAGGACATGGAGTCAGGTGATTCGGACATGACTTTTTAGGGTCAGATCCGAAATTTCAATGAACATTTGGATCGAAGACAATCAACCACTGTGGAATAACCACGTAATGCCCATTCTACAAACAAGTAGTACTACAAGTAGTATGAATCTTATATGGCAAAGACGTTATACCGTACTTCCGACATAGATACTAGCTAAAAGCCCAGACACGTGTTTCGCCGATGTTTCTGCTGCTGTGTGACACAGCAACGAGGGGTTCGGCTCCTCAGTGGGTCCCCCAGCGTTCTCTATGCGGTTTCTGGTATATGGACTCCAGAGAATAATCGGGTAAATAATTTCTGAAATTATTAAGTGCAGGACATGGAGTCAGGTGATTCGGACATGACTTTTTAGGGTCAGACCCGAAATTTCAATGAACATTTGGGTCGAAGACAATCAACCACTGTGGAATAACCACGTAATGCCCATTCTACAAACAAGTAGTACTACAAGTAGTATGAATCTTATATGGTAAAAGACGTTATACCGTACTTCCGACATAGATACTAGCTAAAAGCCCAGACACGTGTTTCGCCGATGTTTCTGCTGCTGTGTGACACAGCAACGAGGGGTTCGGCTCCTCAGTGGGTCCCCCAGCGTTCTCTATGCGGTTTCTGGTATATGGACTCCAGAGAATAATCGGGTAAATAATTTCTGAAATTATTAAGTGCAGGACGTGGGTCGGGTGATGCGGTATGACTCTCGTCCGGGCCGGAATTTCAATGGACATCTTTGGGTATGGAGTCAGGTGATTCGGACATGACTTTTTCAGGGGTCAGACCCGAAATTTCAATGAACATTTGGGTCGAAGACAATCAACCACTGTGGAATAACCACGTAATGCCCATTCTACAAACAAGTAGTACTACAAGTAGTATGAATCTTATATGGTAAAGACGTTATACCGTACTTCCGACATAGATACTAGCTAAAGCCCAGACACGTGTTTCGCCGATGTTTCTGCTGCTGTGTGACACAGCAACGAGGGGTTTGGCTCCTCAGTGGGTCCCCAGCGTTCTCTATGCGGTTTCTGGTATATGGACTCCAGAGAATAATCGGTAAATCGGGTGTAAATAATTTCTGAAATTATTAAGTGCAGGACATGGAGTCAGGTGATTCGGACATGACTTTTTAGGGTCAGACCCGAAATTTCAATGAACATTTGGGTCGAAGACAATCAACCACTGTGGAATAACCACGTAATGCCCATTCTACAAACAAGTAGTACTACAAGTAGTATGAATCTTATATGGTAAAGACGTTATACCGTACTTCCGACATAGATACTAGCTAAAAGCCCAGACACGTGTTTCGCCGATGTTTCTGCTGCTGTGTGACACAGCAACGAGGGGTTCGGCTCCTCAGTGGGTCCCCCAGCGTTCTCTATGCGGTTTCTGGTATATGGACTCCAGAGAATAATCGGGTAAATAATTTCTGAAATTATTAAGTGCAGGACATGGAGTCAGGTGATTCGGACATGACTTTATATATATATAATATGGCAGTTTCATATCCCACAGAGGTTTCCGAATTTTCCACACAGGCACTGTCGTTCATAAGCAGGAAATTGCGCCTCTCAAAGCCATTAACCCATTCGCGCAAACCATAAAGATTCCCAGAACTCATTCAGCCATGGCTCGCCGAGTAGGAGTCATGTGGGGCAGCTGGATCTAGGGATGGTTTCTCGTATTCGAAATTGTACATGCCCAACCACCCTTCTAAGGCAATAGTTTAATGTTCCTGGATTCGGCTGGACGGCGGATGTGGCCTTATTATTACTGCTGTTAGCGTTCACCATGTCAAAATTCTATCGTGGTTTGTGACCTTTTCGTAACCAACCTGAGTCATGCTGCAAGGCCTCCTGCACCTTAATTCCTTTATCAGGCTCAAAAGAGCTAAATTGTTTCGCAGATGGCCTCATCAAGGTCGTCTCCCCTGTCAACTCCTTTTATACGTGCCAGTTGGTCTTCTCCGACCTTCCATCAAACAAATCCCTTCTTCTGGGGTACTTGTAAAGTCCCTGTATGCCCCTAAAAAGCCATGCTGCCTGACCTGGCATAAACCGCTGAAAACATCATTTACAGCTCTAGCAAACTTTCACTCCGTAATACTGATTCACTTTTCCTTTTTCCCCTACAGACTGTTCTTTGTCATTGAATTTGTCAACGGTGGTGATCTCATGTATCACATGCAGCGTCATTTACGCCTGCCGGAAGACTACGCCAAGTTCTATGCCGCTGAGATTTGCATAGCCCTCAACTTTCTCCACGAACGCCAGATTGTCTACAGAGACCTTAAGTTGGACAACGTACTAATGGACTGCGAGGGCCACATTAAACTCACTGACTACGGAATGTGCAAGGTGAGCAGCCACTCTTTCACACCTTCTAGCAATTTGAGCATTCAGCTTCCGTTTTAATAATTCTTTTGTTGGTTAAATAACAAATCGCTTCACCATACTCAAAACACTTATTCAAACCCATTAATCTTTGATCGCAATTTTCGAACCAACTTTTAAAGGGAAGTGATAAGTTGGGGTTTTTTCCAGTTACAGTAGATTGCCTATCTCATGAAATGTCACTCGTAATTCTGAAATGTGTTTTCGATTCGAATAGATTACTTAAGTAGTGTTAAAATATGAATTATCGTGCAGCCTAATCTAAAGGTATTTCAGCCCTCTCAGGATGCCAACTTTTAACGAGCTTATTACAAACCGCCTGTAACAAGCATGCTCTTTACAAATGGCTCCTTACGTAGTAGGTATTTTTCTCATCGGTTTTCAATGCTCTTATAAATTCGAATATATTTTATAGAAAACATGCACAAACATATTTCTTTTTCTCTTACTCGTTTGGTAGCGAATCACACATTATTTATATGTCATACTTGACAAAAGGGTATCTTTCGGGTATAAAAATGTTTATAATTATGCGATTGTTGAAACCCGTGAACTGTTCATCAATGATACATCGTATCCATAGCTTTGTTACTGTTGGCTACTTTATCCACATCCACAGAAAATTTTTACGAGCACTGTATTATCACTTCATTATAGCGTAGAGAATTGTGTGATTTTTTATTTCACAAAATGTGAAGCATGTAGTTTGGGAACCCTGAGTAAAAGAGTACCGGCCCGTGGGGTTCAAAAATTTTCGGCAGTTAACAAAATTTTTTTAAAACCGACGGATACCTTTTCGTTAAGTATAACTGGAAGGTGTAATTTTCTACAAAACGAGTACAAGAAAAAATTTTTATTTGCGTTTTCTATAAATATATTTGAATTTATAAGAGCATTGGAAATCGATGAGAAAAATGCATACTACCTCAACAGCCATTTTTTCTCACCACGCTTTTTGCATGCAGTCATAAAGAAACTCATTTGAAATCCGGCATCCTCACGTGACTGAAATATCTTGGGATTAGACTGCATGATAATACGACAAACCTAATTAAGTAATTTGTTTTATTCGAAAACATATTTCAGAATTTCAGTTGACATTTCATGAGATAGGCAATCTACTGTACTTCATCCATCGGCTTTCAACCGCGCAACCTTTCAATTAGCTGCGTAAACTTGCACCTGCACGAAAATTAATCCTCATGCTTTCGTCGTTTCAGCTAACACCAGTGTAGGTTTTATGACATATGTTGCGTATCTTCGTACACATTTGTGGGAATGTATTGCAGGCAAGATTCCCGGGCCCCATCGGGCCTGCGCGTGAGGCTGCAAAATTCGTTAGCATGAAGCCCACTGCAGGTTGCATGGCGTCCTGCTGGCTTTGATTAAGATTGCACTCAAAGGAAATCATGCTAAGTGTGCGAGTGGGTATTTTTTGATTGATCGGTGACCTTATGTTTTTTGTCACATTTCCTGGAACTACTCCGGGAAAACAATGTTTCTTGCAAACTCGTCTTATAGGCTGTCACTTTTTCGTAGTAGAAACTGTTTGAAGGAAGGAAATATTTTGTTTTGCGCAAAAACATATGTAGGAGTTTTGGGAACTGCTCTTGTAGCTTAATATGTGCATGCTTTTGAAAGGAGTTAATAATGTGCACAGCGTCATCCAGATCCCTCCGATGAACGTATGGGTGCTAGCTCGTCCCTTTATAGGGGCATAAAACAAAATTGCACATAAAAGACATATACCACATGATTTTCTAACCTCTGGAAAAGTGAAAATGCGGATTTTGTTGCTGAATATGTTTTAATACCAAGAGATTGTATTCCTTCACTTATCGGATTTTTCGAATGCATTAATTACTTTAAAAAAGGCATATGGAGAAGCATAATTTTACATAAATTATGTAAGAATTTTACATGAATGCTGAAACTGGAAACAATGGAGAAAAATATTGGAATAAGCGTGGTATACGTCGAAACTTGCGAACGACTTGCCGATTTTTTTCAACACGCTTTCAAGTAGAAGAGATCAGATATTTAAAACTGCGACACGGGTTAGTACGAAACGCAATCGCACGACAATTTGTACGCTCTAGTATGGCAGCGTTTGATTGACTGCCTATCCATTATGGAAATGTTTCACACAGAAGGGACATTCCGTTTATTTATCTTGAATGACTTTGCATAATCTTCAAGATTGGATATTATAAGGAAGCTGATGATTTCGGTGTTTTTAAAAAATCCGTGATAACTTTGCTTCACTTACAATTTTTTTCACGGTTTCCACCAATCGTGTATCGCGTTCTCTAAAAATGCCCTTTAGACCACGCGTCAGCGTTCACAGGAAAAAGTAGGGCAAACTATCGCTTTATTGGGTGACAGCTGGTATCTCCGTGATCGGCAGCAAGTGTAGTTGATTCTCTGAGCAGCGGACAGCCCTTACAGGACGCGGTCTACCAAGGAACACTTGCCTGATTTAATTTCAAAACAGCGGATACCTTTTCGACCTCGCAGCCAGATCTATTGTATTGGCACACGGCAAGATTGTGCATCGACTGGTAGCAGGAAACTGGTGTAAAAATGTTAGGCAAAGGTTTAGATTGCTTATCTACGTGCCAGGGTCATTAGGCGGAGGAAAGGCTATTTTAAGCAGCCGAGTCTCGATAGAAAAGCAGCTAGATGAGTTAAATTTCGCCATAGAGATTAGCGGAGGTGATTGACTGGACACTGATCATGAGCTTTCTTGCCATAGTGTACAGTGACTGACCAAACTTGTGAAACGGTATAGCTAAAATCCAAATGAAGAGTCCGGTATAACCCTGGTTTTGGGTACTTCACGTATTGGTTTAACGCGTAATTCAGGTAAGGTGAAATGTGAATTAACATTGTTTTCACTAAATAATTAAACTTAAAAATTCTGCTTTGTTATCTGTCCCATTGCATGTCCGAGAAAGCAGTGATGCAGAAACTCTTTTATTTTAATATGCCCATTATTTCCAGGCTGATGTAAATATTTCATCACCGACCGTCAAGCGAACGTTTTAGCTTTTAAGTATATGTCAAGATACTGTTAGCTTGAAATATTTTCTGTTAACAATTCAGCCGCTTAGTACCTGCTTCAGCATTTGTCTGGCATTGTCTACGGCAGGGGTTCGGCAAACGTTTCGGACTACTAGGCCATTTCAGGAGATCAAGAAGGCACACTAGGCCAGAAGAAACAAGGTGTCCAAGGAAACGTTTATTATTCAAAAATACAGTACGATCAATGGAAAACATGATGCTGCATGCTCTTAGAGACAGATACACTATCAGATTCTAACGATGAGGAGTTCAGCAACAATGTCATTAAGGCGATTGTCAGTGAGCTGAGAGCGCAACTTGTTCTTTCAAAACTTCATTTTGGAGAACAGCTGCTCGCACGAATAAGTGCTGCCAAACATTGCAATCACACGCTTGGCACGGGCTAACACCATTGGAAACTGAGCCTGTGGCAGCTGACGGTAGAAGTCAATGAGAGTAGTGCAAGAAGTAAACTTGGACAAGAGAACGTCCGAAGCCTGCAGCTCAATCAACTCCGATTGCACATCAGAGCGGGCGTCGTCATAGGGAAAGTCAAAAGGAGTGCTGACAATCTTGAACTCTTGCAAATTAGAATGCACATCAGTGAAGCGCGAAGAGAATTCATTCCGCCGAGTTGACAGCACACTGATGCATTCTTTGGTGTCAGCGAGGGCTGCATCACACTGGGTGACGTGCGGGAAACGGACATAGTCGCCCTTATACAGCTGTTTCCCCCATAGAATCAGCTTTGCTTCGAATGCCCGCACGGGGGCTTCCATGTTCGTGATGAGCACATCACGTCCTTGAAGCTTCAGGTTAACTTCGTTAAGGTGAGAGCTGATTAGGCCGGATCCAACAATAAATAACTAGGGGGCGTTAGCCCGGACTGGAATACTAGCTATACCGTATCTGGCTTAAATGCCGGAGTTTGCCGACCTCTGGTCTACGGCATTTATCACAGAGAAGAAGATAACGAAGACAGCTCCAGAATAAAAAAACAAATGAGTTTTTGGTTTGTAGCAGAAAAATTTCTCAGTATCAGCCAAAAGGGGTTACAAAAGGGTGCATGAACGGGCAAAATATCTTAATTTTCTTCCCGAATTTGTTTTAGCAAGGCATGATGAATGTTTGATTACACACAGTTTTAAATAAAAACTTGTTGGTGAAATTTTAAATTCAAATTCAATCCTCTTGCAGATAAACGCTATGTGCTTACATTTTCTTTGGCAATTGGGTTTTTTGGCGTTTACGTGAGCCTACACATATGACCAAAACCGTGACTTTCAGAAAATGGAATAACTGAAGATCCACCACATGGCTGACAGTTTTTAAAATCCCTCTCACTGTGAAAGTTCTGATAGTCTCAAGTTAGGGAGCATACGGTCAGTGACCGATCTCATGAAATGTCAACCGAACTTTGGAAATGTGTTTTTGATTAGGAAGCATTACTTAAGTGGGGTTGCGATATTAATCCTCGTTTGGCATAATCCCTTGATCTTTCAGACACGTCATCTTTTAAATGCATGTGAAATATATTTGAATTTATTATTGCATGGAAAATTAGTGAGGCTAATTCATAAGTCGTCATCCTGGCGCGATTGAGATATCTTGGAATGCTGCTGTACGATAATCAACACAACCTTATTTAGGTAATTCTTCCTAATCGAAAAAATTTCTAAATTTCAGTTTACATTTCATGAGATAGGCCAACTAATGTATTTTCGATGCTCACACAATGCCCGACCCGTCCCTACCATTCGCCGAACCTGTTGGAATAATAAACTTGGTGGGCAGCTGTTAACATGAGCCAGGCTGGGAGAAACAGGTTGGGAGTAGCTCAAATCTATTGTCCATGCAGGATTCCTAACTGTGATGGCTGAACACAGTACTTTAAGAATTCTCTATGCGACTATTCCTACATTTTGACAGCACATCTCTCTACCTTTTTTCGGACGTCGTATCACGTTGTCACTAGACCCGGTTAAAGGAGTTAAGTTACAAACTAAACTTTTCAACTTAACAGCATACTGAACGGTTGTTGCAAGTTTTCAATGTCATAAATATGTTTATTTACGCCTTTTGTTTCCGCCCTTCGACGCCGAAACTTTGTGGATGTCAGTCTGTTAATCCAGTTAGCATTAAAACTTCAAGGATCCATCGCCACACTTTACATTTTATTTATAGGAAGGGATTTCGGAGACGAACACCACATCTACGTTCTGTGGCACGCCTAACTACATCGCTCCCGAAATACTCCGCGGCGAAAGTTACAGTAAGCTATTCAAAGATAAAATTGACCATTCACGTTTCTAGGCGATATGAAGAACCGCCACTTTTTGATCGTCTTGGTGGTCGTGATCAGTACCCCAGTATCCTTGCTACCTGTAGCTCACTACTCCATATTTGTAGTTTGAATTTTTGTGAAAAATACAATGTTGGGCCTTAGGACCGACGCATTCATTCATAGTTCATTCGGGCAATTTTTTCTGTACGTTTCTGCCTCAATGCTGCTTGCTAGGGCCATTGTGAATGAAATTTTCTCAGCAAAGCATTTTTCGTGCATTTTGCGATCTGTGCACCTTTGGTTAGAGATGGGCGGTAGTCCATAGTTAATTACTGCGTATTTAATTCGCCACAGGTTCGTTGCTGGAATCTGCCGTCCCTCCACCGCTAGGCCATCCCTTGTTTTCCCGCACCTCAAAAGCTTCCTTATCCGGCCAAGCTCAACCAAATAGTCATCTCGTTCTATAACTTCCATCAAAATACAAAGCTGGCAATTTTCAGTGAAACCGCTTAATGGAACAGTATCCCTTATTTTGTAAAATTCCCATGTTTTAATTGAAAAGTCATATGGGAACACATTTTTTCAGTAAATCCTCATCAGGTCGTTACAATTGTGAAAATGGAATCAGGCGCTGCGCACAGAGTTTATATGTATCTTGTGTGTGTGGGGGGTGGTGTTGGTTGTTAGTTTTACTCCTCGTTCCCACGCCGCCTGCATGGCGGATTTGGCGTGTTGAGGATGTTGGAGTGGAGAGCGAAGGGGGAAGGGAGGGAGGGATTTGCTGTGAGCGCTCTCTGTACGTCAAATATGCAGAGCGCGTGTGACTGTTGTCAGGGCGTGGGGGCGGCGTGCGAGGGAAGATGGACTACGTGTAACTGAAAACAGAGCATTGGGTTCTCTAATCGAATCGCCACTGCCTCAGCTGTTGCAGGCACCCGTTTCCGTTGGTGTTTTGAGTAGTGTTGTTGCCCCGTGGATAATCGGAAAGGTTTTTTGGCGCCAACCTGTTGGTTTGTTTCGATTAAATGTTCGCGCATTGTACTCAATTGATCGATTTTATCCTTTTTCTAGCCAGGCGGGTATATCTTCGCGTACTCTCTTTTCCAGACGCCTTGTTATTTGATCAGTATATCCCGCTTCACAGGGGCAGGTAACTGAATAAATACACATCGATGTGGCCTGCAGCGGCAGCCCGTATTCACCCCCAACTGCAACAAAATGTTTTATTAGACTGCCCATCTCGCTTTGAGGTGGACATATTAAAACAAGAAACAGAGTGAATTCTGGGTCTCCGATAAGAACTTGCTTGAGAGGTATATTCGTTATCTATCCGATTCTCGTGCTCTGCACGAAAACTTGCCGGTTTGTTAACTTCCACCGTTGCTTTGACTTACAACCTCTTAGGTGCCATGCCTTTTATCAGTGTTTTTTTATCTATGTCGGGAAACTCTAGTGTGGACGTGAAGATCAACAAAAATCTACACCAGCGTTGGACTTCTAATCGAGAGGTCGCGGGTTCGGGCCTCGGGTGAGGCAACACCTGAGGTTGGGTATGGATGGTTGGCAACGGTTAATAAGCCAGAAATGGCTAGAAATGTCGGTAATGTTATTCTGCCTATAATCCTAGCAGCTGTACGGCTTCTGGCAAAGATCGAGAGTGACTCTTATAAACTATCAGTGAGCGCCTATCCCCATAGTCGACCATCCGCCCATGTTATCTTGGAAATTCAAATAATGCGTCCTCCTAACAGAAATCACCTAATCTCAATCGAGTCCCTGAGTTGCATGGTGTGCGTCACTGGATAACCTTGCCCAGGTTTTTTATCTGTTACCTGTTACACCCACAATGGCGTCTTTTCACTACTCACATTCTTTAAAAGAACGCCCAAATAGAAAAAAGTTTACGACCAGCTATTCAAATAATCAGTCTTCCAACCAGGCCGTGTCACACAGAGTCGCATGTCATTTCGCCAGTTCCCTATCGCATTGGTAAACAAGGGCAGGGGGGCGGGGATGGGGGTGAAGGCAGGTAAAAATACCTTCTCCATTGCGCCGGGGAAAAGCGCCAATTTGTCACCCCTTTCAAGGTATGTACCTAATAGGCCAGCTGGAGTCTAGCAGACGTTGTACTGGCACCATCCACCCAGCCCTTACCTGCTTCCCATTTCCTGCTGTTCTGCCATTGACCGCTGGTCAAGCTAATAGTTGGGTAACAATTATAACCACTGCACTTTTAGGCCTTGTTGACTAAGTCACTGACGTTAACCCTCTACCCGCGAAGATCCTTGTACTCTGGACTTTGCCTGTTGTGCCCTGCACAAGAGAAACAACCTTGCACAAAGTAACCCGAGACTCGCTTACGAATGGCGTTACTGCGCCTTCGGGTTCATTTTTCCTCGGGAGCGCTAGGTAACATTGTTGCGCAGGTTGAGGTTAGCAAAAATCCTCTGAGGGCGCTCACTGCACGTTCGGGTCTGCGTACATTTTTTCCGCTGGTGGTGTAGGGCAGGCAGTACCCGTTTTTGAATTCCAGCTAATTATTTTGTGACGGAACCTGTCGCAGAGCTCCACTCAGTGGTCGAGATCTCATGAAGTGCTAACCGGAATTCTGAAACGCGTTTTCGTTTAGGAAGAATTATTTAAGTAGGGTTGTGATATCGATCCTTATGCAACATAATTCCATAATGTTTGAGCCACGTCAGAATGTCAGCCTTCGAATGCTCTTTTTCGGTTACCTGCGAAAACCATACTGTAAAAATTACCACTTTATTAGTATGCTTTTGTTCCATTGATTTTCTATGCCCTTACAAGTTAAAGTATATTTTAAAGAAAACATGCCCAATATATGGGTTCTAGTACTAAGTTGGCAAAAATCACTTCCTCACATTTTCTTCGAAAAGAAAGGGTAGATTTGAGTTTAAAGAGTTTTTCATTTCCCGAAAAATATTGAGCCTGGTCTGTTGTTTGCATTTAGGGTTTTCAGTTTACGCGCTGTATCCTTCGTGTGTAAAGTGAATCATACGTTCCTCGATGGCATTAAAAGATATCACATAGAGCTCATAAAAGTTTCTAATGAAATTGGATCGTGTGGTATACTTAATGAGGAGCATACATAAAAGGACAGGTACCATGCTACTTGAATGGACCTTTCACGGTCTTGAAAATTCTCACAATCAGAAATTTTTTGTAAAGCGAAAATATTGCCTTTCTTTGCGTATAAAATTTGGAGACATGATTCGCTATGCAATGAGTACAAGAGATGAAATTTTGTGCACTTTTTCTATAAAATATATTTAAATTTATAAGGGCATCGAAAATTAATCAAAAACTGCATACTTCTTAAGTAGTCCTTTTTCTGAGCCTGGTTTCTGTAGTGCATTCAAAAGCCGGCATCCTGATATGTCTGAAATATCATGAGATTATGTTGCACGATGCTCGATCTTACAACCCCACTGAACTAATCCTTCCTACCCGAAAGCGCATTTCAGAATTCCCGCGTTAGTGTTGCTGAGGCTGTGCTCGCCATTGTACGTCTATCTGCCTCAAGAAACCATCCTCACACAAAATGCACTTGTGATTACCCCGACGTTTTTGAGCGCTCGGCACCACTACAGCGGTGATAGCTGTGACGGGGCATTCAGGTGTGACTCTGGCCATCGAGATCACGCTCATATTATGGAATCATCCGAGTCCGCTGCGTTTTGCTCTCATCACGTTCTCATGTCTGCGGGTCGAGAACTTCGTCCTATTGCACAATTCACCTGTCGATGTTCCCTTTGTTTACCACCATCCAGGCATACTCTGAACTCTGCAACCTTACACCACGTTCTACGCTGATATGCGTCTTTTTCAGAGGCCTTATGTGCGGCGATATTACATTGATAATGGCCGGGAGTGAATTACCTCTACTTCGGCCGCTTTTGCCGGCAAACGGGATGGAACTTACTAATTTTCTCCTCTCGGCCTACTTTCGTCATTTTTTTTCTCTAGGAGTTTATTTTTAACCCACGCTGCCGTAATCTATTGAATCATTTCATTTATACTGTTCTCCTCCGCCTCCACCTCCTCCCCTCCCCTGCTCCTTTCTTTTCGGCTTCATCTTAGTCATATCTCCCGTTTCATGTCTGCTTCTATGTCTTCTTACCTTTTTACCTTTTATGCCTTCACTTCTTCTTTTTCACCACCAGCACCACCACCAGCACCACCACCCTCCTCTTCATCACCATCACCATCACCCAACCACCACCACCACCACCACCACCACCATCATCCTCATCATTATCATCATCTTCTTCTTCGTCTTAATTTCCCCTTTTTGTATTTCCTCTGCCATTTGGTTCTGCAGTGACTCTGATAGCTCCGTGTATAGTTCTTACGGCTTTTCTTTCAAGATGACTGATAAAGTGAGATGTCGTCCTCCGTCCTCTCAAAACTATCTCTTGAAGCCTTCAATGTTTCTTTTTGTCATTCGTGCTAGAGGAGCTTTGCCGTGTTTTTAGAGGATATTGTTTCAACCTCTGATTGGGAAAGTTTATTTTTTAGGCGCGCTTTATCTATTTGACCAGTTTTACATGTGGGGTTGACTCCTAACGGGGTGCGACAGCAACCATCTGTCTGTTAAATGTTTAACTTCCTTTCTTTCAGCCGATTCGTAACATTTTTGGTTATATTTGATAACCTCTTGTTTCGACTGTAAACGGTGTATTGTCTATGGCTAGATATTTTTACGGAATGTTGATGGGTAGGCTACAGGAATATGTAACCTTTATTTCGGTTGATTTTGTGCTTAAGTCAAGGGGGGTTAAGGTTAAGGTGGTACAGATTAGAGTTGGGGTTAGAGTTAACGTTAGGATATGGGAGTAGATAACCCACCGAAACTTGGTGAGTACAGGGGAGTCCATGTTTACATGCCCGACCTATCAATATTTCTCCGATTGTCAGCTCTCCGTTTTTTTCGACAGAATGGAGCTGCAATGACCTTCGGTCTTTTCCCTGTTTGAGTTTTTGGCACAAGTGTCTGTAAACCTACCTCGGATCACAAATGCATCCATCGAATTGAAGGTTATCTTTGTGGCCGGGAAGAAGAATATTTCATCGGTGTCCGTCATTCGTATCACCCTCGATATAAGCTTACTGTGTGGCATGCTTTAAGTGTATCGACGTCAGTTCAATTCCCGTAATCTCCGCTCTGAGATTGTTATATAGCAGACTGACTATGGCATGCAAGGGAGAAATTTACGTAAGATTCTCTGTTTGCCTTTTTCGAGCACAGTTACGTTTTCCTTTCCCCTGGTAACAGTTTCCACCTCCAACTTTAGGCTTCAGCGTCGATTGGTGGGCTTTGGGAGTTCTCATGTTTGAAATGGTCTCTGGCCGATCGCCCTGGGAGGGCGTTGGACAATCAGAGAACCCTGACCAGAACACCGAGGACTACTTGTTTCGAGGTCACTACTTCTGCCGCTTTCTTTCCTCACACCGTTATTTCCTCACCTATCTCAACTTCATAAGTGCTTTTGCATTGCGTACACGACCCGCTCTGTAACCCGATCACCTCTACCACTCGTTTGCTTTTAGTTATTCTCAATAACCCGATTCGTTATCCTCGGTCTGTTTCTGTGCAAACGACGAACATACTCCAGCGATTCCTAAACAAGGTTCGTTACAGAATTTTCTTGCTTCTTTTCTCCACTTTTATTTTCTTTGACCGATTTGCCGTAACCTTCTCTCCAATCGGCTTTTGTACCCTGGCCGATTTGTTTCCAACCGTAGATTGTAAGCCCCCCTGATCAAATCGGCCAGTTTGAAATTTCTTGAGCGTTTAATGTATGAAATTGACAAATGAAATGCCGTTTGCACTCGGCATACACTTGCCATGGATAGTGTGCCATTTAGCACAAACTGACACATAAGTGTCCATTTATGGTAGACAGGCTCTGTCATGAAATGTTGACAAAGGTTATGAAATCTGTTTTCCAATTCAAAAAGGTGACTTAAGTAGCATTGTGTTATTAATTAACGTGCAGCATGATCCCAAGTTATTCCGGTCACGTCAAGATGCCGGCGTTTGAATGAGTTTCATTCCGACTGCATACAAAAACTACACTTATACACTGAATTTTGATACTTCTGGGTAGCTTATTCCAGATTGCTACCGAAAAAACTGACGGTGTCTAATGGTGCGTGCCAAAGGAAGAAATAAAAATACATCTCGATGACTGGTACGCCGAGAGTGGTCGAGCTGCCTCAGAGATGTAAACAGTACACTGTAAAAAGTACTACTTATTTAGTATGAATTTTTCGCATTGATTTTCGATGTCTAACGCATGTAAAATACCGAAATTTAAAAAGATAACTTATCACTCGCAAATTGATATCAACGCATATACCAAGGCTTCGAAGTATTAATGATTTCCCTGAAAATAAATGAATAATTTTCGAATTGTCATGAATGAACTCACTTTTCGCTTTATATTTGAACGTTTTTTGAAAATACACAAAGAGTATCCGAATATATACTAAGGGTTTGAGAAAACTGCTAATCTTCTGTCCGTTGCGTTTCTTAAATTCCGGATTAGCGAAAACTATATTATACAAACATGTATCCTATCGCTTGCTTCCAATTTATCGTAGGTGTTTCTTTAGTCCATCTGCACGGTATCTTGTACGTATTTTTTTAATGGTTTTACTTTTCACCTTAATAAAACGAAAATACTGGTGAACAAGTTTATACCTGCGTTTTTTGGCAAAAAAGTTAGCAATATGCACAAAATTATTTCGAAAGCGGATTGTTTTTGTTTGCTTTTGAAGAAGAGTGCGTTTCCTTATACTTGCCTTCACCTGATTTTCATTGAATTAAGATCGAAGTTTCCGGTCCCAGAAAGGCTATATTTGAAATCTTACTTCTGTTAACGTTCTTTTATAGCACAATGCACAAAAACTATGGACTTTGTTCTGTGATATAAAATAGCATAGGAAATTTCTGGGATGTTCGGCAACCTCTGATTTCGCCTCAATTCTGCCAGTTTTCCTTCAATTTATAAGAATGAAGATGTAGTATTTTTTGTATAAGGCTTTCTGAGCCTCAAGTCCACTCAACAAACCAAAATAACAAGACCAAATGTATGCTACATTACTCACTCAAATTTTGATCACGCATTGCATGAGTTAGGTCACCTACTTTATACAAATGCAAATATATTCTATAGAAAAATATGCAAAAATATCCCTTTTTGTAGCCATTTGGTAACTGATTACGTATTTTCCAAATTTTATATATGAGTAAAGGTTTTCCTTTGGTTTTTAAAATACTTCTGATTCCTGGGATGATTTCAAACCCGACCTCTAGTTGCATTTGCGCTTGGGGTATCCTAACTTCAGCCTCTTAGGATGATGCAATAGCGTGCTCATTAAATTTTGCTACATGAAGTTTCTAGTCTCCCAGGTGGCCAGCCTGCACAACCTCACAGGTTTCCCTGCTTCACAGATCAGCTGATCGCAGTAGAAACCTTCGCCCATTTACTTGGATTTCCCTGTTCTTACTTCCTACAGGACCCGATGGAACGTTTGGGTTGTCCACCTCATTCAAGTTTTGCTGATATACAAAACCAACCCCTGTTCCGTTCCATTGAATGGGTCGCTCTGGAGCAGAAGCGCGTCGTGCCACCTTATCGTCCCGAAATGGCCGGCGATCGCGACCTAATTCACTTCGATCCAACTTTCACTAACGAGCCTCTAATCTTTACTCCCGATAATCCGTAAGTTGCCTTCTCTTCGCCATTAATTTTTTTCTAGCTGTGTGTATTTGCAGTGTTCCACTGTTATAGCTTATGAGGAGTGCTTATTACCGTACCGCTCACTTCATATACCTTATTTTCCGGGCTTTAATGGATAGTACTACTTATTATACACAGATTGTACCCCTTCATTGCAGTTCAACCATCGCGAGCGCTGGCATCTACCGCTGCCCCATCAGGCAGACCTAACCTAGTTAACTTGTCCGGGAATTTTTTAAAAATCTGAGCAGACTTGCGTCGCCCCTGTCCTTTTCGTACCCCACCTACCGTGTTATAATAGTGAGACAAAGTTAAGGTGACTGACAAGGCTGAACAGTCAATCTACGCATGCCGCAGACAACCTGGTTCTCACACCGTATGCACCAGGTTACATTAAGAGTGTTTCCGATATCTCACACAAATGATAATGCCACACAGACCACATTAACAAGAAGTCACTATATCGACCACTCTTTCTCCCCAAACTAGCTAATAACTAAAGGCAGTACCTGTTTCACTGATATTCTGTCTGTTTGAGGCTGTTTGTCCAAGGCTGACAAGTATTTTTAAGGTAATTTAACTCACTCGATAAGTTAACATGCAATTGTAAGGCTCACTAACTATTTATAACATGATTTATTATTTGACATTTTGTGCACCTGCGGATATCCGCACGTTTTAACTTTGATATTCAAAAAACATTTTTGGAATGGTCTCAAGAAGTAAAGTGAATTATTTTACTATGCGTTTTTGAGAAGCTTTGAGGACTGACAAGGCTGATGAGCGTTAGGTGGACTTTCTATCCTTTACAATTCACCTCTTTTTATTTTGCGATACTATGCGTACTTTTTACTATTTAGTAGTAAAGTGTTTCTAAAAATTGGTTGGTCACCAGAGCGTGTGTGTTGTTCTCATTCCTTTTGGGCGGTTTTGATCCCACTAAATATTTTAAATGTCACTAGGAAATAAACCATATTTCGTAACAGGGGCCCACTGACCCGGTCTTGAAGACATTGGCATAGCTTCAGGTCGGCTGATACATAGTTATTCGACTGTTAGTTCAGGTTGGCAAAGTTGAGAAATCCGGGCTGATATTTGGAGAAACAGGAAGGTCTTATCGGAGCAGTTTTATTGGAATGCTATCAAACAACAAATCTAGATACTCAACCACCCCCAACCCCACCCTCTAATCTCATGGAGCTGATGAACCATGACGCACGCGACTGAAAATCCTGTCAACCATCCTACAAAAGGTCGAGACAACGAAAAAAGCAGATCAGTACACAACTGACTAGCACGAAACCACTTTTATCTCTGTTGGATGAAGTCTATTTAAGGGTTTGACTTTTTATCTCTGTTGGATGAAGTTTATTTAAGGGTTTGACAATGTTGAGCTGACCAAGTTCTCCGAAACGTCAGAATTTTACTAAACCTGTTCCGCTGAGCCCTTATTTATTGACTGTTAGTTTTTGGCAGAGTCGGACAATTCAGGTATAAAGCAGATCAAGATACACAGTCAGTAAAGGTAACAAGTAGGCGTCCTGGAAGGCAAGTTTTTGATTCCGAATCAAATCGACCACGTTCCCCATTTTGCCTATCTAGTCGTTAATAAATATGTCTCTTAAAATTAGGCAACCCTATGAACTGTGAAATTATTCCGCAGAAGTCTTTGATGCCAATATTTGGTCATTTCTATCTGATAATTTGGCGTGCACAATTTACAAAATCTATTTCTTACCAAAAACTAACCTTTTCCGTCTTTAAGCACATCGTACACAACCGATTGTAAGAGTTTTATAATTCCACTTAGCCAGTCTTATCAAATTTGGTATGATCGCTTGTTTATTTTTTATTTTTACAGTCAAAGCCTCCTGTTATTTTTTCTATCCCGGCCTTCTGCGAGGAATTTCGTTTGTTTTCATCATGATTATGTAGTGAATTAAAACTGAATCGATGTTTGCGGGGTTTGATTGGAGCTAAGATCGTCGTCCTGGTGTCTTATTCTCCATCTTACCGTCAGTCGAAGTAATAATTTTACGAAACGAACATGATTTTTAAGTGCTGCATGTAAGTGCCAGGTTTGCTAGTCGACAAAATTGACGATTTTTGGTTGATAGACACTGGGCAGTTTCCGCCTGTTAAGTTTCTAATATACCCTCCTCAAACTTATGAGAACTAGTACTGTTCACTTGTCTATCACAGTGACTATAATCGGAATATTGCCTGTATCCGAAGCTCTTTATTGCACCTTCTACTTTCTTCATTTTTTAAAGCGAAGTCATCGAACGTATCGATCAGTCGGAGTTTGACGGTTTTGAGTACGTCAATCCTTTACTGATTCGAACAAAGGATACCGTGTAACAGAGGTTCCTGGACCTGGACTCATCCTTTTTGGCCCATTCTGTCATCTACATTCGCCTTCAGACATCTTTTTCGGACGTTTTGATCTTCGGTTTTCTTTTAAAACGTCAGTTGCAGCTTCAAACACTGTTATTTCAACTTATCACTATTTTCCCCAGCGTTTTTCTGAAGCAGCTACAACTTTTAAGCTTATCCGACCGCAGACTTGGCAACCTGACTCCTCACATCCAGCTCCATATCCAGCATGCACAACCACTTTATATTGTCCAAGGTAATTTCTTTCTTATTTTCCTGCGTTCTTTGTTTCCTCACCATCACTGTCAACGCTTCGTTATGCAACCCGGAAGCAAAACAACCTTTTTTGCGTTCTCCCCCTGCACAATATAACTTTTGGCTGTGCTCTCTCTCCCCCTCTCTCGCCTGCTTACCTGTTCACCCATCCCCAGCCCTTTGATAGATGTGCCTATACGTGCACATTTTTTTACCAGGTCACCTGTCTTTTTTTGGCAGTTGGAAGCGCAAAATTGTTTGAGAATAACTTGTTTTGTCAGTTCCTCTGTTTTATGGACCACTGACAGTCTTTCGTCAGCGAAATCTACTAACCCGGCAGGTCACGCATATCGATGGGGTGGCTAGTTTAGTTGTCTTCTCTTTAAAAATTTACTAGTTTTTCTAGTAGATGCACGACAGACGTTCTGACATCTGCGAGTTTAGGAATGACTGTCCACTTGTGCCTGACACAAAAATCACCCCAGGAGATGCGTGAGGTTTTTAAAGTAACCTCAAAGCATTTTGTCGTTAGTCTCCTGAGGACTGTGCCGTTTAATGTTCTAGCTATATGGAAAGTAACGAAGGCTTGAAAGGGAAGACACGGGGATACGAATCCCTCCACCCATCAGTAAAGGTGGCTTCGCGCTAAACGCCAGGGTTGGTACCTATTCCCGTGTCCTAACTCAAACTATAGCTCTCATCTCCGTGGAATTTAGCGCATGACCACCTGCTTTACAGCGGCTTGCTATCCTCGTGTCATGCACCCCCGAGGCCTTAGCTGCGTAGTTGCTGTTTGTATTCCTTACGGTTTCGTAATCCACTAAAGCGTCTGCCTACACTTGGGGCGTAAGCTGCCATCCGATGCGCGGCGTTTTGACAGGATGAGGTCATGGCCACGCAAGTCAGCGTTACACCCTGGACACAGTGGTGGTCCTCTTCACTTGCGGCAGGCGGCCCGTGACATGAGCAGAAAGGAGGGGTTGAAAACCCAGATGCAGCCTACTGGGACCTAGGATATCTGCTAACTGTTTGACAGTTTGGGCCTGGTAAACCGAATTTCTTTCCGCTATTTGAACCGTCAATTCCTCCTTGAATTTATTCAGCAGGTTCACGTCCACAGTTCGCATACATGGGTAATTTGACGTTGTGCAAAGAAAAGGCATACTTAGCTGCCTCCGCTGTAATAGTTTAGCAGTAATTTGTCTCTGACAAATGTACTCCCGTCAGAGTTCAAAAGCCCAGCTAAATAAAGATGATTCCGGCGAGCGAACAGCTTCTTCTTCTTTACTGGAGTGAACAAATTCACCTAAATTGGAATGTTCTTCAAAATTTCAAGAACGATTTATTTTTACTCTTTTGGTACAGTTTTCCCGCATGTACAAGGTGATCTCTTTTTGGCTAAATTTGCATCAATGTGGAGTTGTTCAATTGGATCTTGTTCTACAGATATTAAAACGTTTATTTATGCCCGTTTACATTGTTAGGCTTTGATGTTTTTGTTTCCTTCAATACTTGCGCTGATGCCTCTCTTGATCACGTTTCGACTAACCAACCGAAGCTTCTTCCTGTTAAAACAGAGCTCCATTATCAGGTTCTGATGTTCTGTGTTATTAGGCGTTCCAAAAATTTATTCCAGTTGTACGCGTGCGCTGCCACTCAAACCCGAAAGGAAAATAAAGGTCCTCACAAAAAATTGCCTGCTCCACACTTGTATATCGTATACTATCCCTACTTCGACCAATCTATTGTCGAATCACGCTCCAGCTACCTTACAACATTAGAAAAAATTTAATATTTTCTGACCACTTGATACCGTTATGGTCAGACCTGACTTGCGGTAGCCAAAATTTTTAAGACGTAAAAAAGAACTTATTAACAAACTAAGTCTACTTGGTAGTCTGAAGGACGTTACTGTCCTAATAAAAAGCGAGATTTCCAGACTGAGTGATCTGTTTGTTAGTCGGCTTTTTGCCTCTCCTTCTACGCCTTCGTTTCCTTTTTCCTCAGCTGAATTCTGGAGGAATCTTAAGCGCCTCACAGGTCAATGCAGCAAACTGGCACACGTTGATGCTGATTTAGAATTTTTAAATGCACATTTTATCCGTTTCCACTGACTCCTATATCCCCTCAAACAACATTTCGCTACTGAAAAGTGTCTTTTTTCTCATGTCGGCGACAACAGTAGAGAAACACCTGAAAAAGGTCCGTGGTCCAATGGCCGCCGGGCCGGATGGTGTCTTATCATTCACCTTAAATTATCATTGCTCTCCGACTGTCCCTGTTTTGACTAACCTTATCAACATGTCCCTCATAAAGTCTGAGATTCCTGAAGTCTGATGTATAGTAAGAATCACTTCTATTCCAATTATTTCCAATTATTTAGATCCTAAAAATTTTCGTAAAATTTGCCTGCTCTTCCGCTCTACTGAAGCTTACTGAAAGAGCTGCCTTATGCCATTCTGCTCCAATTTCCCCGATCCCTTACAATTAGCATATAAAACCAGGCGTAGTGCCCTAGATGCCGTTGCTCCTGTGGTCCATTCTGCTCTGAGAGATTTAGATTAGGGCTGTCGTGTGTATGCCTGTGCATTTCTTGACTACTCTGCCTTCAATACCATCCCGCGCCATCTCCTCGTTAACCAAACATCCGCGTGTGGCTCTCCCGGCTGGGCTGTCCCTTGGCTCAAAGAATATTTTACATCCCTCAATTCGTACAGTCCGGCAGGTGGAAATCTACAGTCCGTCGCAACAACTGGACTCCTATCCACTCACCTCTTCCCCTCTTCACTGACGATTTGAGATCAACAAACGACGGTCTGTATATAAAATATGCTGACGATATGGTTGTTGACCATCCTCTTAAAAATCAGACATATCTCCAGTCTCTGAAGGACGGCCTGTACAATGTCTCAGCATGGCCTTCAACTCAACCAGAAAAAATCTGTCCAATGTGTTTTTTGCCTGTGACTCTCTCTTAGCTCAAATCCACAGACGTCCTTCATAACGAGTTATCCTCCTTCCGGTACCTTGGCGTTACTCTGACATAAAATCGGTTATTCTCTCTTTATATTCATACTCATTTTACTAAAATTCGTAAACTTCTTTATTAGATCCGGAGTTTAAGTAACTATCAAACATCGCAATCACTTATCTGGTGATTTATGGATTCATATATTCTTCCTTTCATCCTTTTTTAGTCTCCCTTGATTTTTCCAGCTTTGCTTGAAAAGGATTTGCTGGTTTTAAAACATATCCTCCAAATACTCTCTTCTGCTGCCGGTGTTTCTAATACTGTTTTAGTAGACACGATAATTAAAAGACACTTCGCAAAAATCAAGCAATTTTCCGAGGGAATTCTTGATGATGTTGTCCATCCCTTCCACTCCGACCTCTTTGCCGTGAACTCCTCCCGTCCCATGCGCCGAGGCTTTCTTCATATTTGCTTGCTGTACATCGGCCTATCTGTGATCAGTTTTTCCCTTTGTAGCACTCTTCATTACGTGTGAAGAGATTGAAATAAAGAAGCTGAGAGTCGATCTGTCTCCCCCATTGGATGTAAATTTTTAACCTTTTGATTCTTGTATAGTCTGTTAACTTATCCTTTCCTTCCCAGTAAATGGAGCCAGTTTTTGCTGACCAATTTGAATGATACTTTCAAAGTAAACCGTATTCTCTCTCTCTCTCTCTCACTCACACACAAAGGTGTTACATATAATTTGAGATATTAGAAATGGTCAAAATATCGTCGTAAAAAGATCTCGTCGTGCCTGAACTAGACGTCTGATGCTAGTTAGATATTTATTCATGTTTATTTAAGAATGTTTGGTATCCCAGACTCAAAGAGTGCTGGACATCCGTTAAGGAGCACTACCAAATCGACTTATTCCAAAAACCGACAAACTGCAGTCAGTTCTCGTCCTTTGGGAATGGCTAGACGACTGACTGCCGAATTTTGAGCGAAGAAGGATTTGATGCTGTGTTTATTGAATCTCTATGGTAAGAAATTCAATCAAAGGCAGAAAATATCATAAAACTTGAATACCGCTGTATGAAGAAAAGAAGCGGGATAAGGAGTTGGAGCAGATGTGCCCTCCCGGTGAAAATGATAGCGTAGGGATCAAACTTGTTAGCACAAGTTCTTATAACTGTAACATGTCTACGTATGTGATTTAAGTAGCCATGCAACGTTAGGATTTATCTGGGATTAGGAATTAAACATCAGGAGTAGGATGAAGGGTGAACACTCGAGTTTTGCGGTTGGGGTTAGAGTTGGCTTTTAGGTTGAGATTAAAATAAGGCCCATGCTTGTGATTTGGGCAAATTTTCCCTTTCACCGTTTTAGCCACTTCACCTTGTTGAGCGGGTAGACTTGGATTACGTATATTTCGCCCGTCTACACGCCCCTAAACTGTATAGTTCAATTTGCGTGTTTTTTTCCAGCACCTCGTTGTGTTTCGAAAACAAAGACCAGGGAAAAATAGACAAAAGAACATTACTAACAAAGACAATGGAGACTGGAATGTCAATTTCTGGCTTATTAGGCGTCATCAGCCAGTCATACCCAACCCCAAGCAGTGCTCCGCCCGAGGCTTAAACCTGCGACATGTTGATCGGAAGTCCACCGCTATAACCATTGTGCCACGGGTTCATTGTCTTTCCGGGTTCAATCGGGAATATAAACATTGTTTGAGAGGCACACACCGATCGGTTACGGGACTCACACAGGGGAAATTGCGAGTTTTCGTAATGCCTTCCACAGATTCTCTCGACTGTTATCCTCATCTGCCTTACTGAGAAAAATAGCATTACTGTCCTACCGATTCCTTGAGTCTATGCCCTATTTTTCAGTGCGCTTATACATTAAATCTTGGCCACTGACAGCTTCGCGAGAAGGAGTAGCGCATGCACTAGCTATCACTATTAATTGGGGGATGTCAAGAACGCTGGTTCAAAAAATCAAGTGAGCAAAATTTTCGCAATTGTTCGATTTAAAGATATTGAGTAAAGTTAACCACCCAACCTATGCACTGTGTCGAATTATTTAAAGATACAAAAAGCTATTAATTAAGGGAGCCTGGTGGTCATCTGGTGGATCCTAGGTTGAGCGCTTAGGAAGTCCTGTTTGGGTAGTCAACTTACTGTAGTAGAATTTCTGAACCCCGTAAACTGTAGTTGGCTGTGTCGGCAAATTGACACCAATGAAATTAATCTTACGCCTCTCAGTCGGATCTCATAACTGAAGCGGTTAAAGCGTTGGCTGCACGGAAGCCTTACATTTTTGTCGTTTGTTTAAATCTCATCGAGACGACCGAATTTTTCACAAGTGCAAATATGCCAAAACACCCTTATTAAATGAGATTTGTTTTGGATGATTCCATCGGTTCAAAATTAGTTGACATGACTTGCCTAGAGGATTCAATCCTTGCAGTGGGTTGTTAAATGGAAGTCACTGTTTAATCATTTGACGAGCCTTTGTTTTTCACAGGAAGTTGGAATTTAATTTTTGTAGGGCATGCAAAATGCTTAGTCATAACTCCAGACAATCATCAATGATCTGTTGCCACAGGTGAGCCAATGCAGTTTTGGATGCATGCTGTTTCTGTAAAATGACATTTACAGATGAGTTGGAATTGTTCTACAATAACCTTACCATCTTTGAGCCCCTTGCTACGGTTCCTGTCCGTGCGTGTCTGTTGCAGCATTTGGACTTACCTGTCAGAGAACTAATTGGGAGAGCTTACGCAAAAGTATGTGTAGTGTGGAGAATGAGTGTTGGGCCGAAATCGTAGAACAAAAAGGGGATCATAAAGCCTTTTCCAACTCAGTTAAGGGGGCGAGTTGGGCACGGGGATATAGAACCCCGTATTACAAGCAGTATTTCACTAAATTTAAGGAGGGTAAGAGCTCAAGTTAGGTCTAGGATCAGGAGCGTGATTATGGGTTCTTAGTCCAGACATGGGAAAATAAACTCCCTGGAATTTAGCTTGAGACCACCTATAGTACTGGAATGATCCATTTTTGCATGTCCAATTAGTATGACACCAAAATATGATTGGTCTTTTAATTGTACTATACGCATCATTTTACCACAATCCAGTTTGTGAGTTTTTGGTTTAATGCGACATACCATATCGATTTGCGCAAAATTGTTGAAGTTTATATCCAGAGAACCAGAGGCTCTATGATTTTGACACAGGTTATATTGCCTAAGATTTACTCATTTTTAGGAAAGTGCCTTATCCGCACACCTATAAAAAGTAAAGTCCACACCTGAGGCATCTACAATGGTCTTCTGCATAGCCATATGCATCTGAAGTTTCGTGCTCTCGATATTCGCACGCTGCAAAAACAGGAAAGGACGCTTTAAACACCACACTAAGAAATGCTTAGTCCAATGATAGTCTTTTCTGCTCGATTTGTCGGTTTGAAGATAAACGCTATCTTCGTGTTCTTGGTGAAGGGTTGACATAGAAAGAACCATCGTGGTGCGAAGGGAATTTATGCACTACCAAAGCACCGTCACATGTGCTAGTTCCATCCTGCTACCGCTGTTTTAGCGATTGCAACAGCTGTCGCCCATCTCCATCATCACGATAGTTGTTTACACAGTAGCTGTAGGTAAACATGGCGGTCTGTAAGCTACCAGCCGGGTTTCCATTTCATGTTGTGCACTATGGAACCTTGGCTTTACTTTCCAATTTATATCCGAAAACAAGAACTAGGTCTTCAGTCAGTAACCGCCTTGTTTGAAGTTACCGTTTTGGCTTCCCATATTGATATTAAGAAGAGGGATTGTTGCACGGGACTTTACGGGGGTAATAGAAGAAGAAGACCATGTATTTCCCCAGAAAGAATTTAATGACTTCGGAAGTTGACACTTTTACAGCTGGTAGTTCCGCAGCGTAGATGAAAATCTTTAAATACAGAATTTCGAGTGTGGACAGCTGAAAATTGTGAAATCAAGTTATGCTAGATGTGAATCCAATGGTTCTAGGCACAAAGGTTCGTCTAGTAGAGAATAAGAAGGATGCACTTGAATCCTGCGTTATTAACAACAAACAAACGTTTCAATAATAAAAACGTGGAGGACTGCATATTAGTGGAGCTCTACGAACTTCTGCGACCTTGACCCTAATAAAGTCTGGAATTGCTTTTGCATAATCCCAAATGCCCCAATTTTGAACGCACTGTGCCGTGAAGTATGAGGTGAACCATTTAAGACAACCACAATCATTACGTACGTAAGAGAAGAAAAAAACTGATTGTATTTGTCCTGAAACTCAAAGGACTCTGCAATTGGAACCTTCTATTTTTGCGGATTCAATTGAAACCCTTATTGGAGATATGGATAGTAGGCATCCTAGTTGAATGTTTGAGCAGTTTAGATAAACAAAATGTAAGAAAATCAGGCCGTCCTGCCATTTGCTCAGCCAAATTCCAAACTGTGCCTTAGTGCCTTAACCACTCTCGCAAAAGACTAGAATGAGCACTAACAGTGGGACAACCGAAATCGTTTGGTTTGCTTTTCCGGAAAAATATGATTATTCAATATTCGCAACAAGAAACACCCAAGGTTCATTAAAAATATGCTTCCCTGTAATATATATGTGCTTACTACGATCGAAAAATAATGGAACTGAAAGGCTTGAAATGAGTTATGATACAGTCGACGTTACTCCAATGCTTTATACCTTTTTTTCAAAGAAATGTGCTCTTATGTCTTTGAAGTGGTGGCTAATAAATAAGCCCTTTTGATGGAAAAAGCCCTTAATTTTAAAGAAGAAAGTTTCAAATTACTGAGAAATGGATTTTTTTTATCCCTCTCGATATCGAGAGCAGACATTAGGCTGTATGCTGTTTTGTTAATACTAAATCTTTTCTCTACCTTTTAACTAGCCTGTTGAAATCTAATGCTGAGGCATCTCAACATCTAATGGCCTCAATTGTTTGAATTATAGCCCGTTCTGATAACGATTAAAACTCAATTGTTTCGGTACAGTTTGGTCCAAGCCAGCCCTCCTTTGACTTCAATTAACTTTCGCGGCTTAAAACGGTAGCACTTTGGAAGATTTGCTGACTCCAAAGTAAGCATGAATTCTGCAAATGATATTTTCAGATATTAATGCCAAGACAGCTCGTTTTCGGTAAATGATCATCCGGACAACATATTTAATGAAATGATTGAATAATATGATAACTTGATTTATTCGTTGGAGTTAAAGATTCATCTACGAAGGGAAATGTCTGGGCTCATAACGGCGTCGCAGGTATCTCAATTCTTTAGTCTCGGTGGTGGAGGCGAGGAGGGAATGGACGAATTTGAGGGGTAACCAAATGGAGAATTATTTATTTTGCCTATGCCTTTGAGGATATGCACTTGTCCCACGCGATTTTTTCTTAACCTATTCTACGTTCCGGAAAGGTTTCCTTTTTAGGTTTGTTTCTTTTTCGATAATAAGAAGTCAAACATGCTAATTTGGGCGAATAAACGGAATGAGACACAGTTTTCATGCGGTTTTTCACCAAAGGGGTTGATTTTGAACGCGGTGTGGGCAAGCGCTTTGTCCTAATAAAGTAGCCTCCCCGATAGCTAACATTTATGTACGTTTTCTCACTGTTTTATGCAATCTCTGCAGTACATGTAGATAATAAGGTTGTTTCCCCGCGGTGCCATAACGAGCGAAGTCAACGTAAACCTCTCCTCTGATGTCGAAAAAACAAACCGCCATGGTCTTTAAATTTGCTTTCACTTACAATTTGCTTTTTGGTCCGGGCGATGAAGCTGTCTTCCACTGGCCTGACTGCTGTTTTATTTCAGGATCCAAGCCGTACCTTTGAGGACTTTCAAAAAAATCAGGGGCAGTTTGTGTCTGTTCATTCAATTCCTGGCACACAATCAGAAGGTTTTTCCTCTGATCATTGGTTAGTTCGAAGCGTTCCTTTTTATATTTTTTGCTGTCCACCCAAACAGGTACTCTTTAATTTTCACATGAAGGCTTCTGGGCAGCCGGTTGATACATCCTTCCTCACTGGAACAGAAAATAGTTTGACCATCTTGGGCATTTAAATTCACCACACTCCACCGAGATGGGCGCAGCTGTGACCTGCGCATTAATCTAATTATAGGGAGGTCCACTTTAACAGGATCTACCTCATACGTCAGATAGTACTACTGACTGAAAGCTAAGTGACTAGACTAATGGTTGTAACTTTAGCATCATAAGTATCAGGACAAGTCTCGATTAGTAGAATGAGATATGCAGTAGGTGTACTACTTCATGAAATTTTAACCGAAAGTAGGAAATTTTATTCTTTCTTAAAATATAAATTAATTAGGGTGGTAATACTGCTTGTATTTCAGTCTAATCCCAATATGTATCAGTCAAATCAGGATGCCAGTTGTTAAACAAACGTATTTTCAACCAATTGCAAATAACTAAACTCTGTACGAAATGGCTACTTATTGAATACGGCATATTTATATTGATTTCGCTACCCTTTTTAATCAAATATTTTCCATGAAAAATGCATTAACATATTGTTTCTTGTAATTGTTTAGTACAAACTTAGGACTTTTTCGATTTTTTTACATCAAGAGACTGCTCCTTACGACTATAAAAACTTTCCTTAATTGCCGAATAATTTTTTACTTGACTTGCATTTTAGGTTTTCCAGTTACAGAAACAAAAGTATATGAGGGGTCACTTTTATGAGTTTGTCGAATCCGCTTGGGTCTAATGGTGTGCGGTGAAGCACATGAGGTGAGGTACGTCTAGTGTTTAAGTGGTGGTTTTGTTCGCATGGCTAATGGACACTTTTGCTTGGCTGAATGTGCTTGCGTGTGTGCATGTTACAGTCAGTGACGTCATAAAGCCAATACATCTAGACTTGTTTGCAAGGCCAGTGAATGAACTTGATACAGCTGTCATGAAAAAAAGACGTAAATCCTAATGATAAGAAGAGTGAAATCACAGGAACAAAAAATACAGTCGTTTGATGTCTCTGATTCCCACCAAAATCCATCGTTTGTAACGCTCATGGCTTAAAACATAGTGTTTCTCGAAAATGCAAAATACGATTAACGGCCCAAGCAGCGACAATCGTCGTTGCGTAAGGACGCTATATCGGCGTATGGAGACTCACCTTAGTGAATCAGAACACAAGATTGCCAAGTTGCAGTAAATGCGGCAGGTGCTGAGAACGAATGTCCACAGGGGCATGCGCAAACTCGAGGAGAGATAAAGCTACACCACGCTCTGAATTTCGCTTAGGCTGTTGTATGCTAAAAACGTCTCAGAACCACAGAAGGGGAGATGCGATCGTCGGAACAAGATATGTATTGGCCTGATGTTTCGAATTCTCACTCGAACCAATCATCAACGACAGTCACAGATAAAAGTAGTAAAGGCACTATGTGTTCGAACGGTCCAAACCTGCTTCAGTAGATGGTGACCGAACGAACGCATGAACAGAGAACGACATGCTAAACAACTCTTGAGAACAAGTTTCGTAAGCTGCCTGGTCTAATTTAATAAAATAAAGACAAGTTGATGCACAACCTGTTGTCAAATGAGCTGACGAAGGAACAAAGTCCAGGCGTTAAGACATGAGGGCTTATGCAACACAGCTGATGTCAAACCTGCCAATATGGTTGCAGCAGTGGAGTCAATCCTCAGCCAAACAAGATGAACAGACAAAATGAAGAACCTTATTCGACAGCCAGTGGCATCTGTTCTCATGGCTCACAGGCCGCGCAATGTTTTTTTTTTAAAGGTAGAACGTGATGCACTTAAGGAACTCAGGGCTGACACCAACCTTGTTGTCATGCCTGCGGACAAGGGTCTTTCCACGTTCGTATTGGCTAGGACGGACTACACTCCTAAAGCCAAAAAATAATGGAGGATCGTCGGTTTTATGTCCCACGCGAATCCAACCCCCTTAATACGCTGAAACGCAAGATCAAAGCGATGCTGCTGCCAATGCAGAACTCAGCTGCAGCATCGCCGATCAACCGATGCAGGGCTAGAGCGCAAAAAAGACCCTAATACGATTCCATGGTCATGTCAAAGTTCACAAAAAAGATTGCCCTTGTCTCCGACCCATCTTATAACTCAAAGACCCTCCAACCTACGGAGTGGCAAAGTGGCTCTTTCAACGTCCCACCTTTCTGACCGCTGATTTGCATACCACTGTCAGCTCTTCAACTCAATTCTCGGAGAAACTTAAAGGGGTAAGCCTCCTGTCAGAGGACGTCATGGTAACTTTGGATATCAGTTCCTTTTTATCTCTTTTTCGCAGGACCTGGCTTCCGAAACCATCGAATTACCCTTATGAGACAAATACGAGGAAATAAAGGATCCTCAAGGACACGCCAAAATCCTCCAACTCCTGAAGTTCTGTCTCACGAAGTACTTTACCTTCAACGGAAGAATCTACGAGAAGGTTAAGGGAACACCAAAATTTCGCCAACTTCAGAACTCGGAGCCGCGCTGGTTCTACAGCGGGTACAGCCGATGACTGAACTTCTGGGCTTGGTATGTGAATGATATCTTTGTCGAAATTGGATGGGATCAAGTGCTGACATTCGAAGAATGCCTCAGTGCCGTCTTCCTGGACATTCAATCTACGATGGAGCTTGAAGAAAAGAACCAATTACCTTTTCTGGGTATCCTCGTTTGCCACAAAGATTGTGTTGTCCTAAAATCAAAAGTGTTCAGGGAAGTGACAAATACAACGCAATTACTGATCTTCAACAGAAACTATTCGATCGGTCACAAACGCAGTTGCGTAAGGTGCTATATGGGCGCGTTGAGACGCATTGCTGAAGTAAAATATCGTCAACAAGTGCTGAAAGTGAATGTCTACCTGTGCAAATGTATCAACCAGTGCATACGCAAATGACATGAGAGACCGAATCTAACTGGCAAAAATTTGGCGAAAGCATCCACATGCGAAGAACGTCTCGGAAGCCGTCCGTTGCCTTCTAACTCTAAATGTAGTTGAACTTACACACTGTCCGGAAGAAACCATTAGGCCCCGGACCATGAAACCGAAAGATTACTGCCATGGTGGGAAACGTTTGGAGTCTTTATCCAATCTGGTGCGATTTTTGATAAAGCAAGTACGCCGGAGAGAATAGGAGATAACTCCGGATGAGAAAAGCCAAGAAAGAAGCAACGATGATGAGGAAAGATGCAAGCTTTCAGGTTGCAAGTCACTCGACGGTACCTGGGTATATTTTCACATTTAAAAATACCATAACCCTCACAAGACGCAGCTACCGCTTGAACTGTGAGCTGCTCGAGTAATGGTTCTTAGACCCACAGTACACCAACAAGCGCATCAATCACCCGTTTCCATATTCTGTGCTGAGACCTTGCCTGAGCAGGGTAAGCAGTCACGTGGAGAGGGCACGGAATACACACACTTCCAATGATAGCGAGCCAAATTGCTGAATCATTGCAGTGCCAATATTCAGCACTGATAATGACATCGTGGCCAATAACGACAGGGATGCCGACTGATAAGCCAGCATCGCCTCAACGACGACCCCAGCTGCTCCTTGTAGTACGCTTGTGATCCTATAGAGGCTGCACTCCTTTTGCCTCCACTTTCCCCTAAATGCAAATGTCACTGCTGATTGGTTCGAAGGATCACTTTTAACGTCAGACCATTATACGTCTTGTTACAATGATCTAATCTACTTCGGAGATTTCTAGTTGATTAAGGAGAATCCTATAGAACGTTCAGAACCATTAGACTCACCGAAACAGTCAGAATTCTTGTGCTAATGTGTGGACTGTGAACACAGCGGGTAGAATAATCAATATGAGGAGCACCTAAAACTGTATAAACGATTGTGAATACACGACGGTTAAAAGGAACAACAAGTGGCCCTGGATGTGAATAATCGAAAATAAGGATAAATGCAGTCGAATATTACTGAGTGAGTTCCGAGTATCGATTAACCGTATAGGAAAAGCCAAGCAGTAATGATAGTTCTAGAAGGCGCTTACTGAATAATAATTTATTTTAGTGCAAACGAACAATAAATCCGCAGATAATAATTGTTAGTATAGTTGGATGATCGTTCACCGCGCAGGTTACTGGATGTGTGCGTTTGTTGCACCTGGGTATTTACCCTAGAGCTCTCACAGGCAGCTGCATAGTGAA
Source organism: Schistocephalus solidus (assembly GCA_017591395.1). Taxonomy (NCBI): domain Eukaryota; kingdom Metazoa; phylum Platyhelminthes; class Cestoda; order Diphyllobothriidea; family Diphyllobothriidae; genus Schistocephalus; species Schistocephalus solidus. Next base: position 53,944 of record WEDG01005621.1, read on the forward strand.
TAGTAGTGCTGCTGCAAGAAGAGAGCCAGTGAAGATAGAAGAGTGACTGGGGTGTTAACTTCTGTTTTATTAACCGTCCGCAGCTAGTCTTACCCAGATCCAGGCTTAGGTAAACTGCGATTCGAACCCAGATTCTTCCCTCGTGAGTGCGAAGTCTAACCAGCTGGTGACGTACAGGACAATGGGGGCGGTGGTTGAGTTTGGCTGACTGACGACAGATAATAAGCCGGAAATGACCATCACAGTCTCCTTATTCTTGAGCGGTTTTAGTTTCTACTTGTCCATTAGTTTCTTCAGCTTATGCTTAAAAATTACAGAAGAAAACAGTAAGGACGCTGGTTAAGTTTGGAAAAACAGTGATTTCTGCATAATGAGCATGGTGCTAATTCGTACATTACAGCAAATTGCAGACTAAGCGAAGATGAGACTTATTTTTAGTAAAGTGAGCTGAGGGAATAGGTTTTCGGACAAGGTCAGTAATTTCGAACGAACGGTAACGTCCCATACCTGTAAAGGGACACTAGGATGTTCCTGCCCACCTCATACTCGCGGAGACGCTCGCATAGACCCAGGGGTGGTCACGTCTCGAGGGCTGCAGCCAACTCAAGCCTTGCACGGGATACATGTTCCCCACGGGCAACTTTCCCATTCGGTTCCTCAAGAGGAATTTAACAAGCTATCGTTGTGATAAGATGTTCCCATCATTCCAGCCGCCACAGAACCTACGAAAAATTTATATGGTTAGACCTATAACGGTGTTTATACCTATGATATCTTGCTCCCATGCCTAAGGCAACCCACAAATCAAGCAGATCCCCGTGGACAAGGTGAACGGAATTAAATGACGGCGTGAGCGCGACCACCCGCAAAGGGACAAGGGGTGAATCTAAAATATCAGTGCTGAGCTAGACCGAAGGGTGATTGTTACATTCCTTCGAAATCTGAAAAAAAAACTGAATCTTCGGGAGGGGTAAAAGTTGTTTTTAAACATTCTGATAAAGATCCGTGTTGATCTGTAACCAATGAAATTATCAATTTAGTTGTCACACAAAGGAAATAATAGCTCTGGTCAAGGCAAAAGTGGGTCAGAGTATTCAGCCGCACTGGGCAAAATTTTTGTTCACCTACTTCTGCTGGAGTGCACACTGATTGTTCCTATGCAGGCGGTAGAAAGCTCAACAGGCTACTGTAGGTCACAGATGGTGAATATTTTGGCATGAGTATTTCATTTTACAGGGATAAAACTAAAAAGCAGTACTTGCAACAGTAGAGCTGTTAACTTACCCATGCATGTAATAACACATAACGCCAATGCTGACGTGCAAAATAAAGAAACAGTGCAGTTAGTTGTCTTTGATGTGCTCAATTACATTGCAGAAAAGAAAGACATTGGTCATAAACAGTAAAATTGAGTTAAATTAAGCCAGGCAAAAATTACCTAGTCGTTCACTGAATAACTTAAGGACACAGACAACAATAGAGACAGACAGTCAGTTTCCTCACATATTTAAAATCTTCATTCTGCATGTGATCTGAACAACGTTAGAGCTAAAGCAAAAATGCTCATATGTCTTCTTAATCGTATTAAAAATTTATGTTTTCTCAATCAATAAATTGGTGTAGATGGAAGTTTAATCCAGAAAATACGTTGAAACTCGTCTTAACCCAAACATCTAGATGTCAATCATCCCTGTCATTTCAAAACTCTTATGGTCGGGACACGCTAGGTGAAGACTATCCAGAGCAAATTAACGTTTGTGACTGCATGGAGAAACTTTGACAGGACAAAGACCCTGTCTGTATATCCTTCGGCAACTGTCTATCGGTCATTGCAAGTGGCGGCAAAACTTGCCGAATAGGACTAAAACAGGACTGAACTTCCCTTGTCCTCCTTTAAGTGAGGTTGTAATATGAATAAATATACTTTGATTAATGAGACATTACGTTCAAAATCGTGTTCCACATGGCGCTCAGTGCTGGATAAGTATCCTATTGTAGTAGCAGGGTTCACATTAGGTCCGCGAATAGTGATATGATCCACGAAATCGATATAAAGTACGCAAAACGACAAATGAAGACTTTTGTGGAAACAGGTACTCCCAGGGCAAGAATTTTGGAATCGTCAAAAGCTGCATCCATTTTGGTTTTTGAGAAAAGATGTTTGGGAAATAGCAAAGATAATGAGATCCCGAATTAAGTGAATTAACATTACACTTTCAGAAATCTGTTACTGAAACGGTACCTGGATTTCCGTTTTGCATACACTATAGTTCAGAATGATACAACCGAAAAAGACATGGGCGACTGGAATGACCATTTTTGGCTTTTTAGCTGTCATCAGCCAGCCACACCCAACCCCAGGATTTGTGGTACCCAAGGCTGGAACTCGCGACCTGTTGGTTAGAATTCCAAAGCTCTAACCCATTGTGTTACGAGCTCGTTGTCATGTCGGTTTCGATCGGGAATAGTAACAATAATAGATGGACGCGCAACGATCGGTCACAGGACTTACTCGTGCGATTGTGCCTTGGGTCTCCCTCTCGAGCATCGCCAGCAGCCGAATAGCGGCTTGTGATATGGACAGAATGGTATTACCGACAAAGTCAAGGGAGGCCATTTCAGGCTTACTAGCCATCATTGTCACGCTGCTGTACGATGTGTCCAGATGACTTACTTCGCTATTTGAAACCTTTAAAGTCTAATCATCTGCCTCTACCATGCAGAAATATCATTTGACCTAAAACCTGTTAAAGTATCAGGTTTCGCATCCGTTCCGAGAATAGGAATATTACCCCGTGACAAAAGAAGGATTTTTTGGACCCAGGTACTCCCAGGGCAAGATTTTTGGTACCGTTAAAACCTCGATGCATAGTGGTTTTTGAGGGCAAACACTTGGGAAAGAACAAAAATTATAAGATCCTATTTTAAGTGAATTAATTCTTGTAACTGAATAGGTACCTGAGTTTACATTTTGAATTCACCATAGTTTAAGCAGGATTACATTGGCCTCTAAGTAAGTTTGCAAAAGTTTTGTCCCACATTTTCCTCAGCTATTTAAACCATTTGAAATTTAATCACTTGCTTCTATCATGCGGCAATATAAGTCGAGTTAAAATCGCACCAGTAACCTCAAGTTTGTCTCAGGCTCTAATAAGCCCCTCGACAGATCAAGTCCCTTAATTCTAGAAATAAATTTTTATTCACTTCACTTGATCCTCACCATACTGTAGCTCATATCGCATGCCACTCAACGATCACTCTCTGATATCAGGTTACGGTTAAATTGGATGGGCACCATTGGATTCCCGAAGTAGGTAGTTATGATATATCGTAATATCATACACATTTAACTCTTACAATAGAGCTGTGCCTTCTGTAAAGCGTCAAACCAGCATCTGTAAAAGAGATCACAACCTATGTTTAGGGGGTATCAAGGATTACGGATACGTACACGCCTCACGTGTATGACATACAAATCCGCAGTTGTCGGATTTAGTAGACAATGTAGTGGGAAGGGTGGGTTAAATTCAGTTTAATGATTTCTTTGTTTACTTTCAAAAGAACAACACCGTTACAGTTGATACTGCCTAGCAAACCAGCTCTCCGCATACGACAGACAAACAAAACAGGCTTCGCTTCGGGTATACATGCAAACCATACAGAAGTTCCAACACCCATATGCTGCCCTGATATTCCTCAAATGGTCACAAACTCAGGCAATTGGAGATAAGCCATACAGCCAAACAGTGCAAGTTTATGACGTTGAATATAGCTCACAGGTAGCCAGATAAATGCGTTAAGGCAGTCTTCCATTCCAATTTCCATTTGTGGCCGAGAAAGCGAACCTGATTTTGATCGTTCTTTCTTAAGTAAATGCCTCGAGAGCAGCAACTTCCAGTATCACCGTTGGGCTACATAAAGCGGCAAAATGAGATAAGGCACCGATGTAATGTCGTACTTCTAAAGGAAAGGTTAATGTGAGAAGTTGTTTGGTTGTTGATATAAGCGTACAAGCAATTCCAAGCCGCGAGCTTCTCAAGTCATGGTTTTCAGACCTACAGTACAAAAATAAGTGCATTGACCACCCGTTTTCCTATTCTGTGCTGAGACCTTGCCTGAGCAGGGTAAGCAGCCACGTGGAGAGGGCACGGAATACAGACAATTCCAATGACAGCGAGCCAAATTGCTGGATCAGTGCAGGGCCAATATCCAGCACGGATAAAGAAATGGCGGCCAATAACGACAGGGATGCCGACTGATAAGCCAGCATCGCCTCAACGACGACACCGGCGGCTCCTTATAGTACGCTTGTGATCATATAAAGGCTGCACTCCTGGTGCCTCCACGTCCCCTAAATGCAAATGTCACTGCTGATTGGTTCGAATGAGCACTATGAAATTGAGCCGCCATCTTTTCTGCTCTCCATTCGCATGTGAATCCTCTTATATGTACGTCGATTGGCCTATTTCACCCATTATATACTTGAATTTTAACACTATTTTGTTTATTCAAACAACAAAAATGAAGTCATCAGCGCACGACGCTGGCACTATTTTGAAGCAAAGTCCAAATTAATCCATATTTTGAGACACATTTGAGGACGATTCTTCACGGTGAATGGAGGACCTTTTTTACTGAAATTTTTGGAATTTTACTTTCAAAATAAAGCGTTCCTCTCTCTCTCTCTCCCATTATACGTCTTGTTACAATGACCCTATCTTCTGCGGAAGCTGACGGTCAAATGATCATTGCATTAACTTTGACTCCCAGAGGTGATCACGGGAACTGCTTTTATGGTCGCTTGGTCACTCCATGCTATAAATGCTGTGCACATTATGCCTCTATTACCCTTATCTCGGACTGTCACTGATGGTGAGTTCAAGTGAGAATCTGAAACTTCAGCCCAGTAAATCTCTTGTTCCAGCGATCACAGCTTCTCTTTCGGAACTGCTTATTGGAGTTCGTCTGTTCGCTTCCATCAGCTGTTTCGGAGGGCGTAAGTCGCGCTCTTGCACCATTTAGAGTTGAAGTTGCACTCCAGTCATAGGCAATTACCAGACGCTAGATCATGGGGCAAAAAGACCCATTGCCATGGCAGGAAACATCTGGACTTGTTTATCAGCTCTGGTGTTGCTATGGACAAAGAAACTGCGTCGGCTACACGGTGAGATCACTCCGACTATTTACCAGCAATGAGAAGGAATGATTATAGCTCCCAGATTACGGCTCATTCAATGGAACCCAGTCATACATTCAAGTCAGACAAGGCTGCCATTTTTTCAAGAGGTGACAACTGCGTGAGCTTCGAGCTGTTCGACTCATGATCCTCCGGCCCTCTGTCAACTAAAAACGCAAAGACCTCCTTCTTCCATATTCAGTGCAGAGACTCAGTTTGGCCAAAGTAATTGGCCATTCGTCTCCAAGTAATGAGGCCAGAAAATTCAAAATATCCGCTAGTAACTTCTAGTATAGTTTACCAACTCTAATGCAATTGAAGCGAAAGCAGTTTCGTTGGAGAAACGAGGCAATTGCTGCGGGCGCAGATAGCCGGACAGACAGCAGCGCGGAAAAGGTACAAACTCAACTCACAGTCTTTTAACCACGTAGTGAAGTCCTCCTTCTTTAGCGTTTAGACATTACCCACGCAGGAATGATGTCAACGAACAGCACAAAGATTGACAATATCAGCAAGCCAAAGGGCCGAGTAATTACCATGCGTCTAGTACACAATTTGGGAAATTGCGGCAATTTATAACCCGAATACGGGCGAGCAAGCCATCATTACACCAATTATGACCATTGTCGGTGCATGCAGGACTGCTTATTGTAGTAATTAGTTTCTGGAATCGCAACCGCAGCTTATAAATGCTACACCCCTTTTGCTTTCATCGCCTTTAGCTGCGACCGATCCCGATAAAAAGCTGCAGTGAAAATGTAATACCTCAGGTCACTAGAATTATTGTTCCAGCGATCGCATCTCCTTCTCATTTAATTCGCGGAACTAGATTTTTTTTTCTGTTATCTCCGATCGTTTTGATGGATGACGGCTATAATCGCTCATCTTTGCGTCGGATCGAAATGAACTGAGAACCGACCCATGTCACTGACCGGATTGAAAACTTGAAGATTGTTTCTCCGTTTATGAACTTTGGGCTCTCATGGACTAATCACTCTGTCATATAAGCCGAATATTTTGTGAAAACGTGTTGGTTAGTTGGTTAATTTCTACAGAAAGCTGTATAGTATGGCCTTCATCTACAACTTGCCAAATTGAGCATATTGCTAATGGAGGCATTAGCCGACAAATCATGTGTATATTTGTAGATATACGTTGTTAGTGAGAAAAATGCTCATCCCATTTTCTATTTAGTTCCTTGCTTTGCCCCAACTCTGTCAAGTGCTGTGTGTTCTGTATAACTTATACAACCATAAACCTTGGCTGCTAAATGAAGACTTTGTGTCTTCAATCCTGTTGAAGACACGCTCATCCACGCCTGCCGATTGATTAGGCAAGGTCAGCATTGTGTCTTAGGAAGAACTTCCCATCAACCAGGATATGGAAGTTCTGTATTGCCCTAGAATTCCAGTTCAGAGTTCCCGCTGTCAATCGTGCAATGACGAGCAGTTACTAATCGGCAAACACTATCAAAAATATACTATACAGCCTCCCTGTAATTACCGGTGACACGTTTGCATAAGTTAATGATTTCAATAGCCTGTATAACGGGAATTTAAAACCCAAATCAGACAGTACTCCAATTTTGGAGTCCTCATATATTTAACCTTGACACGTTCAATCGGAAAGAAAAGCTAGGCCAATATTTTAAAAAGCAGAAGAAAATCATCGGTAGTAGAAACAGGACAAGGGAAAATCCGCTAGGGATGTAAATTGGGAAATTAAAACTTTTTCGCATTTTAAGGTTCCACCAGAGCTCCAGGTTCAGTTTATATCCTAGCAATCCTTGGAAGAATATTTAAATTACGGATGAGCTATACAGCTCAATATCCGTTAACTCGTATACTATAGGGACAAAAATACGGTAAAATCTTCCAAGTACCGATGTTGGGAACTATTAAAACCTGGGTATCAAAGGACTGAAGTTGTTTAGCAGAAAGAACCACAACATCAAGTCAAATTGGAAAAACTTTCTGCGGGAATCTGATTATTAGGAAACGTATTCTGGCAATAAGAACCTGACATGGTTATGCAGGTTATATCTTCACAGCCATAAACAATTAGACCAAGCGTCTTCATCAGTTGCTGAAAGGAGTATTTCAACTGCCGCAGTATATCTGTTCAGATGCGTCAACTTTTGGCGTTCTGTATACAAACTTAAGCAGTTAACGACCGAATGATGCAATTATTTCAAGAGGATTTTATAAAAAATGCACTCACAGTGACTTTTTTCTCAAGTAAAGCATCAGCTATCCTGCAACTCACGAAAGGAGTTTCTCATGGCTCATATATACCATGCCTTCACATATTAAAATGGCAACAATTTAGCAAAGAAGAAACTGATAAAATATTTTATCATTTAATCTTATCTACTGAATATTCTGCGGGCATCACAAAAAGAATCTTCGGCATACAATCAAAAACGAGGCGAAGGAATGTGTATGACTCAGTAAATCTTCACTCTGATATGCAAAAGAGAGCTCTAAAGCTATCAGGTCGTTCGGAAAATACTGTTCATCTTTTCGATACACTTTTAAAAATCGAAATTTTCTGCTATGTTTTACCTACAATTTTACAAACGTAATACTTGATGCGTACGCATTAATCATTTTCAATATTTTTTTTTCAGCCAACATATAATTCCTGAAAAGGAAGACCAAAAAGAAGAAATGTGTTTTCTTTTCGTGCATGAGTTCACACTCAATCATAATGCCTCCCAAGCAGCCTCAAATATCAAAAGAGGATGAAGAGCAGGGTTCATAAGTGATCAAACAGTACGAAGGGGGTTTTAAGAAGCTCTATAGTGGCCATGAAAGCTTTTTATCTGAAGAAGGTCGTAAATGACACTGCACTATTGACAATTAATTGTTGAATAAAAATAACCTCAAAATGTCTGAGGCATCATACAAGAGTATTTAAACGGTGTCTGACCATCGGTGCAAATTTGAAAGATGAAAAAGCTCAAAAACTGGGTCGCAAATAAAATTAATAAAACTCAAAGAGATTGGCGTTTTGAAGTTTGCTTGATTTTCTTTCTCCCACTCGCTGCGAAACTGTAATGCTTAGTTTTTTGATTAGATAATGATGCGGGAAGAAAATTGGCTACTTTAAGAAAACTGGAAGCAATAAGGGCAATGGCCTAATCTTGACGAGACATTTCCCAAAATGTTTATGAAACCAACGTTGCATTAACAGGAGATTATGTGGAAATTCTAGTGTTCTGCTATTGGTGTTTTTCCATTACAGCTTTTTCAGAGCTAATAAGAGCAGTAAGCCAGTGGTTTATTTCATGCAATTCGAATGAATTCATGTTCACTTAAGAAAAACGAGATTCATACTACTGAATCAACGTAGCCAAATTCTGCTCCATGACAACGCACAGCCAGTTGCTGTCCAGAGGAAAGGACAACCTTTCACCCACTGACCTCCATTTGTCAAGCTTCTTAACACTTTTTTAAGCAAAAAACTTACAAGAACAAAACTGAGTCCGAAGCTGAGTTCAAAGAATCCCTACCATCAAATCAAGCGATCTTTATCTATGGAGCATAAGTGATCCCGTTCATCGATATCACCGATGCATATATGTTCAGAGCTCTTAACTTGACTTATTGTAAAATACACAGTGTTAAGCTATTCAAAAGTAAATATTTGTTTCTGAAACTGGCCAGTGGTTTCCGAAACAACCTAATACATCAGGATCACTAACATGAGGGAAAATGCCTGCTGTATACAATTCCGTATCACCTCTGCCACAGGTCAAATATATCACCGGAGGAGCGCTGTCTGCATGAAAGTCCCTGAACTGGTCATACCCAAGTAACTGTTGGCTATAAAGAACGGCGATTTGCGACTCGCTTCACTGAAAATCCACATGGTCCCATAACCGCTCGTTGTTGCGCTACTACCGCGAAGAAGAACTCCACAATCTAACAAAGAGTTGACATGAATTCTTACAAACGAACATATGTACATTTGGTGTGTTTGCTAGCGCATTTTATTGGTTGCTTCCTTGTTTTAAGCTTAGCAACACTCGTCCCGATGTGCCCCACCGCTGCAGGGCAGCGATCGTAGTCCAAATTCCCATACGGTCACGAAGTAAAAAAATCGATTGTTGTCACCCTGCCACCACCTTAGAACGCGCGAATTATTAAGGCTAGCCGAAAGTAATGCCGTTTGTTAACAAATGAAAATACAAGTTTTAACCATAAATCATAAATCACTGTTTCCCATCTTGCACCTATGTTTAATGCCCTTTTTGAGAGGAAGTGGGCTTTGGTGGACAGAATTCTGAGAACCCAGGTTTTTCAGCAGCGACAGTTCCAAAAGGTTTTCCATTCAGAAATTACTGCAGAGATATGGAAGAAGGATAATCGGTTAGCGCAAAATCGGATAGATAGGGTGGATGGGACACAAGTCCTAATCCCGAATCCTGGTTCTTATTTTACCTCTGTCGATTGATTCTCGCTGGATCTTTAACGACAAGAGCTTAGTTCAGACGTTCTTCTTGTTGACCGTAGGGGTCAGTTGTTACAATTTAATCAGTAGTTCAAAGTGAATTATGACAACCATAAAGCCCCAAACACTCAGTGGAACTTTCTTGGGCGTATGGGCCTAATTTTTGATGTTTAAACTGTGGATCATCATTGCTGTATGCGCTTACTGCTAAAGTAATGAATCCATTTCAAATCGAAAGAAAAAATTTAATGAATACATCGTTCCATCTCTTGTTTGCTAGTGTTACTAATTTTGGAATGCTGGGCTTTGTTTATTATGAAAGATGGGTATGAAATCCGAACTCCTTGTCTAATGAACTATTTGTTGAATATGATCCTTACCATTAGAACATGGCTAGGAGATTGGCATCAGAAAGTACGAAATCGCCTGATCGGAATTTCGCTGATCAACCGATATCTAAAAGCATTCGGATAACCGTCAAAATCCTGGTTTGATAGCTGCTGTGGCATTGTTTCCCGTGCGAAGTGCCTGCGCATCTCGGGATTTTTAATTCCCTCTTTTTATGCGTGGGCATAAATAATTAAATCTAGCGTATAAATTAAAGCCACAAAATGGCATACATGCCCGTTAACTTTAGTCATTTACATTTCAATACTAATACATTTTCATTAAGTCACAATTTCCCCACACTGGCCCTCAAAGCATGAATAACAATCCAATCATTTTGCCTTCAAGTAGACGGCTGTAGACAGTTAATAAATCTCAGAATAAATTCATAATTGTTCAAAAAACAAATGTCATTTTGCCGAGAGGTTTAAGTTCGGCCAGAAATAATGTTGACCCTGAAATCGGGAACCCGTGACTTCGACTGCAAATTGAAGATCACAAAGAAATATTGCTGCCACAATACCCCATACGTATGAGGATATGGTTTTGATCTTTCCTGCAACCACTTTCAGTGGTTAAATTTCCCTGTTTTCTCCTCGAGATTTATTTTTCACCTGAAAGACCAGTGAAGAAATGTCAGCCACGATGGTTTTATGGAGATTCACTGGTCACTATTCAACCTGCGAGAAATGTTTTCGTAGTGACTGAGTTTATTTTTACACAGGCTCCAGTTAGAAATGTTTTAATAACGTTGCAAGGACCCTCTGCTATGCTTTTTTTCCATAAAATGGCTTTGAGGAAGCCAGATGGTATGGATTGCGTCGCAGTTTCCCTTTCGGTTTAGATATGTTTTGCGATAGAAATTGCCCATAAGTTGATTTTCGGATGTCCCTTACTCGCTTTTTACCGAAAGTAATCAAATTAATGTGTTGACTGCTTTCCGCTTTCAAAAGCGTTCCTAAAAGCCGCCGGCTGGATACTATTAAATTATTACTTGGTTGTTTTAACCGTTAGCAGTGGCAGGATTATTTTGAGCACCCCTTTAGATATTTTATGGACCGAGAAACTGTTGAATAAATGTGTTTTGATTTCCGTGAGTTTGGAAATACTCAGCTGACTTCATAAAGCCAACCATTGATTACTTTGCTAGCGAATGTTGGCTCACACGTTTCGCGAATTTCTTCCGTGGTGGCATCACCACGTTTGCTGCAACTGACTCCATGCCGCAAATTAATTGCTCTTCAGATGATTTCCTTCTACCGTAGTCCATCACCGGCCGACTCCAAAGTGAATATTTTTTAAGTGGCATACCAGTCACGTAGAATAGAGGTAAAGAGCTGCAGTTAGGCTGGAAGGTGACGCATCCAACCATTTTTAAAGTTTGCCACTTAGATTCCGTCATAAATTAGGACCGGATGTCTAATTACCTTAGTTTAGACGCACCCGAGGCATCTCAGTTGGCTAACAAGAGGACACATATGATGAGGTGTGTTACTGACTGACTATCTTAACGACGTGATCTGAGGTTACGTTTCGAAAATTACAGCATGTTTAGTTTGTTGGAGACCTTTAGCCAAAATAACCCCTGTATCGGCGAGCCGAATCTCACATTGTAACTAGCTGCTTTGGCATATAGTAAATTATCATAGTTTATCCTTTGATCTTCCTCACTGTAGTTCCGAGGGTGAAACGAATTTGGGTGAATTTTGCTTACCCAGGTACTCGCCGTCATCTTTAAATTACACATTTAAAAACCAACAGAAAAACAAATTCGTACTCATATCAAGCCCATCCATTCACTGCAATCAGACAGGCATACAGAGATAAGTGAAATTAAATTCGTTAGGCATAATTTAATCTGCAGGCCCAATGTGTTTAACTTTGCACCTGCACTATATAGAGCATGTTATCTACCGTGAGACTCCTCCGTCCCCCCCAAGCCACCGGCATAACCCATCTTTCCAAACGTGAAACCCTGGGAGGTTTGACTAGTAACATTCAATTCTGTTATGACGGATGAACCCTAAATTCGCGTTCTAATGCAGAAAGAAGTGAATACGTTTCATCGCGGGCCAGACACCGACACTTAATTTCCCAAATAAAAATCCCTGACGAGAGATCATTTATAATACAAGGATATCGGTCCAGTAGCCTTTTTTGCCATTGGCACTACTACTAGAAAGTGGTAGTTATCCATTTTGTTTAAATATAGCCTTCACCAAGGTGACAAACGGATGCCTTTTAATCCAACTGGAAGGCCTCAGAACCCGTCCTCCTCTACTGAAATTCATCGAGTCCTAATTATCCAAACGCTGTCGGTAACTGCCACATAACGCCTCACCCAATCACGGATGGCGCACGTCAAGACTCGATTCCGGGCTCGCCACTTCGCCTTCTTTCAAGTAACCACATTTTAACACTTTTCAAAATTTATAGGCTTTCTTTTATGCTGTTGACGTTAAGTGTGTTAGTTTACTTCCTAAGAACAATGGAAATACTGGTGTTGGAAAAAGTAACTCGAAACTATTTTTCTGGAGCAATTGAGTTCGACCTAGCAGATGAAGTTTCTTCATCCAAGTGTAGTTTTTATGTGCGTTAGCCCAATAACCTTTAAAATAAACCCTCTTTAGAACACTTCACCATAAAGGACGTAGGCATAAGTTATGCATATAAGCTAGCTTTATCACCGCATGTAATTTGAGTTTCTGCAAAGATCAGGCAGAGATGCGATTTCATGTTATTTAAATATTTTCCTTCTAACAGTAAAGCTAAGAAATTACCAGAATGTTGTTTTTTACACATTGAAGTATTTTTATTCCTTTTATATTGAATGAAGGCCTTGGACCATAGAAGAATCGAAAATTGTTAGTGACGGAAGATTTTCATCGCAAGCTGGATCCACCATTTCTTTTACTAACAGATATCAGTTGGCTAAAATTACGTTAACTAGTTCTTGCTCTAATCTTCCACGTATTGAGAGTCCCAATCCAGTAGATTAAGCCAATAACATACAGTTCTGGCTCCTCCTCCTGCATCTGCCTATTACCCCTCCCGTGGATGATAGGTTTTTTAATCCATTAGCACTCATAAACCGCATTCATTTTATGAAATTTAATGGAGAATTATTCAAGAAGGTTTTTCACTGTTTGCTCATCGCCCTCTCTCAATGCTTCCAGATATTATTTGATGATCTCAATAGGCGAATGTCTAATCCATCTGTCGTCATTATTATAAATGCAAAATACAAACACAAATGTATAATTGTCAGTTCCCAGATTTATTTGTGAACTTTTTTATTGCTGTTGACTGTGTCTATTTAAATGTACACCAAGGCAAGTATTATTGCTGGTGATATTAGTAGCATTCGAGCGTTCAGCGAAACGTAAACTTGTGAGCTTTACATGCATACCTAGATCCACCGAAATCCACGAAAAGTCTCTTTTATCTTTACGTTACGGTATAAGAACAACTACTGGGGAGGACGGCCGTGAGCAGGAGGCTTATGGTCAACAAATCTTTCTATGTAATCAACTGCCCCTGGTGATATAAAACGTAGTAAAAACGTCCTTACTCAGTTTAAAAATAGGGCCTTTTTGCAAACTTCGGTGTATATGGTGCAATTTGCGGTCACTCAGAGTTGCAGAGAAGCATCTGTAAATTCAAACAGTTAGAAAATGCCAACTCCGTACTTTGTAATGCTCTAAGTATCTTAGCACCTAATGACTGTCTCCTTTAGAGGACAGATTTTGGGCGCAGTTGTATCTGGGCGCCCTCCAAAGACAAACCATGAACTAGAATGGAGTCAACCTACTTCGTATGCCCTCTACGATTTTTCTTAGAGACCTACTGATTCTTCTTTTGCACGTTAGTTTCCTTTGTTTTCAGGAGAATTCAAAGTTAAGAAGTGGAATCATTTATACCTTCCTCGTAACACCGTTACCTACATGTCGTTTACCGTCTCCAATAAGACATGAAATTCAGTGTGCGGTCCCACATGGTGCTTGAATTTCTGATCAAATCGATAATAAGCCGGACCTTTTCACTCAAACGATTCAGCCCTCCCCCAAAGATATAGTATTTTCCTAGATAACTTCTGTAGTCATGGAAATTAAGAGGGTAATTCCAGGAATATATGCGGATATTACTTATATGCCTCATCCGCAGCAAGGCATGGGAACAGAAGCACCCCGTAATACAGGTGGATTCGTTTTAAATAACAGTAAACTTTGGGTTAAGTTTAGGGTTCGGATTAAGGTATTATTGGGGTCAAATTTAATATTAAGATGAGGTTTAAGGGTAAGGTTATGGTAAGGTTTGAGGTTAGGTTTTTTTCTAGGTTAAGCACACCAGAAACTTTAATTTTCGTGGAATTAAGTGCAAGACCACCTTTGCGTAAACAGATTTTCACTATGCAGTAACCCAGGATTCGAGTCGTGGACGGGTCTGAATATGCGATCTTGGCATTCGAGTTGCCGGAAAACAGCAAAGTCACACCCGCTGAACCATATTCCGGCTGTTGAAATGTAAAAAGCTCTCTGCATATCATAGTAATTTGGTGCAAATAAATATTCTTTTTCAACTATGAAAGTAAAAATGACTCGATCGTTCGGCCGTCGCCAAAGACAAGGTCCACCTATGCCCCAAAAAGTTGATGCAGCCGTTACATCTGCGTGAATATATTTCCCATGAAAAAGATGTGCAGATTATTCACCTAACTCTCTACACACCCAGTTTGTATTAATAGCAGGAAGAAATCATGACATTCAGAAATTGGTGCGAGCTTAGGAAATGACAAGATTAAGCAGTGAATTTATATCTATCAGAAGTTGAGTGGTCCCTGACTGCACATCCTTCAGACTTCATTCCAGGGGTGTCCGGGGTTCATAAAAGTGAGAAGGAGTCATCGAAACCTGACCTTTTGTTGTGAGTAGGAGCAAAGTAGCTCGTCAATTGGCTACCTTCTACGCTAATTAGGTGCATCTGTTTGTTCCGTGTGCTGGAGGAAGCCCTGGATTCGGTCTGAACCGACCTGGTTCTCTCTTCCTTCTCGCCCACGCTAGGGGGTTTACTGAGGTGAGCCGAATCAGAATGAAAGGTGCCGTGGCCTTCGTGATGTAAAGTGAGAAGCTTTTAGGTGCCATACAGGGGCTCGGATCCCATTGTAGCGAGATGCATCATGTAAGCCGCATGAAAGAGTGACCATTGTAGTCTGATTCGTGCTCATAGTGAGGATGGAGGTTTTGCGCCTGTTGGTCGCCTTCCCACCCAAGAATTTTAGCATGTTATTATCGAGTTTTTATGGAATCAGTTGCGTAGGGCCATGGTGGTGACAAGCATGGTAATTTACCGCTAGGAAGAATCCTGTAGGATCTGTCAGGAGGACCCCTTCCAACCGACTCTTTCGAAAATCGTCCTTTCAATCCATTAACATGCCATGCATGTACTGATGTCATGCCGAATCCCCACAGGGCTGGTGCTCTTCACAGCCAGTTAGATGATTAAGAAGTCCAGTCGATATGCTACCCACTCAAGGACACTAACTGATTAGTCCGATTTCAGTCTGACCTTGGACATTCTCGCATGTTACTTTTGCGCCTTAAGGATGCTGTTGACTTAAGTCAATACACGATTCTTTTTCCGCTCACGACTCTCTGTTTTCCCTTTCTGGTAAATTATCAGGCAAAAAAATTATTCGTAGACGTTCAAAGTTGATATTCATCACCACAGTGGTTACAATCCGTAAGAATTAGATAATTTTCCCAAGTACGACACTAAGGAAACATGCTAAAACACCATTAGGAAGTACTACGGTGAAGGTCAGAGAGCTACATCGCCACTTATATCAATGTATGGTTGTTTTAGGCAGGTAAATTGATGAAGAACTGTAATAATTTAGTATGTTGAAACTGTAAGCCAAACGCTTATTTCTTTCCCCAGGACACAATCCTTTCTTTTCCCAATTAAATTCCTAACAGATTAGTACAGAAATTCAGTTTGAAAACGTCTTGAGTAATACGAAAGGTCTGAGGCCTATAATACCGAATTTCACGTTTGTGAATCGATATTATCGATACCTTGGAACAAAATATCTGAACGTCTGATATCTCACGATAAATCATCTAGACAAATTGAAACAAATTCGCAAAAATAAGGAATTACTCATAACCAAAAGTGGGTATTGGACTGCATAAATCCTGTAAATGCTTGGGTGGTTTTTACTACATCCCACCTTAAACATTGAAAGATGTCCCTTTTCCGTAAGTTGATCCAGGTAGTTGAGGAGTATTCGGGTAAAAGATGTTCAACGATGTTGAAACGGGAGTGCTCCTGTACACCACCGCTATTTTTCCAGCCCCACTAACATTTGCATACTAAAAATCCTGCCCTTGACGGTATATGTGCTGGAAAAGCCAGGAAGGCATTCCCAAATTTTGCTGGTCACCATGCTTGCCGATTTCGGTTGAAATTTAGTCGAGGCAATTTAAATTATTCCTGAACATCTGTTGCACTCTATGCCGCTTTCCTACAGGAACAATTAGAAACCGAGGTCAGCCTTTGTCTCCACTGAAGAAGGTGTGTCGGCTGCTTCCACATAAATTGCAGACGGTCTTTTGAAGACACCCAAAACGTGTTCTGCGTATCGCATAATGAGACAGGCAGGTTCATTTAGGCTGAATAACGCCTAAATACTGAGGGCATGAGGATTGCCGATTCTCTTGTCTTGCACGAATATCCTTATTTTAACATTCAAATCCTGTGTCTCGATTTCACTTTGCCTAGCAGACAGTTAGCTATTATCTGCCTCCTGCAGTCTTTGTTACACTTCATGAAAGAATGCGGCTTTGCTTTGAGCTGTGTTGTTTTCCATGAAGGCCCTGTGGAGTTGCCTTTTTCGGGGAAAAACTGTTATTTCACAGAAAGACGTCTTCGAGGTAGCAGTGACGCAATCGGAGGCCCGAAAAAGTATCCTGGGAGCACATGGACCCCTCCGATAAGGACAAAATATCCTGAAGATGTGTTTAGTGTGTGCAGGTTGTATTTATGGCGGCATGTGCACAATTCATACTTTAGTTATATTTTTTGAGTGCGCTGCTCATACCCTTGAAATGGCGCAACGAATAGGGAAATAAATATGCCGCTACGTTTAGTTGATTTAATTAGTGGACATTTATTCCATGCGCGGTTCGATATGTGTGGACTGTCTGTATTGCACTCTCGTGTCATTGCTGTAACGGTGTGCATTTATGCGAATGTTTTTGCAGCCTATATTTTTTATTTGTGGGGCATCCCTCTGAAGTCATTGTTGAGGCCGTATACACCAGAGAAGAACAAGACAAGCCAAGGCCTTCCATACACTCCATAGTCGCAGCAAGATACATATAATCCATCCTCTAGACTTTTCTCTGCCGAATTTGGAATGGGAACCCGAAATACACGCCAAGGGGTCAGAAGGCAACATGGATATGCATGAGGTTCATGAGGCAGTGACTTGCTTCAACGTACATACAATGTACAGCTGTAGACTGCTTAGCCAGTAAAAACTACTCCCAAACAGACTGACGTGATTTCAGCCGTGCGGGTATTTGCTACTAGGCACGCTACCTTAGTTATTATGCCTTCTCGATCATATGAACTGGAGCGCTTGTGCATTTCCGAATATCCGGAATAACAATACTTATGTTCCTACAGTTAATCATTGGGGATTTGGACGTAGTGAGGTGACTTTGCTTGTGAGATGTGTCTGAGTGGTGTCCGAAGCGTTTACACTGTGAGTATGTAATCTGAGCGACTGCAGTGCAATCAGAGCACTAAAATTCCGAAGAAATCAGAATGCATTCGTAGAGGAACGCTCACCAATCCCTGAAGGAACTCACTCTCGAGTCCCGCCAGCAGCCGCACAGCGGCTAGTAGTAGTATTTAATCTGTCTTTAAAACAGAAGGCATCAGAATGAGGCAGTTTACTGTACACAATTCCCTCAATGGGCTGCCCCTGTCTTCAGTTGCCCTTGGCGAGACCAGGCCCAGTGTTGGGTGCGTACAGTCATACATGAAAGAGAGACAATTGGTGGCAAATGCTTCACTGTAATTACTGTAACGAGATCGAGATTTAACGATGAGTTTGTGTTGCCTAGCCCAGCGGTGGTATTTGGTGGCCAACGTTTTATCGGCCAAGGACTGCCGTGTTTAAATGTCGCATGGGCGGCCACACTATATGAAAGCACGTGTGACTCAACCGAAGTTGGTCTAGTGGTCAGCAAGTTTAGACCAGCTCACTGCGAAGGTGAATGACCTTGAGGCAACCAGCTTTGAACGAGGATGCCCGAAGTAATACGCGAAATATATAATCGTTCCTTTCCAGTCGTTCCTTTGCTCCTTCAGTATTCAGAGCCATCATAACGCCCATTAACACAGTTCATTTCTTTTCTGAGGTACGGCTACCTGGACACGTCTGCGCCATATCAAACGTCCAATTACAAGGTAATTCATCAGAATAAATGTGACAACGAATGGGCGTTTACTGTTTGACAGAGTAGGCTATTTCCATTTGGTAGTAGTCAAATACGCAGAGAAGTCCCAAATGCATTCAAAACTTTAAACGGAGGGAGTTTGAGCTGGATACTGTCATCGGGAAGGGATCAAACTTTCGTGCACCTGCATTAGAAAGGCCACACCACTCTCACATACACAGCCTTGACAAAACTCAATGTAACCGACAAAAGCTATTTGAGCTAGAATATTGCTCCCCCCCTGGCTGTTCGCTACGCCAGCTATTGTAATGCTTGCTGTTGGCAACACTTGTACAACTACATGAAGGCAGAACGAGTTGGTTGAGTGGCCTCGAGGAATACCTTTGCTCTATCTGGCCGGTGGAGGGAGTTTCGCTGTTGGTGCATTTAATTGAGTCGAAAGGCTAGATTCGGCGGAGGGGTATTTTAGAAACTGTTTTGGTGAGCTCTAACATCACTGGTAGTGTGCAGATTCCGAGAAAAACTTAAGTGACCGTTGTGTGATCTGCAGCATACCTCCGGGATTTTACGTTCTGCACTGTGGATATAACACGTACAGGTTTAAATAGGCATCTCACCAACCGATGCAGTCATCGTTAAAAAGGCTGAACAAAATCTTACCACATAGTTCCAATCCACGCGACGATTACTCCTTCCATTGTAAGAAATCGTAACCGAATTATAGCAACAAGGCATTCTTTAGGTACCTATCTATCAAAATGGTGAACCACTTCTTTTCGAAGTACATGCACCTTGTGTAAACTTCCAGAGAATAAAAAACATTTCAGGCGATTGATTGGTTGTCCAATACTACCGTCCAAATTTAAGAAAGCAATGTATCCGCTTTCATTAAAAAATTCTGGCAAGTATTATGTACGAACGCGTGGGAATAATCAAGATTCAGGGGTATTAAGGAGAACCAAAGAAGATGACTGCAACCGTTTGTTTATTCTTCGGAGTTTTCAAAATCTTCCAGTAGCCCATCTTCAGAGAGAGAGAAAGAGTAACAGTAACATTAAAGGAACAGGTGTAGGTGTAAAATTGAATCAACCGTCATTGACGCAGGTTTCGTGGTGACTGCACAGGGCTCCGTATGCTGGCACCAGCTCGATACAACGGTCAACCTAGTTCTTATCTGAGGTTCATGTTTTAATTAGTTCTGGACATGTTCTGCTCCTCGGCGTAGGTCATTATCATGACGGACGTGAAGTTGCACTTGTGACACGTTTCCTAGGCTTGGGCGATCACTTGCACGCACAGCTTATGTTCGTGTATGCACAAATCAAGCATGTGTAAGTCTGACAGGTGTAGTTACAAGAACAATGTTAGGTACGCAACCTAGGGCTGCTCCTGGGATTTAATAGATCTTGGCTTCTCATGAGCCTCAGATTGACAAAGTTGAGAGATCCGGGTTTATATTTTGAGAAATAAGGAGGGCTCAAATGACCAGTTTTATTTTTGTGCGGACATTTCGGTGAGTTTAGTCTGTTCACCATTTTCAAAGCGTTAACTGCAAATAACTTAACAGAATTTTAAATGGCATGCTATGGCTTGCTTGTCGGCCTCGGGATGATCGGTTTTTGTTCACTGCCTCAGTGCTATGGAGGATACTTAGCGAGCAGTCTAGCTGCTTGCTTTATGAAGCATTTTCTCGATGGGCGAGTTAGAGGGCGGTTGAGCCCTCTGTCGTTTTTTTCGGTTCAGTGACTCTTTTGAGTTCGTCCTCGGGCTGTGTCTATGCGGCTTTCTTGAATTCTGCGAGACCGGCTTGTTCTAAGCTTAGTGTACGCAATGAAGCAAAGTTTTCAACCTACAGGAAGTCCAAGAGGACTGCTAATGCGTTTCGCAGCCCCCTCCCCTGTAGGAGTAACTATCGGTAGCTCGGAGGCTAAACTAAAACTCTTAACTTGTTACGTGCGTGGGAGAAACAGGCCATAATTCCGATCTTTAGGGAGCCACCATCGTAGGCCGAGGTATCTTAAAGACGGAACGGCTAACGCTCGAGGCAGGATATTCAGATGCTAACTCAATTAGCAGGTATCTTGGACTTCCGGCAGGTGAAAACCTTTGCGTCATTACGTACACGAAGCTCAGGGCAAGATGGCCACGCAGAATTCAAGAAATCCGCACAGAGACAGCCTGATATCGAACTCACCCAAAGAGGAAAATGAGTAAACGAACCGAAATACCAACCGAGGGTTCAACCACCTCGTTCCTCACCTATCGAGAAAATGCTTCATAACGGAAACAGCTCGACTGTTCGCCAAGTATCCTCCACAGGACAGAGGCAGCGAACAAAAAATGAGCATCCGGAGGCCGAAAAACAAGTCATAGCACGCTATTTCAATTTCTGTTTAGTTATTCGCCGTTAACGCTTTGACAATGGTGAGCCGACTAAGCTCTCCGAAAGGTTAGCACATAAATAAAACTGGTCCAATGAGCCCGCCTTATTTATTAACTTTTCCTGAGCCTGCTGCATTCATTGCCGATCCTACGAACAACGCCTACTAAATGACTGTGCACTCGGTCGTTGCGTCGAAACTGGGCTTTCTTTATTATAAGTTCTGGAAACCATCGTGAGAAAATGACTGGAGGTGGCGCCGGAGTAGGCAAGAGGACTGCCAAGTGGTGGTATTAATTATAGCACAAGTAACATGGACACCTTTTCCTATTTACGTGATTATTTGCACAAAGGTTTTCAGAGGGTGGGGTTGGACGGTGCCAGTGTGTGGAAAGTCTCGTCCACTGACCCGTCGACTGACCTCATTCTCTACTGTTCACGTCACAGGAACCAGATGATGTTTTTAATAGCTAAGAGGGTGCTTAAGTGCTATCGGTCTTGTCAACTGTTCCCACATCGTAAGTGAAACCTCGACCTGGCCACTCAGAGTGATCAGGACACCGGGTTACCGGGGCTGTTAATAACTCTCTTCGCAAGTGGGGGAAGGAGGTAAGAACTGGGAGAGACAAGATATGATAAACGCATCTCGAAGAGGCTGGTGACGTTCACTTTATGCTGACCTATTACTTGCAGGATTACGGTTAGAGCTATAGATGTAAGATGGGTTCCCGTATTTCGTCAGTATTTGAAGTTCGCTTGAGCGGTTATCCATCGACTTACGTATTCAGCGGGATATAATCATGGGAAGGATAGCTTGACTACTGTACAGGTGAGTAAGTTAACAAATCTGAAAGGTCCTGGCTGGAGGCTACCATTCGAGAGCAGCACGTGTTATGTTCTCCTCCAACGGCCGCTAGTCCCAGACGCGGGTTGGAGACCGGGCATTGGGCTCGGACTACGGCATCATGGACAGGGTTCACGTAAAACCTCTATTGACATTCTTTCAAGTGGTATAGTATTTCTGCAGTATTGCTGTATTTGCTGAAACAGATGCGAACACCTCTTCTGGCCAACCTAATTTCGCTCGTATCAGCCTTCGCGATGATGGCTATCTGTAAGAGACTAAAGACTTAGTCTAATAATCCTATTGTGCCACACGAAGGTTGAAGGGCGAAACACAATCCTTACGTCTCTCCTGCAGACAAAACAAGCCGGTACACTGAGAAGATGAACTGCCGGAAAGGACCCATTGAAGCAATTCGCCTCAGATACTTTTGCGTAATTTAAGAAGCAACATTAAATAAATTGCACTCATGGTCTTTTTATGATGCCAGATTTTGAACCAAAATAAAGGAGGCTAATCAATATTCTCGAGAAAGCGTGAGAGAAAGAGCTTCATGGAAGATTTGTTGTCAGTTTACTAATGGTATGATTCGATTCTGGAACATCTATAGGGCCAAACCCCAGTCCGTACGTGTATGCCTATTCGTCTGTTTTGCACATTTGATTGACTCGAGGCCAGATTTTTAAGAAAACAGCCCTATTCATCTATGCCGATGGTGAACGTTCGCTACACCCACAACCAGGCCTCATCTTCGCTCGTTTAGAATTCACCATTTGGCCAAAGGGCGAAATACGTCCTCCAGCCAGTAACAAGAAAGAGTAAGTCGCATGCCAAAATTGTGGGCAACTGGTTTAGCCACGATTGTTGGGCGTTTCACCAATTTTGTATGTTTGATATCTGATAGGTCAAAACACGCAATTCTTTCGAAGTGGACTGCATGGACTTCTCTCACTGAGAGGTGTTAAAAATAAGCCAAATCGTTTTCTTATATTGGTTTGATACTCTTCAGCCATGAACTGTTGGCGACATGCATGCGATGGCACAAGTAGAATCACAAATAATTACGGTCTGTATTGGTGACCGAATTTCCGAGTCTTTTAGAATGGAACGGTAACGGTAGATTTTGTACAGCACCAAAAAGCCAGAAACCTCAGACTCGTGTTTTGATTTATGCTTGACGATGGAAAGGTGTGCAATTCCTGAAGATTTCACGACAGAACAATTATCCTTTTTATACTGGTTTCAAAGCAACAGGATTCGGCCGAAGTCCTTGCGGGTGAAACTGGCAATGAAGTCATCCCAGGGCTTCCAAGCCACTATCCATTATGGCTTTAAATTCTTGGAGACCTTATAACAGATGAGCACTCTCAACTTCATAACTTCAAAGAGAAAAAATAAGAACCCATGCAAATATGCAGGGACCGTAATACCTTTTATTACCCTCTGTAATGCCCACCTGTAAAACCCCTATTACCACCCGGTAAGTATTACACGAGCCTAGGGATTTTGGCTTTGTCCGTGTTGTATATAACCTACCGTTACTATATTTTTAGGTGATCAGAGGGGTAAAGTCAACTAAAATTTCAGTCATCTACCATCCAGAATGGCTAAGCACAACAGTTAAGCGAACTAGGAGCGCACGAGAGGACACTGGTTACAGCGACAGAATAGGTATGTCCAATGACAGGCAACTATGCATTAAGCGCTGAATGGAGAGCAATCTTCCTAGAAAGTCAGTGCTGGTACGTCTAGTAAGTGAAGAATTGCGTAACATTTGAATCTTTTAAACTCTGCCTCTCCTGTGTGCTCGACGGCCCTGCAGATTATTGTCAGGTTGACATCATTCGTTCTCCGGCAGTCTCCTAATAATTGGTGCTTCGGTTAATTGTACTTGTTCAAACTGGAGTCAAGGAAATGCATAACTGCTGTACATGAGGCAGTTAGTTGCCCTAAGTTCCTGATTTACCACCGTTGATGAGTCTAAAAACCTACTCTACAGTTATTCAGACTTATGTATGTGTAATTACTTAATGTAATACATTTTGATGTTGTTTTCTACTCCCGTACTTTGGAATCTACGAAACCTTTCGTTCGTCCTAAGCTATCATCTGCGCACCAGTTAAATCTAACTAAAAAGCGCAGAAGTACGAATGGAGGGAGCATTCGGGGGTCAGTCCTATACCAGCTATGTAGGTCCTTTTCGCCGGACACTCGTTTGACTGATCCATTCTCATTGGTTGACCATATATCTGGAACACATATCACGAAAAAGACATAAATGAAAAGGTTCTCACTGGAATATATGACAGAGCATCTTCTGGACAAAAAGTCCTTTATTCATAAATGGAAAACTGTCCTACTAGCGAAAAAATAAATGCAATGGTCTTCTTCCTCGCATTGTTTCTGATAATTTAACTTCCTAATTGGCATTTTGTTACTTTGAATAATTCATTCTTATCTAAAAATTCAATGAATTCACGCTTAATGTTTTTTCACGGATAAACGCTTTCACTCGCCAATTTAACATTTCCGTCTATTTCCTGCGCAGAGCATTACTTAACTGAGGTATTATTCTTTTTGAATTAACAAAATGTGCAATATTTATTCTACTTTAATTCAACGCAACATATACTGGTTTATAAAGCAAGGGTTGTCCAAGTAACAAAAGCTTTAAAAGCGGTAAGACCTAATTTTTTGTGGGAATTTCCGTTGAAAATTTCAGATTGGTTGACAAGTGTAAGTGTGCTGTTAACCTATTTTCGTCAAATTATTACACTCATATGGGGTTCTTTCAGTTGAGTAAAAAACTGCTGATCAGAAAGTATCACACAGTTCCTAGATTCGGCCCTTTTAGTATGCTCTTTCCTTTCATAGCAATGAGACGCAAAGTAATATCTACGATACACACAGGAACGCCAGGTGTCAGATTTTGCTTAAAGACAATCTGATCAAAGCACTTTTGAAATATAGCTGCAATAGCAATTTTCAGCGAGTTTAAATATGATGAATTGAGAGGTCAATATTATATACAGAACTGACTGCTTGCCAATTAACTTGCAAATAACTTTGATTTGATGCATTTAATGAACTAAACCATGACAGCACCTTATGTAAGTAATTCAAAGTGTTCGAGTTTAACGTTCTGTACCTGACATATAATTGACGGAACACTATACGTTGGTTTCACATGCAGATCTCCCACTTTTCTTTAGTCTGAAGGCTAAAACACAACATTCATGACGGGCGGTGGCAGTAACCCGTGATGTCACAATGCTGAATCATTAAACTCACAGACATCCGAAATTTTCTGACAAAGACAAGGGAAACTGTAATGGCCATTTCCAGCTTATTAGCCGTCATCCACCAACCCGCATACATATTTTGAGGAAATTCCTTACGCTAAATTGTACCTTACAGCGATGTGTCCTTATTTTTGAATTCGGTGTGTGCAGCTATCAGTCATAATATGTTAACTCGCTCTTTTAAAGAAGTTCAACTGAATATGTTCAAGCATCAGGTGTTTGGATGTGTCCTTTGGCGATTAAATGAAATCCTATCAATGTACCATTGGGTCTAAAAATTAATTCCTTTATTTTGCGTCGGAGTGATGCAGACGCACTTTTGAAGTGGCCTGAATTTTTTCGAAAGAGTCTCTTTAAAACACAGAAGAACATATATTACGTTAATTCGTGCAATGTGCCGGTGGCTTTAGAATGCCAACCTAATATGGCTAGATTATGGAGTAAACTTTTGTTCTCTGATCAAGTTCCCATTAGGCGTGACATGGATTATTTGTGACTCATTTGGAAGAGTTGGAATCCCGAGTAAGACAAGATATGTTGTTGAGGAAAGGGTTACAAAAAGATGTTAACAGTAAAGAGTTTTTAAACGTTTTTTACCTTCTAAAAAAACGTCAAATCAAAGGCCATGATAGCTGCTCTCAAGACAAAAAGTCAAATGTTTTCATCTTTGCAAGTAGGACAGGTACCAAGCAACTGCTTATCAAGAAATGTCTGAATCATTTACAATAAATATCCCATAGATTTATACCTTTATATATGCAACGCTCTTACGGGCATTTTTGGGAATTTTTATGGATAAGCGGGGTATATTCTTTCGGTTGGAATTCGCATATGTTATCATATACGAGACAGAGAC
The DNA here is from genome assembly GCA_017591395.1 of Schistocephalus solidus. Classification (NCBI taxonomy): domain Eukaryota; kingdom Metazoa; phylum Platyhelminthes; class Cestoda; order Diphyllobothriidea; family Diphyllobothriidae; genus Schistocephalus; species Schistocephalus solidus. The sequence continues at coordinate 79,812 of WEDG01005621.1, forward strand.
GGAACTTGGAGGTTTTAAAGCACGCAATTAGTGGACGAATACGTGTTCAAATAACTGAGAAATAAGATGCAGACATAATGAGACACCCGTAATGAAAAAAATCTAGTTGATCGAATTTCCCTAGAGAGTAAGGAGTTCATTTTAAGTGTAAACCAGAAAGATAGAGCCTTCTGTATTATGCTTTTATTGTTGAAAATTTTGGATAAAAGCAAATTGAAAATGCTTATAAGAAGTTGAAATTCAAAGGTGATTTAGGTTCTGGAGGAATTAGAAACCAGCGGTTCCTTGAAAACGTAGGCCTTCCTCTGACTGGGAAATTATTTTTCAAACTTGGACGCAGCAATAGGCATGGCTGGAGAAACGGTTGTTGTGGTAACCCAGCCAAGAGAGAATATATAAAATGGGCACAAGGAGAGAGTGAGAATGATATTTGATGTAACTTTACGCTCAATGTAGACTTTTAAGATTCATTTGAGGCTGCAGAGCAGTTTTAAAAATTTGCTACCCGGTAGTCAATACAAACAAGATATTTTTTAATCCCATGCATCAGAAGAAAAGGGGTTATGGGTGTGTCAAGAAAACGTTCGCTGTACTAAAGCCTTCCGCTTGCTGGCGTGGCTTCGAATCCTACCGAGGCCGCCGAGTTTTTCAAAAGCGGGTCAAAGGAATTTTTCAAAGCTGCCAAAATCCTCTATTAATTAACGGTGCCTAAAAGTCATCTGGTGGATTCTAGATTGATTGCTTAGAAAATCCGGCTTGGGCAGTCAGCTTGCTGCATCAGAATTGGTGGATTGCATACGTTGCAGTAGGCTGGGCGGGTAATTTGACCCAAGTGTGATTAAACTCACGGCTCCCGGTGAGGCCTCGTAGCTCAGTTGGCTAGAGCGTTGGCTGTACTCAAGCCTTCCCCTTGCTGGCATGGGTTCGAATCCCACGGAGGCCGCCGAGGTTTTCACAAATGGGTTGAAGGAATTATTCACATCTGCCAAAATCCTCTATTTATTAATTGTGCCTGGTAGTCATCTGGTGGATTTTACATTGATTGCTTAGGAAAGCCTGCTTTGTCAGTCAGCTTGCTGTATCCAAATTGGTGGATTCCATACGTTGCAGTAGGCTGGGCGGGAACTTGACCCAAGTGTGATTAAACTAACGGTTCCCGGTGGGGCCTCTTAGCTTAGTTGGCTAGAGCGTTGGCTGTACTAAAGCCTTCCGCTTGCTGGCGTGGATTCGAATCCCACCGACGCCGCCGAGTATTTCAAAAGCGGGTCAAAGGAATTTTTCAAAGCTGCCAAAATCCTCTATTAATTAACGGTGCCTAAATGTCATCTGGTGGATTCTAGATTGATTGCTTAGAAAATCCGGCTTGGGCAGTCAGCTTGCTGCATCAGAATTGGTGGATTGCATACGTTGCAGTAGGCTGGGCGGGTAATTTGACCCAAGTGTGATTAAACTCACAGCTCCCGGTAGGGCCTCGTAGCTCAGTTTATTAGAGCGTTGGCTGTACTCAAGCCTTCCCCTTGCTGGCCTGGGTTCGAATCCCACGGAGGCCGCCGAGACTTTCACATGTTGGTCAAAGGAATTATTCAAATCTGCCAAAATCCTCTATTTAACCCATTCGAGATAAAAAAATGTTGCCATTTTCCAATAGGCACTCTGGATCTTAGTTCGTGGTCCCCGTTTTCGGCTTCTGGTGTTTTCTTGGAATCGTTTTTCACAAACTGTTTTTATTTTCAAATATAGTTCCTATTCGTATCCTAAAATGCGTTCTTTTACACAGTCTGGTGTAGGGGGCTTAAATAATTACTGTTACGGCATTTAATTGGAGGCGTTTTACGCTTTCAATTGATAAGCAACTTGTGATGAAATAAATAACAACAGAAAACTATACTAGCGTTCGCTTTCAAGAATAACCACAATATGGGTTACTTCATGAAGGTATCAGCGTTCCAAATTTTATTCTTATAAATCTCACATAAACAGGATTCATTTTGTTTTGTGAGATATTGCTGAAAATAAAGGATAACTGAAGTGACATTTTCATCAATCAGTGTTTCCTTACCTACACCACAGATTAGTAGTTTAAACGCTGGGTAAAATGGCGTTTTTGAACAATATGTTCGGGTTCCGTCAATCGCGCTTATGAATATTAATGATTATGCTATAATAATGCTAACTGATATGGTCTAGTTGAAAAATTGATCACAGTCTTGCTAAGTTCTCCGAATGGATACCATGCAGGCCACTGCAAATTAGGAATAAGCTGAGATAAAAACATTCCGAGCATAAATACCTGGCTTATGAGATAAGATCACCCTACATACCATTGAGATTACCGACATTAAGTATTCAGTTCAAGTTTAAAATACTTTCTACCAAGGTGAACCTCGCTGAGTTCTGGTATTTTACAATACAGAGATGGTTTTCCGGCTGTCTATTGTCCAAGTCTGCAGAAAGCTAGCCCTCTTAGTGGATCAAACTCCAATTTTCCATAGATAATGAACCAGGCATATTGAGATTTGTGAGCAGAGCAGATAGAGAAATGTCGTTCTCACGCATGATCATTTGTCTATCAGTTGAGCTGCAAGTAGAAGTCTACCTCTCATACGTTCGATTGCTGCGTGCACTTAAATTGAGGTAATATATCATTCGATTTTTATGACGTAGCTTCTCATAGCGAAACACCATATGAGATACGAAAAATGCACTGCTTCTTCTCCAACTCCAAGAGGTGGACGCCCAAAACACATATGGCAGTTGAGGAAACCGTTTTTTTAAACCTGTCGTCCGCCTTTCTCTGCCATAATAGTTTGCTTACTTCACTCTTTTTATTGCGAAAATTTTTCATTAGTAAAGTTTTGACGTCATGTGAGCACTTATTTATTTGCACGCAGCTGATCTTCGTAATGATTTTCTACTGCTAATGACGAGTTTTTTCAGTGCAGTTGTTTTTTTAAAAATGTGTCGTAAAATAATTTAGGCTAAAAGCTACGCTTAGGCATAGGCATTTAGATAAGTGAACGGGCACAAATTAAATGTGTGAGAGAGTATTTTTAAAAATTCAAAATTCCTTGCGGTTAGACACCGTCCCTGTCACTACGTTTGCCTACAATTAATAAGGCGGCCTTACGTCATAAGACACGGAGTGCTTGTAAGAGAGAAACGTTTATTTGTTTTCTATTTGAAAACTGCGGGAATAACGCAAACAAAGATGAATGAGCATTACATGAGGTCTGTTTTCGTCTTTTTCTTCAAAAATACGTGCATTCATGTCTGAAAGAAAGCATGAAAAACAGAAAAAATGGATGGCAGAACAAATTCAACTGCCTGTTTACGACATTGTGATCGAACACCTATTAAGCTTTATAGTCCATCTCGACAGCGTGGTTGTATTGGTGATTATGCAGTCAAAATATAAGCCTGTATTTCGTTTGACAGATGTGCGTTAGAAAATATATCAGTGTCTCTCATTGTCAATTACGTTTTGTTCCATTCATTATTTTCTATCGGATTTCAAATACGAAATTGAAGGCATGAAAACCAAATTTTATTTCATTCTGTGGTGTTTTTTGTTGCATGATCTAATTAAAGGCGACAAATCTCAAAGTTAACCTTAAAACAACGTCCAGTTTTGGAGTAAATTCACGTTTCTAAAAATCATTCGTGCTAATTTTTACCATATAAAAAGTAAGTTAATGAGCTTCTTATGCTTGAATTCCCTTTGGGTTCCTCCCTATAAATTCATCCTGGTACTAAGAAGAATGTCTCTATACGACCTTAAGACTTATATGAGGCTGTTAAGTAAATTGGAGAGCATTTATTTCTCATTTAGATTCCAAAGAGAACCAAGTGAAGGTTTAAATCGTAGAGTACCAAAGGCATTTGTTGTTCATCATAAAAGGTTAGTTAATTTTTCTCAATAATTCATGAAGACTATGGTCATATATTTTTAAAGTTTTTTTGACAAGTGATAGGTTGGATCCATAAAGCAAGATTTTGTAGGTGATCAGGCATACCAAGTAGGATTAAAATATACGCAAAACCTCTATAGGTACCTCAAAAATCAGTGCGGATCTCATGTTACAAAGGGTTGACATCACTTATGTGTCGTATAAACTTACACCAGGGAAGTTTTCAAACTAAAAAGCTTGACTACTATGACCTTTATAATAACATATGGTATTTAGCAGATGGTTACGACTTGTACCAGTAAACATTGCAAATGTGAAATATAAAGCTTAAAAGACTGTAGTGATAAATTTTAAGGTTAGATGTTATAATGGCCGTGAGTAAAAAATATTTCTTTGTATTTGTCATCCATATTGCTACGAAACCCTCGGAGGATTTTCACTGCATTATAATTCGCCTGGTAATGGAGTTATCTTTACTTATCATTAACCTTATTGCCGTCAAAAAGTTAGCCAGAGATGACTTAAGGTAGATCAACTTCTAAACTAGACACATCTTCTTCCTGTTCCAGCATCCCACTTTGACCACTCTTTGATGTTAACGAAGAAATGAAGTTTGAAAGCTGTTTCATTATTTATGGCTGTCAAGTAAATGTTTCTCAAAACCTTTAACGTGTCAGTTAACACATAAGAAACAATAGCTGATACGATTCTACCTATTATGCCAAGAGTTAAACTACTGCGTGTTTTACTTGCCACACATTCATATTCTGATGGAGGGTTTAAATTATGGTTATTTTAAGTAGAAATTTCAATGCACTCAGCCAGATGTTTACATTAATGAGCTGAAGTAAGTCTAACTCCAGGCCAAAATAGAGGAATGGCTTTTCCCTGTTGCCAAACGCTGAGAAAAATAATTTTTGTTCCACCCCTGAGCTAATAGACATTCTAACAATTTCCAGAATGAAATGCAACTATGAATAGCAAACCGATTTGTTGAAAGTTCCGTTAAAGTATGCAGAAAATAAGTCAAACGCATTCATAATACAATATGGTTATCTTTCGTAGCTTTCGTATATTCGCCCTTATTACATAAAGTAAATAAGAATATTTCCTTTACCCTCAAAAATAGTTTCTAGAGAGCGTTGGGGTTTTTAGGCGGTAAAAATAAATAAATAATCCAAAATGATATGGACAACGCCAGGGTAGACTGTGTTGGTAACTTCCAGCCTAAAATCCAGCATGAAGCATAAGTAAATCGAGTCCAACGATGTTTTACCTTTGACTTGTGTCTGGGCTCTGATGGCGGGCGTGTAAATAACTTTAAGATGAAAGAGGAAGTCGGTGCATATTTCTGATAATTCTAAAGGGTTGCTCCATCGTAGTTGTTTCCTGATCCTTCGTACGTACACGAAATGAAAATAGCAAAGATGGTTTAGTTTTGACGATGCAGAGTTCCATTTAACACTAGATAACAAAATGTTTAACAGAGAAAGTTCAACCCCACAATAACGGCAGTATATTAAAAAATTCACCATCAACTTCAATGATCTTGACATATAAGAAATATTCCTTTCATTTTTCAACATTTTCCCAGTCTTTGCAAACGTTCGGTCATCTCTGTGAATGTTTTTTTGAAAAACCAGCAAAACATTTGAATACCGAAAAAGACTTAAAAGGAACTAGGACCACCATGTGCCCCCTAAAAGGGCCGCGTAGTAAATGCGCTGGACCAAGAAGTGGGCTGGATCATGGCATGGCAGGCGATTTTGGGGGACGTGTTCCACAAAAAATTGACGTAGTTTAGTTTTTGGTGGCACGCGTAGGTGCAGGCTCAGGCCATGCCCACCACCTCTACCCGATCCCACCTCTGGCCTTCTTGGCTATGTCTTGACACTGGACGCACGTGTGTGAGCGGAGAGAGAGAGCGCGGTAGATTTAGCACCCGTTTACTATCACTTAAAACTAATTCATGCGTATGTCACTGTCCCCGCAACTTTGTGCTGTGGAGCGCGCGGTGGACCTTGACGGATACGTCTGTTAAACTGTCAACGTTAACATTAAGCATCCGACTCTTTTAAGCCAACGGCCTATACAGCAGTCAGACGGATTTGCCATAGGTGCACCTCTTCCCTCCATAAACAATGAATTTGCAGGTCAAAAGTGAAATATAAATGCTTTATTTAATTTTCCTTTTGCCTTTTGTAGAAGGCTTATTGGCGGCTCCTGCATTCACCGCGCATCGTTACGTGTGGTGCACAGTGTGGTCTTTAGTATGGGTTTTGGAAAGTTCGGTTAACAACGCTCTTTTTCACGCTCCGCGCGTGGCTAATTATCTTAACATCTCCTGCCTTCACGTGTTTGGATTCACGACATTTTCTCTGAAACCTAATTAATATTTATTCGCATTTGCATCAGAGGTCTAGGAAATTTGCGAAATCCTCGAAAAACCCAGAAAAGTGCCTTTCTCCGATTTTCGGATTTAGTTATAAGTGTTCAGGTTTTTAAATTTAACCTCATTGCGAATTATTTGGTGCTGGAAATTCCACAGTGTTTGAAAACTTAAAGACGTACAAGAATTAATGTTAGACATCCTTCAGAAATAAAGCGCTTAATATGGAAGCATTGCTTTCTACATAGAATACTGTACTGCTACCCATTCGCAAATTTTCCCACCTTATAAACGCTTGTGATTGCATAAACATAAGGAAATATTCATGTTAATATTCTCTCATGCAATAGCTGAGAAATTTTAAGTTAAACTAAATGTTAATTTAACCAAATAAGTAAAGAATTAACAGTACTATACCGCAGCGCAATGCGCTAGAATGAAAAGATGTTACTGTTCTCTTATCAAAAATGCTCGATTTCTCCTGATTCGCACCGGGTTATGGAATCCAACTCTACGGCTCTGGAAAATTCCCAGCACAGAATATGGTGATGGACAGTACTGCGGTTTGTACCCAAATAAGAGTCAAAAAGTCATTACTAGAACCGTTCATATCTCACGTTGCGGCAAATACCACGCATGTACTAAATCCAAAACGTAACATGAATAAATTTCTGATTTAACTGATCAGCTAAAATTATTTCTTCGAAAATGTGAGCATCAGCAATTTTCAAAATTTAACCAGCTTTGTCGAGGTTGCCTCGAGTTGGGAGCTTTTTTATTTCCCCAGGACTACTGCTGTGTGTTTGGCCATCCACGGCGCAGTAGGCTCTCATATTTCGGACAGAATTGCTACGTCTCCCACTGCAACAGATCTGGTTAACCACTTCCGACGTTTTCTGCCTTACCAGTGGGTCAGTCGTTTTCATGACTTCACGCTAGAAGGTTGCCCCTGGTCTGTGTGCTGCGTCAAATCCAAGGCATGCAAGATAGGGGTCGATGGCTTCTGAGACTCTTTGACGTATTAGAGTGATTGCAGAACTTTCGGGCCGGTAAGATTCGGTCCCTTATTCTGTTTGAACGCTGAAACGCGTGCTAGGAAATTGGTTAAGCAGAATAATTCATATTACAAGGTAGCGTGCGGGCAACTGCTGTTTTTAACGCCAGTGTCTGTGAGAAACAATTTAAAGAACTCAAACAACTGCTGATATTTTGGAACTTGATAATCGGGCCGCAAATAAAAAAGCAATTTTCGCACTACGTGCAAATGGCTGTGTTCAAATCGGGAGCAACCAAAGTTAAGGGAGCGTGGTGACTGCATACTACAAGACCCATTCAACATATTTTCCGTAGCTGAGTTTGCCTCTGATGTTGTATCTGAATGTGATTCCAAAACGTCAACCAAAAGCTTTCTTCCCTAGCGTTCGTGTTTATCTGGTCCCAACATGAATTAGTTCACAACATGACACGTTTTTGCCTAAACAGGCTGACAGATTTTTGGCAGTACTACAATTGCGAACCTGTCCAGTTATTTATAGAAGTTTCGGGTTTTTAATTATGAAAAAATGGCTTTTCTTTCTTTTGCTTAATAAGTTTTTCTTGTAACAAGAATTTGTTTTAATTTTAAGAATTTATTTCGCATCGTCTTTCTTGGTCGTTGTACATCACAGCAAGCCCATAGGTTTCATGCTTTCTTTATTTAATGCCGATAAAATAGTGTCCTTTTATACATTATACTAAAGAGCCAGTCTCATTTGCCATTTAAATAAGCCACTCTGCTTTTTTCAAAGCAATTGCCACGCAAATATTGTGATTTGTGGCATGGCAGAGTAACAGAGGCCGAATTTTTTAAATAAAGGCCTTGATAATATGTTTATTTAACTGTAGTTCCTTTGGTTATTATCAAGGCATAGAACCCCAAATGTTTTTAAATTCGTAACTGCTAAATTCGGCATAAATCAAACTTCAAAAAAGCATGTACATTAGTTCGTTTTTATTATGAAATAAGCGTTATCTAAACCCTTTCACGTGCTAAGTTTATAGAAAATACATTACCTTGAGGCGTTTAACCAGAAAGGTCACAATTTTCAGTTTTGGTATGATTTTGAGGAGGTCTTGGAGACGCTCTTCGAGTTATAATTCAAGCTTCATATTCTCAAGTTTTGTAAAGCTATTCATGGAATGTATAACATGAGGTAAGTCTATTAAACCATCTGTGAAGAATTTCAAGGCTAGTCTCTAGATCAATCTATAGATGATTTAAGTTTTTATGAGAATATACGTAGCATACAGATTTATAAGCAAGATTAATAAGTCAAGTCTAATTGTACCTAAAAAATACTTTTTAATGTAGTTGTTCAAACCAGATTTACCACTTTGCCAACTGCAACACTAAATAGGGCTTAAATGCTTGGAAAACGTATTAAAATGGGGTTATTTAAGTGTTCTATGAGAAACAGTTAATTTACTGTATTTAGACATCGAATATACATGAAACAATCCCGTTGACGCGTAGCCCTGTCCTTAGGTTGGGACAAACTGGGATGGACAAGGCCACGGCCCAACACAAGTGCTCATTATTCTTTCGTTTTTATCAAAACTGATCAGCAAAAGTGTTACTATTTACAGTTCAGATAACACGAACATATTCCTTGCTTAGTTCAACCCAGAAAAACTATCGAAAAAAATAACTTATTTGGTTATTTGTTACCAGAAATTGGTGAATAACTTGATCATCTTTTGAAGTCCCAGTCTTTGCACCGGAAATTGTGTCCGACCTCCCTGATTAAATAACCCGGCAGCATTCATTATAATGTTGCGTAGATTGGAAGATTTGAGTTGCAAACAAAATTATGACTTAAGTTCTACATATAGCAATCAATGCCTGTCCTGACTGCCTGTAAATAAATTAGACAGACACAGGAAATTTGATAAATACTTGGTGGGCCACGCAGGTGGGTTCCATAAACGACCGTGACCTCAAACGCCTCCAAACTGTAGGCAAACACGTTTGCTAAAAATTAAGAAGGAAAGCTGCCATTTGGGTCGATTTTGTACATGTTTACCTCTCCATACCGTGCGAAAGTAAACTATTTAGCAAGAAAACTCCATAACGCAAGAACTGTCTCTGTTAATGGGTTCCAGAGAGAACCCGAAACGTCAAGCCAATAAATGTCATGTTCCAGTGATCACCTCTTTTTCTTCTTCTTCTTCTTCTTCTAAACTAAAGAACGTGCAGCATCCACTAGCAGCACGTAACCATAAAGATAGTTTAAAATACATTGATCAGGGCATAGCTATGAAATCAAACTGCATGATAATGTTGCAGCTAGACCTCTTATCCCTTACTAAGAATGGCCACGTGAAGAAAACAGTGGGTAAAATCTGGGCATTCCTACTGCCGAATCAAAAAGAATTAGAAATAACAACGAATGCCATGAAGGAATTATTTCTAAGATGTACATTAAAGGCCTAGTTCTTTTTGATAAAAAAGTATAAGGATAAAGAGGGCGTTGCAATCGGCTTGCCTCCTGGACCTCTCTCAAACGATGTCCTCATGAGTAATGGAGCTATTTTTACTATGGAATCAGACCAGTAAGCTAAGGCATTACAGTTGCTCCGTTAATTACGCCTTTGCAATTTCCAAAACAGGAAACCACGTGACTGCCACCTTTATCCTGTTGAGCAAGCCAATCCGTCTATCGGGTTCAGATGGCAGTTAGAAAAGGCATATAAGCTCCATTTCTTCGATGCCTATCTAGGAAGACGATCAGATGGTAGCGCCCAAAGGAGCGTTTCTTGAGAGACCACCTGGGCTGGACATTACAGTATATTTTTGTGCGAAAAGAGCTAGATAATATTTTTAGACAACAGTATCGTGAAGGAACATAGAATGCTTCGGGACCTGCTTCGCTAGCACGCGTATCCTGATAGAGTTATTACAGAGAATATTGTCGCTATACCAAAAAAATCAAGAACAAGTACCACGGATAAGCAAGTTCAATTCTTCAAAGGCACACGTCAAGCGGAGGAGGCAATCGAACTCCTGATAAGAGGCCTTGACCAAGCCGTTTTAACGTGAGCCCCATCCTCCTATAAATGTAGGCGTGCTATCCAACTGTTATTGGAAATGTTTTGACAGGAGCTTTTGGAACTGGCATTTTCGCAAAAAACTGTCAAAGGATATGCTGATGATTTAAATGTCGTGCTTCTCGATGTCAATGCTCGTTCTTTTTAAAAACTCTGTTCTCGATCTTAATTTCCCGTTTAAAATAACAATACTTTTTGTGCTCTGAAAGGTCTAGTATACACAAGCCGGAATCATCGATATCAAAACGAATGTCTTCAAGGCAGAGATTTCTCCTAGCAGAGTTAAAGCTTTGGAACATAGGCGTTGAAGTCTCCAACAACGAAGACTACATCATGAAATAATGCAGATGCAATAGTAAGAAACCAATATTTCAAATAGATCTTTAGGAAGGAATAACATCAGAAAATTGATATTGCCGAATCATTATTTTCATTTCACAAATGTAAAAAACGTTTGAAATTCAGTAAAAACTATAAAGAGCATATTTTCCGTTTCCTGGTAAAATACGTAAAAGCATCTAAAATCGATGTTTTTAAACTGAAGGATAATTTAACATTTATGTATACTTTTAAATAACAACTATTGCTTTACTTTTTTTATTGAATAAGCGAAGGCCTACTTTTAATATTTTGCTAAATATCTTCAAGGGTCGGCTCATTAAAGGCACTCAGATGTGGCGACTATAGATAACTGTACAGTACTATTTCATCTTTTAAATAAGGTAAGATTTTCGGAACATTATGTTGGAAACTGACACTTATTTCGGTAAAGGCTCAATTCATGGAACGCTCTGTAACAAGATATAAGCTCTAAATACACGTATCATTGTTTATTGACAATGAACGGGAAATGGTGCAGTATATACTTCATTCTGAATTGTTTGGTTAATATTATGGAATTTAAACTACAACTGAGTTCCTCGATATAAAGGAGAATGGTTTATCAGTCCAAACCATGCCTTCTGTTGTTTTAGCAGGAAAGGCATTTTTTATCTGTAAGTAAAGTCTGTCAATCTACTCAACTAAATAGGTAGCTTTCACATAGCCATAGAACGATTTGGAAATACTCATAAATTCCAAGAGGGGAAATTATAACAAATTTAACTTTTATTTCATTTACTAGAAGATCAATGCATTATAAGCAATAAATGTTTCGTCAACCTTTCAATTTCCAGTTGTAACAATATTTTCTTTAAACATTCGTAGAAATATATGGAATTTTCATTCATTTAGGCAATAAAATTATGGGTTATTTGACATATACTTTAACCATGTTTTATGATTTTCTTTAAACTAGTAGCATAAGTGATTTCCCGAAATGTAGGTTGTTAGAAGCTCACAAAAAACATATTTAATACTATGGATCCTGTTCCTAGGGCAATAAAAGATTTGAAATGCAACGGGAAAATAAAAAAACTTACCTCAATTATGAGGTTGCATTAGCGCAAAATAAAGACACGCTCGTACGTTTTAAGGAAGTAAAAATTATAGTGCACAATTACTTCAAAACATGAAACCCAGTCGCCCCTATGCCAAAGCAATGGTTTTATAACTGATGGTAATCAAAATTATAACTCAATATGACAAACGATTTCCTTTGACCTATTTGTGAAAGACTTGGTGGCCTCGGTGGGATTCGAACACACGCCAGCAAGCGGAAGGCTTTAGTACAGCCAACGCTCTAGTAACTGAGCTACGAGGCCCCACTGGGAGCCGTGATTTAAATCACACTTGGGTCAAGTTACCCACCCAGCCTACTGCAACGTATGGAATCCACCAATTCTGATACAGCAAGCCGACTGCACAAACAGGATTTCCTAAGTAATCAATCTAGAATCCACCAGATGACTACCAGGGACAATTAATTAATAGAGGATTTTGGCAGATGTGAATAATTTCCTTCGACCCATTTGTGAAAAACTCGGCGGCCTCGGTGGGATTTGAGCCCACGCCAGAAAGGGGAAGGCTTTAGTACAGCCAACGCTTTCTCGATACACCCATAACCCAAAATACTCTATTAATTAATTGGGCCTGGTAGTTATCTGGTGGATTCTAGATTGATTGCTTAAGAAATCCTGTTTGGGCAGTCGGCTTGCTGTATCAGAATTGGTGCACTCCATACTTTGCAGTAGGCTGGGGAAGTAACTTGACCCAAGTGTGATTAAACTCACGGCTCCTGGTGGGGCCTCGTAGCTCAGTTCGAATCCCACCAAGGCTGCCGAGTTTTTCACAAGTGGGTAAAGGAATTATAAAAATCTGCCAAAATCCTCTACTAACAAATCATTTCGTTAGATTATATGTTCGGTATATTGTCCAAAATCTTGGATGCTAGTCGTAACTGTGTGCATGCTTCTAACAGAAAAACGAAACTACGTTAAGCACGTAGGATAAACAATAAAACTCTGATTCGATGATTGAGACACATAATCATTATATACTTTGTTTTGAATTTGAGTTCCAGTTTAAGAATAATACTTAGATGGTTTAAGAAACATGGCATCGGCAAAGGCAGGGTAAAAGGAAGATTTTTATGTTATATTTGTTGCAGAATTCGGGAATTACCAAAGACGACAGAAACGCATGTTCCGTAAAACCGACACTAATACGTACAAGATAATGTGTACGTGCGCATGACATAAAGAATAATAATATGTTCCTGCAAATGTAAAGTTACAATCACATATACACGTAATAAATCACAAATTATTGGTTTTATTTCTAAGTTACTCCAAGCCATTTAAAAAACGCCAAACATTAATTCTACCTATTTCCATACCTTCAAAAAAATTAAATGAATGATAAAACCAACATTGGAAATGAGTTATATTAAAGGGTGAATTTAATATGAAAATAGTAGTAACTCCATATGGAGCCGCCAGTTTTCCTATTTATGCAGGAATTTATGATTTGCTCGTTTACGTTTTAAGATTTCAGTTCATTTAACTGTGACGTCGAAAGTCAGGATATAAATCATTCATGTTTTTAACTTTTTTATTGATGAGCGTTTCCTGCTTATATGACATTTGAAACTCGTAGGCATTTTCGTTTTGGGTAGTTGAACGCCGCAATTTTTCTATATCAAGAAAATTGTTTTTAACATTTTTAATCATTATCAGAAATCAAATATGCAAAACGATATTTCAATCTATTTTTCTCCGAATCCCTTCCACATGCATACATTAATATCAATACTTTATAACTATGTATAAAAATATTTTCTTCAAGAACAATAACATAAACTGGAAAATTTATTTCATTCTACAATTTCCACGCATATTTTGTAAAACTAGATTATATTAATCGAATCTAAAATTTGTGCATTAGTAAAGATTGACGTGGTTCTTTAATTGTTTTTGTGAGAACCTTCCTCCCAATCTAACATTTGAGAAAAATAAGATTAAACCAATTTGAACAGAAAAGTATTAGAACCCGTACTTTAATTTTCTGAACTCAAAAATACTCAGTGGGTCTAAAAGCGATAGCTTTAATGTGCGTCAGTGACGGACCTTTTAGTATTTCCGCTTCAGACAATTGCATCTAAGTGGTGAAAACGGCTAGTAAATTCGTGACATTTTGTGAGATACAATTGCACAGTTTGCCACACTTCGATGGGGAGTCAAATGCAAAATTATTCAGGTTGAATTGGAGTTCAGAAAATGGCCTGACAGTATGCAATTTTTTTAAATTTTGGCAAGAACGTTGTTTTTTCCCAAACATTTACCGTTTCATTGCATTTGGAAAGTTAATAGGACCCTTTTGCTTAATTTTAGCTCCAACTTGCGCGGGCATTGTCAACAGTTTTGCTGATAAAAATTAAATTTTTCATAAGATAAGATTAAAATTCCACCTCGTCTAAATTGGCATTAATTCCAGCCGCTTTTTCATCAGAAAAGCAAATGAGATGATATGTCATGAACAAGAGAATCGAATTAATGGATAGGTAAATTTATTTATTTTTACACATTGCTCCTCCATATTGAGTCCTTTTGTGTTTCCCTGTTGTTTCATTGAATATAAATTGCTGAGTTTTTTTTAACGATTTGATGATTCATTATAAGCATTGTTTCATACGTTGGCTTTGTATTTACTTTATTTTAATTGAAATGTTACTAACCTAGGTTGGAAGCTGAACTTTCAGTGTATTTGAAAAAGGTAGCAAAATTGCGCGTAGAAATCTGCTTGAATTTTGTTGTTTGCTTTTTCATATTGCGGCTTTCCGCTCATCATTAATTTGAGCCTAGTATGGGGTTTTTAGTATTTCAACTTAATTTTTATGGAGACTTTTTAATAAACTTAACTTATAATTTACGTTTCCAACAGTCTACGTGATTGACCTATTGTCTCTTTCACCATATACATTTTATATTTTTGCTCCTGTCGAAACTTCTGTTCTGTCTGGCCACATATCTTGTACTTTTGCTATTGGTTTGCACCATGAATCTCTTTGTTTTCAGATGATGATTTCCTCTTTTCGAATACGACCGAAAATGTAATTTTACTCATTGTTTTCGTCTTCCAGCACATTTAGGATAGAGTGGGCATTCTTACTACATATTATGTAGAACAAGAAGTAAATATAAACATAAACTCTACTCTAGAGCACAAATTTGCAGATCTTTGCAGAATCAGTAAATTATACAAAAGATGATTGCCATACTTAGAGACAGTATTGACCTGTTTTTCATAGTAAATGAGGAACATCTTTATTCGTCACATGCAGAAAAATCTAGTTCGTGCACTTTCCTTTGGGTGTCGTTAAGGATGATTGCCAGTTCTCTGGTAATTCCGAAACGGGAATACTAGTAGGTGGTTTGTATTTTTGTCCATCTGCATGCGTGGATACAGCTGATTGATATGTCTGTCGCAACCGCGAGCGCTGACTGTTCAGTTGATATTGTTTTACACAGGGAAGACAGCCAATGGCATTGAGGAAGCCATTCTTAAAACTAAGGATAAAAGAAACAACTTTCTAGATGTATTTAACATTTTTGGTATTTTAAAAGGTTTTCTGCTCCATTTAACAGTATTATCATGCAAAACGTATAAAGAGAGAACTTGGGATATCGTGGTCGAATAAATGCAAATATTATACGCCTTCAGAAACATAAAAACACTAATCAGAACAATGTTATCTTCCTGAATGCCTAGATAATCAGTTATATGTTTAGAAAAAGGGTAACATACTTAAATGTTGATCCACATCAACTACGCGAAATATGGTGAAGGCAAATTTCCTGTTCTCAAAAATCAAGAGTTTTCTCATGGAATTACAACATTAAAATTCATCAACACAAACGTTAGTATTAGTGGTGCCATTAATATAGCCAAATGACATTTACAATAAACATTAACAATTCTGTCTCTTGAGAAAGAATTGTATCATTCAAAGTGCGTATTGGCATGAAAAAGGGACTCTTAGCCAAACCTTTGTAAGGACGTCTGAAATAGTAAAGTTTGAGCTTTATGTAAATAAGTGTTAGTGACTCAAATTGTGACATTTTTTGGAAATGGACAAAGTCTGAAATATTTTTATGATGACGTGCGCATCTAACGTGCTCGAATGAAAATTGGTGAGGTTAATTATGGTTTATTTGTGACGCTAAATTTATACGATTTTGACAAATTATAGCACAAAGTGCCATACTCAATTAACCATTACGTTTTACGTATGCCTAAGAGCGCTTTTCTTAATAAAGCAAACGGAAACGCAATCTCTGTTTCGCTAGTTTCAGCGCCCGAATATGCACCTTTTTTTCGACAAAGAAACCAGTTTAATTAGATAAGGTCTCACAATACGCAGAAAGGCCCTTACCGGTGGTTCATTGTGCAGTAAATGATGGGATTGTACATGCTGTTGCTCATGGCAAGAACATAGCAGAAAATAAATATTGAAGGCAAACTTGGATGTTCATGGTCGATCGGGGCACGAAGAATGAGGAAAAATAGTTGGTAGGGGAGCCAGCAAATCCCGAATATAAGCATAACCGCAATCAGCATTTTGACGACCTTTTAGCAAACAAAGAAAGTGATAGTTAAATACGAGACCCATAAATAACGAAACTTAAAGAAGCTTAATTCTTTTTATCCTAATTTGCAACCGGAATACCTAGCAACGTAACTTAGTAAAATTAAAATTGCAACATGTTTTGCCTTCTTTCTGCATTTGCATAAGAGGTTACCATTGAGTTGCTTGTTAGTTGTTTGAAAGCATCTTTCATTCCTTAGTTAGACAAGCGATATATTTTGCTTAAAAAGGAACAGTAAATGTCCTCAAAGCAGCTCCAACTTAAGAAATATGCGTCTGGATTGAAGGACAATATTTGGCTAAAGGAAACTCTGACTGGTATTCGCATTTGTGTCAAGTTGCTCCACTTCTTGTGTAAAAACCTCAGAATAAACGACACCACATTACTCTAGACGAAACCATAGAAACATGACTAATTCTTGATTTGCACTTGTTAATTGAAAATACAAAGCCTCAAATGCTTGATGGTATTTATAAAATGGGTCACGGAAAAGTCTGCACAAATGCAGAGTAAATACTTATTTTTAAAGATGGAAATTTCCATGGTTTGAAACGCTGGATTTCGGGATATTTGTCATGCTTCTTTCTACAACTAGCGTTTATGGGAATAAATGATTAATATTAGACTGTACAATATAGTAAACACCAGACATAAATTCGTACAATTGAACCCAATTTAAATGATAAGCTACGAAGATATGCAGTTAACGTTTTAACAATCCCCTTTTGAGGTAAATTAAAAATTAATTTGATAATTTCACTATTTAATTTCAATATTGACGTGTTGCCTTAGGCATTTATAAAACATACAGAAAAAAAAGTTCCTCTTGCGAAAAAATGTTAGAAATATCTCTTTTTTAGATTTATTGTTTAATTTAAGTAAGAATATTGAGTTGGCCAGTCGATGATTTCATGCATCGATATGATGACCAGTGAGTCCTCAAAGCACTACGGTTTCGATCTACAAACTTTTCATATTAAGTGACTGTTAAATATCTGAGAAGATTGATTTTATAAAACACAAAAGGTAAACTATTTAACTTCCACAAATATGCTTTAGGCGTTGATGTACATGTCGGCTACTCATTGTTATAATATAGTTTTAGTATTCGAAGAGAAAAGTGCATACATACCTTTCGTTTCGATTTAACGTTTTCGCGTTGACCATGCGTTACTTCACCGAGACCCCGATGAGACCATAATTTTATCGTTATCGGAATGTAGGTAGCAAATAGAATCAAGAGAGGTAGAATGTACATCAAGAGAAAGAGCGCGATATCGTATCTAAATAAAAATCGCAGGATTTGAATGAACGAGTCCAGCTCAATTAGTGTAATTTTCAAAATATCTGGGAGATAATAATGAAATTGTTCGTGTGGTCTCTTAATCGAAAATTATGTTCATGCAAAATTCTTTGTTATCACGTCTTATGCTCATTAATTTAACATGGCCATAATCAAAATTTTGATCTCAAAACGTTTAATAAGTCACTATTGCAATATGCCTATAAAGAACCATGCAACTTACGCTGCTCCCCAAAAAGGTGACCAATCGTATGTGCAGACATGACAGTAACTCTTTGGTGGAGGGTCATAAGATATTTTCACTGCTTTTTCTGGCATCGAGCAATTACCCATTATTCCCTTGTAATCAGCCATCGGAGCGCTGGGACGTAAGATCAGCTCGGCCGGTGGTACAATTGTTTCGTTAATAGAACCTGAATTATTGTTGTTATATATGGCCTCATTCTGCCTGATAATGATAGTAGCCTTCAGCAACCCCGGGAGACCGATGATAAAGAAGATACCCAGATGAAAGCGATTACGCAAAGAATTGTTGATGGCCGAGAACGTGGTCGAAGTGGGTACTTTATTGCGACGTACCTAAAAACGATATATAATAAGGGCATTGCATCTTTTAGTTTTTGTGTGCTGTAAAAATATGGCAGTCCTTGCACCAATGAAAACACTAATTTCGCTTTATGTGTGATGGAAAATTCTCCAAAACGTCAAAATTATTTTTCTTATTACCGAATATGTACTTGTTTGTTGCATACGAGTAGCGTTGTTTGAAAATATAAGCATCTGCAGCATTTCGTTCTTAGCAATTTAAAAATTACCTGTTTAAACTTAGAATCATCTTGGCAGGCTTGTATGTAAAAAAGACTGCTGTATATGTAATCAGCAAATTTGTCTTACGTTTTCATCAGGATCAACGATACTGGAATAAAATGTCTTGAGAAAATAGGAGGAAATATAAAATCCTTACAGTTGTCGGATGTCGTGAATCTACACTTTAACCAGCTATCAATACAGCATTATACACTCTTTAGTGAAAGAATAAGGCGTGCATTCAAAGAACCAGGCTAAGAAACTTCTGGTTGAGAAAATCTTCTTTCCTTCTTCTTAACCTTGGATAGGAAATCCATCTTTATGCTTTTCTTTAACAAGTAAGAGCCAACAGAGTCATATGGATTGTCAGAGGAAGTACAAATGGAACCTTAATTATCATAGTTATTTGCCAACACAGTACTAGACTCCACAATTGAAATCTCATACAGAAAAACATGTCATGGTTTAACAAAGCAAAATGCAATACAAAAACAAAAATCTAGATTATCAAGCGTTGGCAATTTATCTAATTCATGCAACACATGCTTTTTTGTGCCCCTCTTATCATTTCCAAAAACTTTGAATAAGATAATCTGTCGTGACAACGTGTCTCCGTTTTTCATGATTAATGAGGTTGCAGGGGTGACAACAACTGCTTTATACTTTTCGTTTGTTTCGAAAGCCACTGATGTCTGACATAACGTTTCGTCAAAGTTTTAGGGAAGAACTTGCAGCAATGTTATATAACGGGAGCTTTTGGGCACTTAATTTAAAATATGAGAAAAGTATGACCGAAGTAGAATTTGCATAAATATAAAGAATCCTTTGTGTTGTTAAAGTTGATCAACAATTATTATAGTTTATCATATTAGAATGCATGTTCTATTCACGAAGCTGATTCTTTTACTGCTAGAGCTGCTGGCGAATATGCATCTATCAAAATTATTAAATCATTTATTGCCAAATATAAGAGTGACCAAATGGAGAACAGTTTGCATAAACCTGGCAAATAACACGTTTAGCAAAAACGCCGGTCACAATTGGCTATCCTACAACGTCCTAAAATTTGAATATGCTTAAACATGTCGAAAAATTAGATAAATGCTTGGGATCTAATTTCTTAAGGCTATGACGTCTTGAACAAGCAGGGTCTTAAATCCTATCCTGTATCAAAAAGATTTAGGAGATTCAAATAAATATGTAAGAAGTATACATGCGTTCATTGAAAATCTGAACTAAGCTATCTGTTTTAAAGAGGCTATATTTTGAAAGGAAGCCTTTCACGATTGGTTAAATCTGCACCTAATGGTGTTGCTCAGAATACATATTCGAAATAAAAAAGTACAGAAAGGTGTACATTCTTTAGCTTTACTCACCTGTCTGCAGTAAGTCCAGTGAAAGTTAATACGCTAATAGCGATGGAAAAAGCCGTAAAGAACTGCGAAAATTTGCAGTAGGCTAATCCAAAAACCCAGTCATTGAGTAGGACATTGTATATATTTGGAATTATTTGGAACACTGTAAGCATATCACTTACAGAGAGATTCACAAGGAAATAGTTAGTCACCGTCCGCATTCGTCTTGTTGTTAAAACGATCCAAATGACGATTCCATTGCCAAGGACTGTCATCACTGATATAATAGAAAAAACTAGTATTATGGCAACACATGCTGCTGTAGAGAAGGGTGGAGGTTCACATCCCTCAGCGACTGGAACAGGATGATCTTGGGCTGACATAATGTCAGAAATGAGGTTCCTTAATGCATAGCGTAAAAAGCGCATTTGTTACTTTGGTTAAATCAGTAAATTAAGCAAAATTCCCATTGGATGAACGTGGGCCAATGGCGTAGTCTCATACTACAGATAGCTTTAAAGGCACCTCATGAGCAAAAACACAATAAGAAATATAATATTGATGGTTCGATGCCTTTTTTATTGATAATATATTTTTAATAATTCTCATGCTAACCAATTTTTATTTTTGTGTAGCACCACTGCTTCGTATACTTAGCATTTGTCTCAAAAATGACCGGCTGAAAAGGCATTTGTCTTTTTCTACACATAGTAAGTCAAATTGCTTTTAATTAGCTCCGATAAAAAAACGATATACGATGTCTGAGGAAAAAACTCAGACTTTAGCTCTGTAGGTGACATCACAGGTGAACATTTTGGTCACTTAGATGCATAAAAATCGGAATATAGATTCCATACTTCAAATATCTTTACACATTATTTTTCACACTGCAATTAATGTGCAAGTAATAGTGTCTTTATCCTATGAAGATCCGTAACCGCAGAAAAAATCATATAAGCTAACAAGACCTACTGACTGAGTTTCAGAATATGAATAAGTTTTCACGAACTGTTCTTTCAAAAATGAGATCTCATATTAACGTACTAGCTGGACGAAATCAACTCGGACTAACCCGAGTCAACTTAATAAATGCTAAAATATTCCCTACTTTTGGTCTATAAATTATTTAGGCAGCATTAATATATCCATACTGGTGGACGTTTGTTGGAATCTTATGGAGATAAAAACTTTACTTTCAAATTCTCGAAGATTGAAAAGTTAAATAAGATACATCTGGCCAATTTACTTCTTTAAATGTTTTTGCAATTAGTTTACATTATCCACTCCGATAGTTAACCGTTCCTATATATTAAGCTTTTGAATTTGCAGTTATAAATTTTTCTTGTAAAATATTTATTTTATTCCGGAAAGATAGCCAGGCTGCTTAAATATAGCTTCATAAATATCGGAATCATCCTTTATGATAACTTGAAGCAATTGATTTTGACCAAAAGATTGGGATATTAATAAAAAAGACAAGAGTGTGTTATTAGCTGTTTATGACCTTAGAACATAACGGAATAATATTTAATAAACTACTGAAAATTAAAATCTAAACATGTATTTATGTCCACTAGTGGGAGGCCTGATTCCGACATTTATTGAGGAGAGCACAGCAATAGCGTTTTTCAGTCGGTAAACTAGGTGCGTTTTAGAAAGTCAAGTTTGGCGAACGTAGGCTTTCGATTATTCATAATCAGGCCTATACAATAATGTAAGTTAGGGTAGAGTAACAAAAGTTTAAACATACAATATGCAGTAAGTATAGGGGAGAAGGTTGATGGCACTCAGTGCTCAGGGATTATAGTCCTAAAGGGGCGATGGATAGGGAGAGGATGGGGAAGATGCACGACCATTATCGATGTTACTGCTTCATTGCTGTGACGTGACGAGCAGGAGGTGTGAAAGCAGATGCTGAGTTTGTTTTCGGCCAAGGGAGCCTTAGGGCCACTGCAAACGCTTTTTGCGAGCACAAAGTTTGGTTGCTCAACCGTATGCCGTTGCTAGTAGCCGCTGACGCAGGAAATTGGGGAGTTCCATCAGCACTTTATAGATAACACAGAATTACGTCTACCCGGTGACCGCTGTCAAGCAAATGAGCCACAATTGCGCTCGAGATGGACTTTAACATGCCTTGATTTAGCCAGGCTTGATAGATTTTTCACAACCTCTTCGTTAAGCACCTAGTTGTTCGACCACGACATCCTACTCCACAGAAGCAAGTAAAGGCGTAGATGCACATTGAACAGGCCTGAAACGGGAGTCCAAAATTGCCTTCAAGGTGAAGTGAAGTGCTTGAGAACACTAGCCTTAACATAGTGGCTGGGTACGTGCGCGCGATACAAGTGTTTGAGCGACGATGTAGATCACTCGATGGATCCCCTCGAAAAGGCAATGCGAGAAAAAAGTCATTCTTCTCAGCCGTTAGCCTGTCCGATTTTGGGGGACGTGCCTCGTTATACTTTTTGATAAACTTCTATGGAAAGCCGTTTTCTCGGAGGATATTCTGTATCAGGGTGATTTTGTTTCCAGCGTGTCTGCAGTACATATACTTTTAGCTCGGTTTATGAAGCAGTGGACTAGTCTTCCTTTCTGGCTAAGCGGGACAAAATTGTAGATGTTTGTGTATTGCCGTGTTCATATCTTCTTACGAAATACCCTTCCACGAATTGTTCCATAAGGCATTATTTTAAGTAGTTTCGTCCAAAAAGGCAGGCACACTCCGTTCTCTAACTTTAAAGGGAAAGCTACAGCTGGGTAAACCTGATTCACTTTATCCAGGAGAGTGTCCTAATCAAGCTTTTCGTCTGCTATTGAAAGTATATCATCTGTATTTCAAGCATGCTTATTGCATGTTTAAACTTTTGTTAATCTTCGCTCCCCTTATATTAGATCAAAGGCCTAATAATGAATAAATGAAAGTGTTCGTTTGCCAAACTTGACTAATTTTACGCTTATATGGGTATCATCGCTGAAATTAGGTACATTTTCTACTTGAACAGGTTTGAGATTTGAAAATCTTTTACTTCCCATTGTGTGGCCAGTTATCATTTTAATCAGAAACTCTGCAGTCATTACAATATGTTTAAAACACCATTTACTAAGTTTTATACTTTTATCAAAATTTAAAACTAGAAAGTGTGATAAATAAAAGTTTGCAATAAAAACGCCTCTATCTTTTTCTGTTTTTGTATCTTTTCATTATGCATGATTTATAAAATATATGTACAGAATTAAGAAGTGTGTAACTTTTAAGAAAATTTACAATTGAATTTAGTTGCAAAAGGATATCAATTTAGTACTGCAACTATCAGTAACAAACACCTCTGGTTTGGCTCCTCTGTTATCTAATGTTTTAGCAAGCTTGAAGAAAGGATTGACTTGTTGCGAGAAGAAGACGCTTGTGTTGGTTTTCTTTTGCGATGAAAAATAAGCAAATAACTGTCATAAACGACAGCACCATTGGCGGAACTTCTTACGTGAAATGTTGTTATAACTGAGAAACGTTTCATTATTGGTTTCTTTCGGGATTATTTTCTCACAAAAGGTTTACAAAACATAGCCCATAGAGTTGTGTTTCCAGAACACTTAGCTTTTTAATGGTAGGGTTAAGATCTGAAAAACCGCTATTATAACGAAAAATAAAATAAAATAGCAACTTAGCAAACGGTTTTAGCGTAAGTTATCAGAAATTCTTAAAGGCGTCAACGTCTCAACAGTGTCATAAAAACCCTGCATACCGCTACAATTCACAAAAAAGACTTACTTGACTTCGGTTATGTCCAAAAACGTGCCCAAAAACGGTTTGCACGGCACTGCGCTGTCCAATAGCAAACCAAATATTTTACGTGAAAAATCGATTTGGTGAAAATCTCTGCTTTTTTGATGCACCTAAAAGCTCTGTTAACATTGATTTTTTTTTCATCTAAAATGTATTCCTTTACTTGCACTCACTTTCTTTTTCATTTCTTAATCAAGGCATAGATTACGCATTTGGGGACTCTTTGAGTTTAATCAGCACATTTACTGTTTTCGTTCAGTGCTTTTATAGTCCTGGTTGAATGTTTTTTTTTAAAAAAACGTCGAGTTTGCTTTCATATTTTTAATATTTTTTCATAATATGCTTTAAGTTACTGTCTTTTATTGTTACGGTCCTTAAACAAGCATTTAATATAGGGGGTATTTTTTATAGGAATACATTCAATTTGCGTATATACCAATTTCCCTGGATGCCGTACTATTTATTTAATCGTTATTATACCTGGGAAACATGATATATTAGGCATGTTAAAACCGGGTTTGTTCTGTTATATTTCTATAAATTTAAAAATTTCTGGTTAAAATCAAATTGATTTCCTCCCTCAATAACTTGTATACTTTAAGTGTAGCTCAAATTTACAAAGGTTTAAAATTGAAAAATAACTATTTTCAATATGTTTTATCTCTTGGAACACCATTCAAAATTCTAAGATGTGTTTTCAATTGTGAAGGATAATGTAAGTAGCGTTTTAATAATAATTATCATGCACGCTCATACTCCAGGTATTTTAGTCTCATATGGATGTTGCCTTTTGAACCAATTACTTTTCGGTCACCAATATTAACAACACTCAATTAAACATAACACATGTACTGTGTATACCCAGTTCATTATAAATTGCCTTCAGATATGCGCAAACCAAACCTACTTTGCACACCTGTTGTCGCACTGGCGGCAATCTACTTCAAGGTTCACTTAGCTGTATTTGATTCATACGCACCAAGATGCATCTGTAATTTTAGTGCTGCATTTGTCATTTAGCTATTTAATGTAACTGACTCGAGATAATGCGACACATTTTCCTAAAACAGCCTGTTATTGAAACAGTGGCACACGTATCAGGCATTTAAGGGTGGCAGAGGATTAGGCTCGATTGTTGCCAACGAAAAAGACTCCAAACTAAGAAATTTGCAGCATCCCTAAAGTTTTTTCTGCAAACGCATTTTTCCAAATCAGTTATAGGGACAAAAAATATTTAAGGAGTGCTTTTGAATATTAACAATAACCAAGGAACAAAAAGCTGATGAGATGTCATCAGGTAAATGTGCAAAATCTTATAGATCAATGAATATTTATTCAGTTTTGACCTGATTCCACTTTGGTTTATTGTCAAATCGCTACAGTCTGGTTGGATTATGAATTGGAATTCAGACGTGAAATAGAACGAAAATATTCTAACTTCTGATGATTGCGGTAAAACTTTAGCCCGTTGTCTCAGCACAATCACAGCAAACTTTAAATATCTCTTGACCAGGCAGTTAGAAATCACAACGAGCGGCTTATTAAAACAGACATTTCCAATAACTCAAATGACCCATTGTGGCTGCGCCAACCAGAACTGTGCATTGGATTTGATCACAATTAAATTGTGTCAGTGTTCGGTTGTTCTGGTGAAGAAATGTTTTTTTGCACTTAACGAAACAAAATTTTATATATGCTGAATTTTAAAAGGCTGTCATGGGGACTACCTGCAAATAACAGGCTATCGAATACAAAGCCCACTGTTTACTTTGTCAGCGCAGAGAAGTCATAATCGCAAAACATTATATGTCCAGCTAACTTTCCAGGGTGGATAGAGCTGGTATCTAAACCTCGGTTCTTTATCTTCTGGTATATTTTTTCGAACCATGTTAGTTCATTATTCGTTGAAACATAATGAACCAACTATTATTTTTTTACCTTTCCGTAAATTTAATTAATTTGTTCAGCGTTTTCAATACCCAGACGGGACATAATTCTAAAAATTAATTTTATAATCTGCGGCCATGATCGTGCTTGACCTTCTTGACACCGATTATTTTTAGAAATTAACTCCCCAAATTTCAATATCTATGGAAACGGATATGAAGAACGCAAATTAGTGACAATGAAACAAAACAAAGGCACATTTTTTGTGGACTGTGAGGAGCAAGTCATTTCACGGGCCACCTCTACATCAACTTAGGTTGTCCAGCATCAAATTAGAAATCTACAGCGGCAGTTATACTTCATAAAATATTCATTGAAATTCCAATTAGTGAGGTTGGGCTGGAAGATTGTTGAGATAGCTAAAGAATCACTAGAATATTTTAGTAACGGCAAGATGTCGGCTTTTGAATGACTTCCTTCCAGCTGCCTGCATATATGTCTCCCGTTTATTTTCGATATCCTTTCATTTTCAAATATATTTTATAAAATACGTCTGAGAAAGTATTCTAATTGTATTCATTTGGTAGTAAAATATATCTTATTTATAGCTAATACGCTTAACGTGTCTTTTTTTCGGGTTTAAAAGTGTTTGCAATTTAAAGATGGTTAAGTCCGTGAA
Source organism: Schistocephalus solidus (assembly GCA_017591395.1). Classification (NCBI taxonomy): domain Eukaryota; kingdom Metazoa; phylum Platyhelminthes; class Cestoda; order Diphyllobothriidea; family Diphyllobothriidae; genus Schistocephalus; species Schistocephalus solidus. Next base: position 106,033 of record WEDG01005621.1, read on the forward strand.
ATGCCCATTTATAAAGACTCGTATCTGCACGTTTATTAAGGTGGCATATGAGGTATATAACACAGCCCAGTCCATTGCAAATAGTTTCGAGCCATAAAGGAATAGCACAAAGAAAATTGTGATTTGCCTTAGGCGGAAAGTACCTAACATCCAGTTTGGGAGGCCCAATCGCAACCGCAACTGCAAAAACATTTTCATATAACAAACGTTTTTCAATCTGAAATGTATCGTTTCTTAAAGTATACAAATGTGAAAATGTATATGGCTTAGGTAGTCATTCATTTCCGATTGAAGGTTTTGGTGATTCCGGTAAAAGCTCGTTCAGAAGATGGCATCTAGTCGTGCCTGAAATATCTTGGGATTATGTTGCATGATATTCAGTACTGCAACAGCTCTTAATTATTGCTTTCTAGTCAATACTAGATGTCAAATATTTATTTAACCTTAACTGAGATAGACCAGCTATCGATACACCACACCTGCACAACTCAGAGTCCTTTCTCAGATGTTTTTTTATATTCTCGTGATAATTGTCAAAGAGGGTGAATAATTAGATTCGAGAGGAGGTCCGTGTTGTTCACTCAATAGTTGTTTCCCGAGCAAAAAGTGTTGGAAACCACAAGGTATCGTTCGCGTTGTACGAATACGGCCCTACACACCGCCGTATTTGTAGGTTTAGTCATACGGACTTTAGGTACAAGGTAGTTTTTGGTAATGATATACGATTTTTGGACGTTTTCTGAGATTGGATAAATCCACATGTGTCATATATTTGTGAGCATATTTGTTCTTGTTCCCTCCGTTTGTCAGTCAAATTACCCTAAAGTATTGTTAACATGATATACCTATGTGCAATGTTTTCCAAACGATGCCTTCTTTGCATAGAAACTATAGATCTGGAATACCGGGATTTGCTGTTTTAATGGATAAGATAATGGATTTGCCGAACCCCTGCACCCTTGATGCCAAACTTTGCTATCATCATGACTTAACGCGAGAAAAATAGATTTTCTAGCGTAGCAGTTTCAGAGAATAAAATACATATGGTAGTTAAACTGTAGACAAATTAATGCAAATTTCTGGACTGTTAGGATGACTATCGAACTACTAGGAGACACGGTTGTGAACAAGGACACGGAAAATAGTGGTGATGCAAGTATTGATGGTGTAATGTAATTTTTAAGCACTGTGAAGCGCTTCAGCAATTCATAGTGGACGAGAGCGGTGTATACGTTGAAGGCAGTTGTTTAAAGGCTTGCAAAGGTCAAGGATTTTCAAAAATGTGACTATTGAGTCAATGTGTGACTCAGACGTAGGCTTTGAATTATCTCGTTCTACATTGTTGCCCTCTTCAAAATGACAAAAGAATAACTAAGGATGATATTTTTGCCACTTCAACGATGCGACGTAGGTTGCAATTGTTTATATGACCCCCACAACAGGAAGCAATAATATGAACGCCCCCGCACATAAAGCAGGAGGTCCTGTACCAAATTCCATGAAGGATAAATATTTTCATTCCACACACCTAACACTGACCCTTACCCAAATCTTTTAATTTAATTTAAACTGAGGCCTAACCCCAATTTCCCCAGATTTCAGTGCCAAGTTACATGTATCACGGGCGGTTCCTTTTCCCATGTCCTGTCTGGGGAAGCAAAAAAGCGTTCACTATCGAGTAGGGCACAATGGCTGGTTCCACGGCTGACCTTAACTTCAACCTTAAAAACAAAACAGAAGCTCAACTAAGTCCACGTTATAAGTGTAGCGCCCAACGCCCAAGTTTTTTTTAATCACCATACGTTACTAGGACTGTAGTGTAGGGCAGAATTCGTATAACATAAGTGACTTCTTTCTGAAAATAGGAGTCAGAGTACTGCAGAAGAGAGATAGAAAAACGCCGCTTCATCAGCAAACCTAGAGAGTTTGCTCATTGAAGCTGACAATGGAGCTAAAGTGCACTGAAGCGTTGCCGATTTGTCTCGGATAAACGCTGGTTTCTGATTGGACATACCATCAGAGCAGCTGATATTAAACTTCGAGTGCCCGTAGCACTACTCCGGGGCGAAAATTGTTTGCGTTTGTCTTACTTTTCGGCTGCCACCAAGGATAGTGCGAGTGCTGGAAGTTGGGACTAAAGGTAGAAAACTAAGTTAGGGGAATGCTGATAGATTTTTTGAGTGAACGGAGGTTTTAAACCCACTACGTGTAGGTCATCACATCAGCCCAATAGTTGCAGTGAACATTTCGAACCGAACTGGACTTCTGGTAAGGCTCTTTATCGATGCGAAAGGCCAGAAGGGAACGAGTTGTTGAAAACCGTAGGACGGTCATATTGTTAGGCTGACAACTACTCTGGGCCCTCGATTTTCACTGATAAATTAATAATGTTATACTGGAATTTAACATTTTAGAAGTACCACATTAAGTTCGCATGCCAGGGCACAACTGGCATTCGATTTTATTAGGGACACAGTTTGCCGATTCTTTGGAGGCCTTCACATTTGAAGTCAGTATATGCTGTTAAATACCACCGGCATATGCACCTTATTGGCGGGCTTGAAAGCGAAATATTTATTGGGTTTGAATCCACCTGCATACCTCATTCGGCCTTGACCAGTAGTTTGCGTCGATGACTGAGGATCGAAACCACAGCCACGAACACAGTAACAAACTCTGCACAAGCGATCATGAATGAGACTTACTTTGTCAACGTGTGTACCCAGCTCATCAGGCAACATATCAGGTAGGAGTAAGCTGCTTCAGATGTGGCTGAATCCACTGACTACTATAGTGCAGTCTTCATGTTTATTTCACATTTGTGTTGAACTCATTTCGTCCAGACATTGGACTAGGAACCCCTTATGGCAAGGGCAGTGCACTTACCTCAAGGTAGAACAGTGGTGATAGTATGTTTATGGACACGTTTTGGGTTATGGTTACAGTTAGGATAGAGTTTAGTTTGGAGATAAGGTAAGGGTTCGAGTTAGGTTTAAAGCGTAGTTTAAGGTTAGGTTTGCAATTCGAGTTAGTGTTAAGGCGGGATTATTTGCCCTTCGTTGAATACTGTGCAAGGCCACCTGTTTCACCGAGGAAGTTCCTTTTCTCCGTCTTCAATCAAGTTACAGGCATAAAATGAAGTTTACCTCTGTCTGGCTTATAGTCGGGGCGGTCTTTATCTATTAAAAACCTATCCACCGAGATGAGTCAAAATACTCTACGCAAATAATGAATGATGCTGCTGTCTTTATAGAAGGACTCGGGTCTTGGTATTTATATTACTTCTTGCTGCCATCATCTCAAAATTTTAAGGAGCGGTGGGGTAAAAGGCAGGCGCTATGTATTCTTTATTGAAATCCACTTCTGTTGCAAAAATGGTGGCTTAAAAGCTAGGTAGTCAGGTGGCCTACGAATTCCCCTCGAAATCTGGGCTAAAACAGTAATGAAAAAATCAATTACAAACGCAGTTATACAAAAATGTGCCGTCGACGCGCTGCGACACCTTTTTTAAACCGTAAGACAAGGTTTCAGAAATATCTTTAACGGGGCTTGGAAGCGAAAAACTACCTGAGTAATATTGCCCAACAGTGGATATAAACACCAAAAGATAGAGAGCAAAAAGCACCGGAACGAAGGTTGGTCGATGGCTCCCACGAGCATGTTGGCCACCATTCCGTCATTTTGCTTCCTGTCGAGCATGCAAAAGACCGGAGGCAACTAAGCGATATCGGGGTATTGAGATGCAGAGAAACGTCTGGAGTCGCTTGCTGTATATTTTGATGTTGTGAACAAACTGAAAACCAGGAGAGATGGAAAGATATTCTGCGATGTTGGGGACAAACGTGTATCAGTGGTGAGAAGAAATGACATGTAGTCCCTAGTCCCAGACCACATCATGTGTCTGGTTACACACCCAATTTCAACAACGCTGGAATCCCAGTAAGTGGTTCTAACCATTTGAGTTTTACGCAGTTTAACTCACACTTCTGTGTCCTGGAGTCCATCCAATATTTCAATGATTTCCGCCGCTATGTATTGGTATATTAAATCCTTGCCTGGCGGAACAGTTATACGCATGGGGACCACGCAGGTGGACAATAAATCCAGTGGCAGTTTAAATAAAGCTAACCTGGAGAACCAACATCACGCAAACAAGCTAAAACTATTAAAAACCATAATTTTTATCCACTTGAATATGAGAAACTATGTAAAACGGCTACTAAGTTTTTTGGAAGATAGTTGTATAAAAACCGTATCTTATAAATTCGAAACGTTCTCTGCTTCTGATATATCTGTGCTTCCGGCCTTATCAGTGTGTCCGAGAATGAATCAGAGGTGTCAGTTTGACAAAGACCCTGTTCTGAAGATCTTCTATACATAATCGCAAAAGTTGATTTTAACTCCTAGATTACTTTCTCCGATAATTTCGTTTATAAACTGAGAATTTTGACCAGGAGAACACCAGAAAAGTTGAAACTTCTACTACCTAAAAACAGCAGTGTTTGATTCTTGGTTATCGCTATCGTACGTACAAACGCAATGTTCATAGATTAAAGGTTTAAATTACCTTTAAAAATATTTTCAAATATTTCAACAATTCGGGAAATTATCTGCTAATATTACTCATTTCCTCCAACCATTGCGTAGCTATAGAAGACCACGATAGTTTTTTTTTACTGCAGGACTAGATGCCTTGAATAGCACTTAATGGGAATCCGAAGGCATAGGGTCCAGCTGACCTATTCATGACTCCTGAAAACTGCAAGGGATATATTTAGAAATGTAGTGCTCAACTAAAATATCATTGCGTATGTCATTCCTCGCGACAAAAACGACATCCACTGCCTTTCGTGTGGGAGAAATTCTAACTAGGGGCACCTGCTCAGCATTTTTCTTTGTAAGTCAGAAAAGAGACAAAAGCAGCATTAGTGAGCTGGCAGTCATCTTATGAGCGCCAGTAACGTTATCCGAAGACATTCGGCAGATTATTTGGCTTACTTAGGTTTTAAATCAGTAAATTTACCCAAACTGACTATATTTGTATGGCTATGGTATTAGTGAAACATGTATATACCTGAAGAGTTCAATTAATTTTCCTTGGTCTACACTGACGGGACTATGTGTAGTGATGTTGAATATCACTCAATTACTTAAAAAGAAGTAATATAAGTAAATAGGGGTTTGGATGATCAGAAATAGAGAATAGTAGAGGGTCTGGAAATAGCCACGCAAGTAACAAAGTAATTGGCTTCTATGCAGTTAGTCTGTGCACAGAGGAAAAGTGTGTGAAAACCCGACTCCTGAGGGTTACAGGTGAAACCATACTCACATCACAAGTACTAGCTAACAGCCGAAAAACGTGATTCACCGGTAACCTGCCGCTGTTTGACAAAGCTGCGAGGGTTCCGGATCATCAGTTGATCCTCCAGCATTCCCTGGGTGCTTTTTGGTGGATACTTCAGTTTACAAATTGCTTCTTTATAATTTCCTCAGAAATTAATCGCTAACTTGGAGTAAATAAGTTTATTTAAAGGGAACTAGGCATAGACTAAAAGTTGATATGACTATTCAAGCTGACTCTTCTCAGCCACACAGATATAACCGCGTAATATGCATTAAAATACCAGCAGGCAGTCAGTAGTATATTTAGATGTGGAACCATACTCACAGCACAGATACTAGCTTCCTTCAAATGGACTGATTTACTTCAACTAAGCGATTAATGTCTGAGAAAATTAAAAAGCAGCAAAACCTGACTTCGTTAGCTTCGCTTGCTGTTAGCAAACGCTGTTCTTGTGACCCTTGGGTAATTTTTAGGATATAGATAAACACTCAAATGAAGGTAAGGTTTCCTTCTTGGACGTCGGTACAAGTAAAGAGCCCAACAATGGGATTCCCGATAACCTCCGTCAAAACAGAACCAGGTATGTACGATACACGGAAGTTAGAAATTTAATTTACCTTATTTTGAACTGAAATCCAGCACGCTGGTCGCGGAAATAATTATAAAATTTGTTCGTTTATCACCTTAGCAGCTGGTCTTAGAGTACCATTCTCGACCAGTATGATTTAACATAAAAAAGATACAGAAAACTTGCAAACCGAGATTGTTTTTGTGCATTCACTTCAATACTGTCGGTTTTGTCTTTGAATTTGTTGATTTTGCATGCGTTTATCATAAAGCGCAGAGATACGGTGTAATAAGCGTATAAGCTGTAAAGTTTTCTCTTTGTGTAATTCTGCTAATAGCTGCATAAATGGTTAACATCATATTACGCAGAGCGATTCTTTGTGTACAGAGAACTTTCGAGAAATTTTATTCGCCCTCGGATCATCATAAATACTGCCCATTCCAACCTTCACCTCATTGACGTTGCCCATTGTTACTTGACAAAATTATCAAAGTCGTCCATTATCATCCTTTACTGTGCATTAACCTATGAAAACAATGAATATGTCAGACGAGAATTTATTAGTAGCAAGCACAAGCTGCTAAATAATTTTCTGAATCGGTCAACTGATTGTTTCACATCATTTTATTTCAAAGAGTGGACAAAAGGTTTCCAGAGATTTGGATAAAGACCTGTCAAATGAACGTTTTGACGGCGATCGAGGCAAATAAAACACTTTTAAACATGATTTGTAAAATTTATTGTCTATACCTGATAAATATCCTAATTTTGAATGTCTTTCGAGTAAACGTTAATGATCAAAGAAGTAATTATATTTAGGTAAAAGAATAAATTTTTTCTTATAACCCTTAGCTTTATTTACTACAGTGGCTAGATTTCCACCAAACCATAACCGTGGAAAATTTTAATTTGGGGCAGTTTTAAATTAAATAATAAATCGATCTTAAAATGAAAAATCAAATAAAATGAAGACATACAATATTAATGGTAGTATGTTTACTAAGTGTATATATATAAAAGAACGAGTGATGAAATGTTAAGTAAATAGGAGAGTAACTTGCATTTATACTCCAAATGAATTCGCATGGTATATCTGCGAATGCTGCCGTTTTCAAACAAACAAGCCTGAGTAGCTGATTTATTTACAAATTTTTGTCTTTGGAATTAACATTTTCGGGCCACATGTACAAAAAGCAGTGCAGGTTTTAAGAACATCGTCAAACACAGAGCTACTGAAATAGGTTCCTCTTTGAAATAATTGACCTCGTTTTGCAAATAAGAGCCTTTTTTACAATTTATCAATTTCAAATTTTTGCTAAATAATGCAGCTTTTGACCAGTTATATATACTGACAGAAATGTATGTTTATCCCAATTCTTCGACGAGCTACGAAAAATATCCCTTTCTACCGATTCCCGGCAGCACTCATCAACTCCTCTCCTTGTATACTTTACTAAAACATTAAATTCGTCATCAGCATCCTTACCTCATGGTTTCGGTTTCTTTAATCAACGTCGTTGGATAAAATGTAATGCTTACAATCGCACAAATGTACAAGCTCAATAAAACTTAAAACGTTTGCACCTCTTCAAAACTGAGGCTAGCTTAAATTTCTAGTCTCATATTTATTTTCACACAAACATGTTTAAATCACAAAGGTGTAAAATAACACAGCCAAATGGAATGTGCCTCTCCAAGTTTATGAAGTTTCTATTAGACAGGCATGTCGAAACAATAGGTCAAATTAAGTATGTCTAAGTTTGGCCATTTGAGTAAACATAAGATTTTACTGACTCCTCCATTCATGTGTTTTTTTTAATAACGTTTGATCAACAAACCCATTGATCCCTTTGAAAGTTGGAATTTTCTAAAGGACATGGCATATCATCCAAATAGGGAAATTGAAATATCGCATACGTGCAAGGCATAGAACACTGATCTGTTTGCCAAAAACAATGAATGGCATTCATGTTTTGACGAATACATTATATGCTTTGGCAAATAAATTAAACAGCCTAACATTGCTTTACTTTTAGAGCTTTTCACTTTATTTAAAGACAAATTTTATTGATAACGCCTGGATATATCGGCGAACGCTGTTGTCATGATTTCTATATTCATGTTTTTAAGATGCCAAACATGAAAGTTGAAGATGCGTTTGCTGCTTATAATGGCCGTTTATGCCGGGTACCTGTAGTGTTGTCTTTGCAACCGATAAATTTTAGCATATTGTGCAGGGACCGTAGATCTCCTTGAAAAGTCTTTCTTCAATTGACTAAAACTAGATCCATTTTTGTATGGCCAAAACATTCGGTTTTTCACAAGCCATTTCGACCACGCGATGAATGCAAATGTTATTCCCATGAATCTAGGCGAGATCTACGATATTTGATTTTGGGCTAGACCTCTTCATGTATTCCTTTTTGATGAAGAGTCACTTGTTCACAAAAAAAAACGTTTCACCAAATAAATTGACCTATCACTTACTGTTTTTTTCAATTAGCTTCTTTTCATAATAGAATTGTAAATATTAATTGAATTTTTGAATGGTAACTGCGTATGCAAGGCCTTGATTGTGACTCAGGGACTTACATTTTCTTCATTTAGTTACTAAACCGTTGAAATTTATCGAAATTTAATATCGATTTATGTAATTTTTTGTGTTGCCTCAATCACTCAATTAGAAATCACCATATTAATAGGCATTTTAGAGCTTAGTATGAAAGGCGAAAATGGGGTTAAGCAAAATATCCATCGAATCTCCAGTTGACAGTTTGAATTTTTTTGACATGTCCATACCGCAAGAAATTTGCATTCGTTTGCGAGTGGTTATCCTTAGACAGTACGCGTTCTGGAATTTAAAAAATGCATGACTGTCATTCCAACGTCATTTACGATATTCCATGTGCGCAACTTGGACCATTCTGTGTAGGATCGTTAATGGCTGTCTTATGCTTATACAAATATTGCTCCAAAACCAGTTTAGAAACTCCAACTATAAGCCGGTGCATTTAAAGTAACTTCAAAAGTTCTAATACGTTTTTACAATGTTTAGTGCTTACCATCCATGCCCATTTAAAAACTGCATCCGTGCATCCTGGAGAATGATCACAGATTTTTTTCCCAGCTTTTTAACCATAATAAAAAATTAAAATAAGATATCTTGCGGACTGTGCAAACTATGGTCTTTTCCAATTATAGCCTAAATGAACAAATTAATCGTCCACGGACTTAGTTGCTAATTGGTTTTTATGACCTGCGCAAAACAAAAAGGCCGGGTACAAAATTGTAATCTAAATTAAGCGAACAATCAGTGTGCAACTTGTATAGTTTCCTTTCACGCGTTGCTCTCTGGCAGTAGACCGTCAGTCGGCAGTGTAAAAATGGTGCTATCATCCTTCGTTATTCGTAGCCAAAGCGTTCTATCGCAAAACGCACCCCGCCTGCAATATTCAGTTTCACGTTAGCCATAACCATTTCGTCAATTTATCTTCAACATGTATTTTTAAAAACATATATTTGAAAGGAAGAAAGCTTAATGAATCGAGCTTTTTCACAGATTTAATTATGATAAAAACATAGGTCATCTAAACAAATATCTAAAGCAATTCGTACGAAGTATTTTTGTTCTAACAATTAAAGACAGACTTCAGGAATACAACTCGTGCCCATGTCCTCCTGTACATTTTTATTGACACTCGATTGTTTTCATTTCCTGCTAAAAATAAAGTTTGATTTAAATACTTTGAAATTTTTTTCGTGAAAAGCATTTTGTTGTTTAACTCTGCCAAAAAGCGTTAAATGCTTATCTACCTAAAGGAATACGAGGCCAAAGGAATGTTCGGTTCTTATTATTTTATTACTGAGAGTACAAATAAATCTAGAGACACGAAGAATCTTGTGGATTGGGAGAATTGTAGCATTAATAAAATAGATTTAAATAATTTCCTGTTTTGAAGATTATTCAATAATGTATTGCTACAACTAATATACAGCATACAACTTTCTGTGTATTTCAATTTTTTTATTGTCCTTTAACAAAAAAGAACCCTTTCCTGAGACGTTTTTGTCATGTAAGTTAAGTATGCTTTCGGTTCGGTAAACTTTGTAAAGGCATTAACTGGATGTAAAAGACTCACGACTTGTGTGTAGCATTCTTCAAATTTATTCATGCTTTTTAATTGAAAAAAAATTATCTCGACGACTGCATGTGAGATACTGAGGTCGTGATAAATAAATCACTGAAATATCTAAAAGAATAACTTTTTTTATTTAAAAATATCGGGATAATTTTTCTTCTGCTTTCAACCGATGAACTTGAAACCTGGTGCTGCATTAATATTAGATGAAAAACTAATTTTAAAAGATAGTCGTACACAGAAGTGGGAGGCTAAATGAGTGCCTGTTCTTATAGCCCTTTCCAGCCACATTGTTGACTAAACGTTTGCCTAAGCTGATAAAATACGGGCCTCATCATTCAGAAACGCAATTTTGCGTCCCATATTCTTCACATCCATCACTGTTGAAGAAGTAAAAAGGTGAAGTTTCCAAGGATATATATTCGCCAATCATACAAACTTAGCATCACATACAGCAAATCGTTTGACGCTAAAAAAATTGAAGAATGCCCACCAAAGGTTGCTCTGATAATATTGAAAGGGAGGAAGATATCACAACTTTAGGAGGAGAAGAAGATGAAAAATAATAAGATGAAGAGGGCATCGCTCGAAAAAAATGTTTCTTAGCCTGACGTTACAGATTCTTACTCGAACCCATCATCAGGGACGGTAGCAGATGAGGGCGATAAAGTTACAATGTACGCAGGATTTATAGTGCATTGTGACCACGCGATCACGTGCGTACCACAAATAACTGCTAACTCGATCGCCGCCGGGTGTCGAACTTGATGGGATGATAGCTTGGCCATCCTATCGAAGTCGATATTGACCTTGATGTCATCATCATCATCATCATCATCATCATCATCATCATCTTTGGATGTTGGTGTGATAATTGTATGGCAAGTTGCCTCACCATCCTTTGAGTTGTTGGTCTCCCGCATCCACCCTCCACGTAATTCATTTCCCTTCTCAGACGATGCCTCAGAACAGAATATGGAAAAGGGTGGTCATTGCGCTTGTTGGCAGACTGCGGGTTCAAGAACCATAACTCCATCAGTTCGGGGCTTACATGGTTATCAACGCTTGCATAGACATTTACCTACTAAAACTTCTAAAATATCTCTGAGTTTCCAACCAATATTCTGAGATGATATCTTCGTCGCAATAAAATGGGAGCAGGTGGAGGCATTCAATGAACACATCAACCCAATTTTCCCGAAGATACAATTAGCGAGGGAATAGGAATAAAACAACCAACTATTCTTTCCGAAATTCCTCGTTTGCCGCACAGATGGTTGTCATTAAAGCGAAATTGTTCAGGAAAATGAAAAATAGAATGCAAGAACTAAACCTGAACAACAACCACCCGGTCAGTCACAAATGCATCCGTGAGACACTTTACCGACGCGTGAAGACACATGACAGTAAAAGCGTTTCACGAGGCCGAAATCTTCGCAAGAGGTGATAACCGTGTGAGTTGCGAGCTGTTCGATTCGAAGTTCTCAGGCCCTTAGTCCACATACAAGCACAATGACCTCCAGTTCCCATGTTCTGATCTGAGGCATCGCCTGAGCGTCGTGTTGGGCAGATGCGGGTGACCAACACCTCCAATAACGGTGAGCCAAATTGTCCGGTCAGTATCACACCAACAGCCAACATGGTTAATGAGATCACGGCCAAGCCATCATCAGATCAATTACGACTCCCAGCGGTGATCGCGAGAGCTGTTAATTGTAGTACGCACGTGATCGCGTGGCCAATACGTACTGGAAATACAACGTACCTTATTCCTCTATCAACCTTATCTGGCAATCTGTCTGGTGACGAGGCCAATTAACTTCTCGTTCATGTGCTCGCATATTCTCCTCCTTAACTGCTTCCTGTTCACTTTGATCAGCATGTCGATGCTGTGTCAGTTTAGTCTTTTTATGCAAATATCAAAATTTGGCATCCCCCGCCTTTACTACCGTCGAGTTCTAATTTGTATCTGTGCCGTGCTGAAACATGGTCAGATCGTTTGGAGTAGGTTAACTATTGATTGTATTCCAATGGTATTTCCTACTGTCCAAGATCAGGCAGTATCATTTGACCTCTCTCGCCACGAAGAGAATTCTGCAATGCATTGCGTAGGCAATACAAAAGTAAAAAGTGTCTGAGAGAACGGCATCTTTCCAGTTTTTATACCTCTTTTTGTTCCAGTCCTTACATCCCTGCCCTCTAAAGTGCTTTACGTGCTGGGGTAAGTTGATGTCATTAAAATGACGGGAGCTTGATTCTTTCCTTGCCTGGATTCAAGAATGCGCATTAAAATGGTGTGAGCCTGGGCGGTGCATTGCGCAATTTTTAGGCAGTCAGCAATTTTACTCCATTTAGGTTCCTTGTGCTACACCACGTTTTCGTCACACCCTAAGCTTTTGTCGTTGGGGCGAGATGTGGACAGTAGCTGCAGCAGCAGCATCCGCCTGCTTTGTTTGAATTGATGCCACCTTGTACCTTAAGTATTGCCAGCATCGCGTGCTATGAGTTAACTTGGCCAGGGTGTGACAGTTGTATTCTTTCCATCAACACCTCTTCTATGAATTTGAAACAAATCTTCCTAAGAGCGTGAGCATCAGTCAGTAGTTCGAACTCATGGCTAACTAGGTCCCTACGTCAATTTTAATGTCACTACAAAGTCGTTTGATGGTGAAAGATATGCGCCAGATTGATTGCTGCTCTACATATCCAGTGCTTTCAATACGATCCTATTATTCTTAAGTAAATATTACTTACTGTGAACGTGGATTTACAAGGATAACCATGATTTTAGTGGTAATCTTATACATAGGTCGAACGTGACCAGCTTGTCAGCAAGGACGGTATTTTAGGCTTTTTCTCTCAAACTAATGGAACGCCAACATGCCTAGCTACATTAAATGACCCATGACTGCTACACAATAATATCCTCCCCTCGGAACGTCTTCTTAAATGCGCACAAGGTGACAACTATTTTGGCAACTTACCCTTTATTCTCCTTGTTGAATTTCAGATCTGTTCGCGAGTTCGCATGTTGGAATAAAATATGACATTATCTTTTCTATCACCAGCGTCTTTGTTAAGTATAACAAGACAATTTTTTCATTACTGATTAACTCACAATGATAACCTGATGAGAACCTAAAGAAACAAGATTATTTTCCAACAACGTCACTGATGCTCTTATGAGTGCCTTTAATAATTAACAAAAAAACGTCATATTTGACGAGGATACTGAAAAGACGTATTGAAAGATTTGGTTTTTACCAAAGTAGTCTGCCTGCAAACTGTATACGTTTTCCTAAAGTTGGTGTCTGTTTCTAAGTATGGAGCGCAAATAAGTTATATTTTCTTAATCCACGCAAATTGCTCGATGGTAAACAATGTGAAATATAATGACGGTGGACATCTAAATGACTTTTTCGCAGAAATTTAGATAAATGATATTATTTTGCTTGAGAAAGTATCAAATGAAAAGATCGATAGAGCAAAACATTCAGGTTTATTTAGACATTTTTGAGAATACGCGAACTACAGGTCTAGCCTAAATTACTTAACAGCTCTCCCAGATTAGTGCGTGGCAAGACTTTTTCTAGTTTTCTAGTCTATCCATTCAATGCTTAATGTTTCATTTCAATCAGTTTAAATATTTCAAATTAGCCAATGACAAATCTGAATGTCAGTTGCATCTATTCCTCATTTAAATTTTTTGAGATGGAATTTAAAAGTATCTGATAAGTTATATTTAGTTCACATAACACTGTCTTATCATAAAACAAATCACACAATGATTTATAACAGATACCTTCAGTTAGCTTGACGCTTCGTCATGGGTATTATTATAGGTTTTTGGCCTAATTAGAATTACTCAATAAAGGTACAATGCACTTGACGAATATCTGGGAAATTTATATTGTATAAAGCCAGATGGCTATTTAAAACGTTATAGTCATAGGTTTTGCTGGCCAAATCATTTAGTCGTACATTACACGGAAAATTGTTTGTGCTCTGAAATACCGTTTGGATGGAAAAAGAAACAGCTATTTATTTTAATTTGTTTTATTTATTTTTATATTCATAATCATATATTTTGTTTTTTTATTTTTATATTATGTTCTGTGATTTGAGTATTATATTTTATATTATTTTACATATTTTATATATATTTACATTTATTTATTTTGATAAATCCATAGGCAAAGTGAACCTATGTCATTCAACTATGCTGGAACTACGTGCAAACGTTTTTGGTTATTTTTAAATATTAAAAAATTTAAATATTTGAAACGTAAAACCGTATACCGTCGACTCTAACCTGATGTTGGCTATGCGTGGATGGGACTGAAAAATGGAATATGTGATGTGTGCTAGAAAAGGCACATCTTATCGTTTTGATTGCATTAATTGCCAACCAGTTCACGGCGCATAAACAGTGCTTTCGAAAGAAGCTGTAGAAGAGATATGTGATAAAGCTCGTTTCTATCGTTTAAGAATATGTTTAGTAGCAGTGTTAAATTTGATAGTCAGTGATAACTTTGCACGGAAATCTGGATCACATCTTCGATTGTTGGAAGGTTGAATGACTTAAACAGATCCGTGGCATTCAGTATAAATCTTAGTTCACAAACATCAAGTTTGGTATCTGTCAATCAATACTATTTTACAAAACATAGGTTGACAGTTGCTTCGTCCTGAAATATGGGTATCTAGCGTAGTGTACGTAAGCCATCCGATTGAGGCCATCAGAAAATATAATAACCAGCAGAGCAGATGATAAACGCACAAATATTCTTTTTCAAATTTACAGTGGCATTCAGCTAGAAGTATATAATTTTCATCCAGTAAGAGACCTTAAAGGCTGAACAAACGAGCTGTAGTGAAATTTCCAGATAAGATGTTTTACTCATTACAAAAACATCGAAACCACGCTCGGCATCTTACATGACTAGCTAGCATATTCAAAACGTGGAATACTCACTAAAATTCTAGACAAGTGTGTATTGGTTATATATGCAAATTAAAGGTCAAAGTACATATGTAAAGTTGATACAGGAGTACGTAAGTTTTCTGATTCAAATTGCCAGTGTTTACGAAAAATTTGAGAAACTCCCAAAATTGGCGCCATTGAATAAACCAAAGTTTTGAAAAACTTATAAGAACCTTAAACGAATTAAAAAATAAAAGAAATCTGAAAAGAAGTATTACTTTGTTTAGAAATGCCAATTTTTTGTAAAAGCGGCAACTAACAAATAACGTAAAAATTCAATGTCACTAACAAATGTAAATTGACATATCAGTTTAAATATTAAACAACAAAAATGTGTCTGTACTAGACAACTTTCATTTCGACAGATTGCTCTATAGTAATTTACGATAGAAGATTACAACAAATATCAGATCTTAACGAAGTATGTTTGAGCACCACAACAATTTCTTTATTGTTCTGGGATTTTAATCTCCTGTAGAGTCCATCCTCAGAAATAGTAACAGCAACAAAAGGGGCACTTGTTGGGTGGTTCAAACCAGTCCCTTTTTGGCTGCTGCTATCTCTGACGAAAGGACTCCTACAGGAGTTTGTAAGCTGAGAGTAGTAAACGAATTGTGACGGTGCTCCAACAGACCTCATCTTTTCTCAAGCTATCTCATGGGTCTTGAAATTTTGCATTCATTCATTTTAGATTCTCCTTGAAATAGTGGTCAACACCTTATGAATTCTACTTTTTTAAATAATAGATCAAAAATTAAGGTTGCGTTCTATCTGGCTGTCATACCTCTCAAAATAATATGTCTCTAAAGTGCATTTGTCTAGGTCAGGAGTTTTCCAACATTATTTCTACCGCAGATGGCCAATTGGATCATATTTTTAGACTCACCAAAAATGAAACCTAATTGCTTAGAAAGATAGAACTTCACAGCAAAATCCAACAATTTATCTGTCTTAGATCCATTTAAACACTTTCCAAAAAATTAAGCTCTTAAAAACGCGTTATAGGTAAATATTTTGCTAACAAATTCCTGCCCCATTTCTCTTATGAAAAGCTAAGCTCAGGAAAAACTAGGGAATTTAGACTGCTTTTTAAATTCCCCGTAAATTAGCCATAATACTTTGTCAACATGAAGGAACTCATATTTCTCTTTCAAGAGAAGAGCTTTAAGCTATATGCGTTTAATTTTAGGTCCTGTTCTGAGATGAAGAACGCAGATGTTAAGAAGAAGAAGAGTAGGAGGAGGAGGAGGAGGAGGGAGAATAGGAGGAGAGAAATGAGTAGAAAGAGAAGGCAAAAGCGAACACCGGATAAGGAAGAGCATTTTTTAGATTTTCTGGATAAAATTTTTGGCCGATTTCAGAATGATACAAAAAGCAGGAAAACGAGACTGATACTCGCTGTTTCGTTCAGTCATGATATCCAACGGTTTATTAGTGGAGTCAATTTTGCATTAACAGGACTGTTTTGTAGATCAGAAATAGTGTGACCAAGATGCTGCGGAATGGCTAGCAGCCGATTAAGCAAAACAATAGGTTTACGAATAGTGCTTCAAAATAGTAATGTGATTGCAAATTTCTTAAGACCCAAGAGGTTTTTCCTCACTCACTCCAAATCGGCCTGTCTTATCAAGGTAGATTGCCCTTCAAGGCCTGTGTTAGAGAGTTCGACTGTCTTTTTTAAAGATGTTTAACGTATAAGCTACAGCAGGGTGGTGAAAGAACGGTGACTTGCGCCGGATCGAACTAAGAGTACAATTTCACTGCATCTACCTCAATATCTGTTCAACTCCCCCATCTGATACCATCAGACAGAGCCAATAATACCGAGATGGTAGAGGGTACCAGAATTCACTGGCAAGCAGACGGCAGATATCTTTCAGTATATAAAGTAATATTGAAGATAAGACGATTTTCCGTGGTATATCTAACACACAAGTTAAAGAAGGAGTACGTTACTATCCCCCACAAGTCAAGTAACTACCCAAGTAACTGAACTTTATTATTACGAATCCATAATTAATTTCCAGCTCAGAATTCTAATTGCTTAAAAAATAATGAAGAACCAGTCACCAAAAGCAATTTTGTTATCGATCGACTAATTGACCTATCATTATTTTGAGCAGGTTGGTAAAAAAACCTAGATTGAGAGGCATCACCAGTTTTAGTAAAAGAGAAGACCTTTACCCACAATCAGCAATCAATAAATATTTTAATTGGAAAGTCACATTCGAGTACACATTTTTGGTTAATGCACACTCCATTCTTGAGATCGATAAATCTTTTCTTTCGCAACTTTTTTCATAAATCAGAAGGTAAAACCAAGGCCTTTTGTTTTTTAACTAAAACATCTGTCTGTGCCTAACGAGACTGAACAGTATCAGAACTTAAGCACCACTGGGATGCATAAAGTAGCTGAATTGTCTTTTGGAACTTACCGTACGTTTGCTTCACCGTTTCAATTGAAAATAACACTAAGTGGTTGGGGTAGATAAAGAAGGCAATAACAATAGCAATAGACATAAAGAGAATTGGTGGCTTTTCCTTTCATGGTTTTCATGTCACATTTTGGGTGGTTTTATCTTCCTGTACTCTATCGCTTGAAGTTGCAACATACTTACAACAAAAGGCCTAAGGATATGCTTGGTCTTAATCTTCTGTCCGAAAAGTAGGATTAAGGCATTTTCAAAAAATGCTGCTGAATCATCGGTTTGACCGCAGATTAACGTCGCATTTGGGAAACGGCATGTTGCATATTTGAAGATTATAAGTGAATATGCAACATTAATAAATAGTTTTTATAAATTACAGTTGCAAATGTAGGATCGTATTAGATAAATAAAAAGGATCATTTTAGGACCTTTTCAACTCAGTCGACGCGTTCTACTTTGAAAGATAATGCAGACTATCTTCCCCCTTTTGCGGCACTTATCATAAATATATTTTTAACATAAATTGCTTTTTTTATATTGACGCCGTTTCTGTAAATTATAAATCATAAGGTCTCTGAATTCTAGCCTAGCAAAGTGAAGATACTATTTTAATAGGGCTCATGCAAAGATGTTCATCATTAATAAACCTACATCGAAGACGGAACAAACATTACCAATAGCGACTAATATTTTTCATTTTACCGAATGGAGGCAGTCTAAAAATATGCATTCAGAACCCACGCATTAGACCATGAAAAAAGCAATCATAACTTGTTTAAACAGCTGTTTCTGAAAGATAGCTTGTTCAGTACATTAGTAACCAAAGTTGTTTTGATTTCATTGCTTCAGTTAAAGCAAAATCAGCAGGCACGTAGCATAAAAAGCAATTTCAAGCAAAGCAACTTTGAAAAATAGAGCAACACATTTTCTCTAATTCGTGAGTGATTGCATAATGGTTTCTAACTGATGATTAGACTTCTAACTTGCTGCAGAAAATGAGGCAGTCATGACTAAGGACTGAAAGGAAATTTCCTATGAGCATATGGCGTACCCTTTACTTATGAAAAATGCTATCCTAAGAAATATCAATTGCGCAGATTGTGGTTTAATTTTAGCCTACGACTATTACTTAATTTACTGTTTTATTTAACTATAGATAATAATTTGTTGTAGTTACAAAAAGTATTAAGAATATTGGCTCCGATAAATATTCTAACTGTCAATTCTAAAAAATTAACACCAAATAGGATTCATTTGCAGGAAAGGTTTACGCCATATAGTATCCGACATGTCTCTGCAACGCAATCTGCAGACCAAATATGATATCGTAATGAGCAATCTTACAATCATTTTGTCGTGTATTCTTGACAGAGGTTGGCAAAAATATGTTAAACAATGGATTCAGTTGATGGAAAGCCGCTGTCTCCTTTTAAAAGCTTACCAAAAAGCTAAGGCTAACGCTCATAAATTCTCAAGTGGCAACTTGGACACTTAAACATTGGCACTGGGGTCTCCCGCAAGAGAAGAGAACTGCATCAAGCAAACATTTTGTAGCCTTAAGATGCCCCTATGAAAAATAAAAAGAGAGGCACCCATTCTCATTGCAGATCCGTCTCAAAAAACAATTACAGCAAACAGTTTAAGAGGTAGTTAAGGGGATCGAGCATATAGTTCGAATTGTGATTAAAAAACGATAGGATATTTGGTAGATGAATATGGAATTCTGAAACAGCGCAAGTCAAAATATGTACGAAAAGGTCAAATCATCCCGTTAACTTTTCAAACCACCAAACGTAAGTGTGTGGTTAAAGAATAAAAGACATTTACCTGCTGAACACCCCATTACCTGCCCTTCCATAAAACACATAAAGTCGTACAAAATAACTGTTTTAAAGATACACTGTTGTCCCATATATGGTCAAAGTCGATTTTTTTACCCTGGAGTATTTTAATGCATTTTGACTTCTTTTCATGTAAGTTAGATGAGAATATCACTTTTCTGTTTCGAATAATTTTTACTTAACTTATATTTTAGAGCACCTTCAGGAAACCTACAACTACCTGCACCTAAATTCGACGATACGGATATTTGACGCTGTCGGATAGTCAATCAGAGTATAAAGCATTATGTTCTGTAAATTATAAATGAACTCCTTACAGCCAACGTGCTCTATTTCATATTAAGTCATCCAAATGTTACATGCTGCATAAAAAGGATAAAAGGCATACTTCCTTTTTTAATTCATTGTTACTCTTCTTGGAGCTGGCTCATAAGTAAAGTAATAAAAAACATCCACAGGAGCGGTTATCTAAAATAATAACAAAGTTCGTCATTCCTAGTGAATAAAACAAAATTTCTAGCAACTGCTGACCATTAAAATAAGAAATTTATTCAGGCCTAAATGAACGTCTGCAAGATTGGATTCAACGCAATAATAAAACAATTCAGAAGTCAGGATGAAATACTTATCTTTTGCACACAGGATGATTAGCAAGTAGATCCTAACAAACTAGTAGCAGATTGGTTAGCCCGAGGAATAGCACAAGCGGCTATATGCGTTCCATGGCTAAGATGATGAGGTATTCAGAGCACCAATGTGTCAGATATATTATTTTATGTGAGACAGAATGCTCTTCAATTAAACAGATACAAAGCAAATGTAAGTAAATAAAAGGTCAGGCAGAACGTGATGACTGCGAAACAGATCGTTAAAATACAAAGCTGTTGTGTTTTCCGCATCGTCATGCATGACCCTGACAAATTTATCCGTGATCAAAACCAATGTATAAAAGTCTTGTGGCGTGTGTTTCCACAACTAATGATGCGGTGATTACATAAACTATCCTGGCACAGCAGGTTATCTGCAACTAAATCCTTAGGTTTCATGCTCGATGCCCTTTAATTTACTGACATTTTTTCCTTTGTCATATTGGGCATCTTCCATTCGGGATGCGTTTGCGAAAAGTCACGACGGAAGTAAGGGTGCCTCCTGTGGTACTTGCTGGCCATCCGGCTCTTGGCCGACCGCCATACACAAAACTTGGAAGGAGATGAACCGAGGTTTTCATTGACGTTATCTTACCATCGATATTAAGGCTCAAATTGTGTTGCCTCGTATACCGGTTGATCACAAATTTTTACTGCAAATGGCTCAGCTGAACTAAGGTATGATAGTTATAAAGGATAATTTACATGGAATTTTGGAGAGCTGGTACTTTTTAATCATACTGGAGCTCTACAATTTTTACGAAGACCCTAGGCCAGCGAGTTTAAAATGACTGACAGAAATCATTTATCCTAGCTATAAGGAAAATGCGGTATTTAAGCAGTTTTGGGGGATGGATGAAATCAGGCAACTGGAAAATTGACCTCCAGAGGACCTGCCCTAGGTAATAGACTGTTGACGGTGCCCCTCTTGTGAGAGATTAAACCATGACCGTCATAGTGTAGACATACTTCCGCATATGTTTGTTTGCGGTAAACAGATGTGTGAAAAACGCATTGGTCTGATGAAGAAAGAACCAATATAAGCTAACTTACCTGTTTACATTATTTCCAAACATTTTTACCCTTAAGATTTTGAATTCCGAAGCATACAACACGAACTCAAAGCAAATGATTTAGATAGTTCAAATCAGACGCCCAAAAATACATAATGAATCCTTTGATATGTTAGGAATGTGTCTGAGCTCAATGTAAAGCACTCGTGGAAACAAAATAATTCTGGTTACAAACCGATGACTACTTTACGTATGCAGCTTTTAAACCTTAATATAACAGTTTACAGCTTGATAAGAAAGAAGTCGTCTTCACGATCTTGTGTGAGGCCCGTGATGTCACATATTAGGGTTAAAAAGAAAACTCTGTCGCCACACGCATATACGAATACCACTTGAAAGTGAATAGGCTTGAACATATGTGCAAATTGACCATGCATACACTTAATACAGGCATAGCTTTGTCTGGACAAAACTCCCATCGTCGAAGACTGCCCCTCCAACAGTTTTTTGAGGCCACGCAACCCGATGAGTCATTCATCAATTGGTCATCAGATTAGATACCGAGTACAAAAATCCCTGGGAAACTGGAAGGAACGAGAACCAGTCAGTGCTGACTGACTCAAACAGTGCTCGCTTATTGGCACAAACACTAAATGAATATCGATTTTTAAGGACGTTTGTTAAGCATTGTTTTGACAAATTTACTCAAGTTTGACGAAGACCTGGGAAACTAGCGTCAAAAGGTTACCCAGTAAAGTTTCCTAATTTTTTCATAAATAAGCAATTTTCAGTTTGATATTCGCGAACGCTGACGTCCACCATGTTTCTTCACAAAAAGGGCCTAGAGATTGTGAGTTGTGCTTTAATTATTTTATAATGACGTAAGACGTGGACTAAATCTACCGAACTCCGTTCTCCCTCACCCGACTGAGTCCGCTGTCTTAGTAAATTCAAAACGTTCGCAGGCGGGATCAAGTGCAGCGTCCAATTATATTTAAAAAATCATTCGACACAAACCGCATACAATCTATTTTTGAATAATATATAAGGCTTTTTTTCATGGCCGGGGTCCCATATGAGTCTTTGTGTCCTAAAAGGTCAAATAACGTAGGATTCATTGCTGTCTGACTTTCTATTCTGTGCGGACTGAGTTATTTTTTAAGTTGGCAACATTATCAACCACGAGTTTTAGCAAATGTAATAATTGCAAAACGCGTCAGGCATAGTATAACGAAAAATGTACTCCTAGGCCGGGCGATGGAGTTCTTGCTATCGACCTTACTCTCGCGTGCACCAGTCCATTCTCCGAGACGATCAGTTATCTGATTCTGGGAGTAGATGCACGTGGCTCACACGACGTTCCTGCTGCACTTGATTGTACCCCCCACCCCCACCCCTCCGTGTTACATTTATTACGGGTGTTTAGCCCGACTCAGGCGTGCTGTATCCTAATCCGACTCCAGATTTGGCACATAGCATCTCCACCGTGACCTGCTCTCAGGGCAGACGGAAGTCATATAGAGGTCACTTATAACTCCGGACCTGTGGGTTGGACTGAAAAAAACATTTACACACCTTATTATCCAACTACAGTATCGGTCAACGCCTGACAGTAGAGTATGCTATAACATGTTTGGCTTCTATTGTCATCGCTAACAGGGAGCTGCTGCACCAAGTGAAGGCTCGGAGAAAAACCACGTGAATCCGATATTCGAATGGTCAACCCTTTAATTTTCTTAAGTATTAAAAATTAAACTGCAGAGCAGTTTGTTAGTTAATCTTCCTGTTATCTTATTTTAACCACCGGAGTCGTGGTTATTCGGCATGCATTCAATTAATAGGGGCAATTGTCTTCCACCTCCATATTCTGTGTTGCAATTTTGTCTGAGCAAATGAATTTCCAGCTCGCGTGGAGGATGTGGGTGACCAAAAGTTTGGGTGAGAGCGGGCCGAATGACCGAGAAATCTTCACGCCAAGGAACGTCAACGGTGATGACATCATGAACATTAACGGCTCGAGCGCGGGCTGACAAGCAATCATCGCATCCAAAATGACCCTCGGCAAGGATCCTGAGGACTGCCAAATATAGTAGGCGTGTAGTTGCCTGGTGACTGAGTCCTATAAATACTGTGCCCATGTTGTTCCCTATCACCCTGTCGCACGACTGTCTGATAGTTTGTTTTAGAAAGAACCCGAAATAAAGCTTTTGTTCCAGTTATCATGTTTCCTTCTTCGTGATTAAGTCTTTCATCTTGTGAAATACATTTTTTTAGTGTGCCCACACTTTGTCTCTGAGCTTTGGACGCACTAGTGCACGCTTAAAAGTCGGGTTTCGTGCACAATTGCCAGAGCATTTGCGTTTAGTGTATCCGCGGATTTCATCTAAAGGCAGTAAGGTAAATTACGTTTTATGGTCATATGCTCAGTTTCTTTAAAAAACTTCCATATCAAACGAATGTCGCAAAATTCGTTTCATTCCTCAAAATCAGATCGTTCAGACTGATTTAAATCAAGAAACCAAAATTAATATCGGAAGCAGGAATGATTTTCCAGGGAAGCTTTATTATATTGTCGACGGTTTACAGTACTTCGTCTGCTTACCATTTTCAAAGTGTTAAATGCACACCAGAAAACGGAAATTCAAATGATTTCCCTAGCCAAACATCCTTCAACGGAAACAGTTTCCCCTCTGGCTGCCCTGAGACAGTTAGCAGATATTCAGTGGGCTTGACATTTGCTTGATTCATTAATCATCGACTCGATGATGGGGGAAAATCATGAGCCGAAATGTCAAAAAGATAAAAAATATGTTCCGGTCAGCATTTTATCCTTTACCCTTATCCCCCTAAAATTTAAAGCAAACCAGCAGTGCCTATGTGCTCATATCATTGACATATTTTTTGCTGGATGACTCGTGGACTTCCGCCATGAATTAAATAAATGAAATATATGAGTATAATTAAAATGTTGCAGCACGATTAGAGGAATAGGCCATAAAGACATAGATGTAACAGTTGACATGATGCAATGACCGTGTCATGCTGCTGGCAACGGAAATCTACTTTAAAGCAGCATGGAAAAAAGCAATAGACATTTAATGATCGATTAATGTATGGTATTGTACTTCTTATATAGCTGAGATTATGTCGGTCACAAAATTGTCATTTTATGCATGAAATTACACATTCTTTCACAAAGCAGTGATCAATATAGCTAAAGGAATAAGGAAAAAACTGGGGAACCGATAGATCATACATCGAAAAGTATACTCAGGAATGACTGATTAAATGTATGAAACCGTTGAAATTTAACACCGACGGGTGTTTGGAGTTCCAGCAAAATCTGCGATGAATTCTTTTGTTTTTACTTTTCAAGCTCGTCTTGTTCCTTTTGGTTGGCAAAGCCGGCACACTAGTAGAGGTGATCTAACAATTGTACATGGATGCTGAAGGCTAGCTAGTTTCTTGTCAAGCGCGAATCAAGTAAGCAAATCAGATTTTTCAATCTCTTAAGTTCCCTTGGGGACCATCTTAACAATAACTGTTTTTTTACCTTTTTTCCGAAGCCAGACGGAGTTATCCCGTCCTTCAATAACTTCCGGTGTCACAAGTATTAGCTTTCCGAGAGTACAAAAACTTGTCGAATTTATTCTAGGCGTGATCTTAGTCACCTGTTCGGTCTTACGTTACCTTATTTGCCGTGTTCTGCAACTGTAATAATTTTGAGCTGATAGAGGTGGAGTTGGAGCATAAATATAGTTAGATTATAAAAACTAAATACATACAGACTTGCATTGTCTTTACCTGTAAAGCTTATCGATATACATTCAGTCCCCTGATCTATATATCTTTCTTTAAGTATGCATTGCCTTCTGAACTATATGAAAAATTGGCAAAATATATTTTTTTAAGTTTTTCTCATATATTACAGCAAGTAGTTTTCAATCCCTTAAGATCATAATGGTCTACCGACCACCGAGAAACGATCCGCCGTCAGACAGAAGCTTGGTAGGCGATAAAGAAGCAATTGCTATTCGATCCAAAGTCATGATTATGGGCAATTTTAACGCTCCGAATATCATTTGGAATCTGAGCTCTGCACCAGACTCGGAAGTAAACTTTGATCACTGCCTCCTACAAGCAATACACAAACGCTTCCTAACTCAGTACTCCTGTCTCCAACCAGAAGATGTGAGGGGCAAGAAACCAATTGTTTGGACATTTTACTGACAAACGTGCCTAACAGCGTCGATGTTGTGAACCCTCAACCCACACTGAGCAAAAGTGACCTCGTAGTCCTATAGTTGGAATATTCCCTCTTCTCTGTCCGCGATTGAAGCATCACAGTCAAACGCAACATATGGCGTGGAGATTTTACCCAAATGAAAATTGTTGTGCGCTGTTTAGAGTGGAATGAAACATTCACCGGGTGTATTCTCAAGGATCTGTTGGAATTTAAGGCTGTATTACATAAACTTTGTAGTGTAGACAGTTTTTACCCTTTGTCTACAATACAAACGTGGTGACCCTGACGTGATTCGTTCACGCAACCTTCTGATCTGGAGTCAGAAAAAAACTAACGCTAAATGGGTAATTTTGTCTAAACTACACACGCAAAAGGACTGTGAAACCGACAGGGGATTGTTAGAATGCAGACTCACTAAAAAGTAGCCTTCTTAGATAGGAAGTGTTGTTGAGGATTTCAATGAGTTCTACACTAGATCCAGAAAGCTATCCACTAAGGGCGATGAGCAGAGTCAGGAGTTCAATTAAAATGACGTCTGGTCGAATGCGATCGAGGAATGAAGATCGACCGTTGCGAGTGACTGCAAATAATTGAGACAGATCAGCACAATTAAGAGAGCACTGGTGACATGCAGCAACGAAAACAGGAGACGCCCCAGTTGTGCGTTTAAGTTAGCTGTGTGTATTTTTTTAGCAGATTAAAACAAGCGTACATAAAGGTTCAGGTGAACAAGAAAGATACAAACATGTAAATTGTACAACTACCTACAACTTATAACCAACTACTGTCCTTCGAAAAAAGGTAACCATCTGGCCCCAGTGGATAATGATCACACTAAAGAGTGAAGTAAACCGCAAGCTAAAGCTGTGACGTACTCGTCTACGGGAAAAGACCTTCGAATCGCTTACGAAGTACAAGATGCAGAGAAACGGGGTAAAAGGCCTTGTTTATAAAGCCCGCTTAAAGTTTCGAGAGTAACCTGATAAACCGTGCAACAGAAAACCCGAAGCTCTTCTACAAGTACATTAAGCAGTGCACTCGAAATAAAGAAATTTGTTTAAAACGGATGAATGTGTCGAACTTTGCAAGGACGATGAAAAGCCTGAGCGATGAGCAGAGTCAGGAGTCCAATTTAGATGACGTCTGGTGGAATGCGATCGAGGAATGAAGATCGATCGTTGCAAGTGACTGCAAATAATTGAGAAAGATCAGTACAATTAAGAGAGCACTGGTGACATGCAGCAGCGAAAAGAGGAGACGCCTCAATTGCGCGTTGAAGTTAGCTGTGTGTATTTTTTAGCAGATTAAAACAAGCGTACATAAAGGTTCAAGTGAACAAGAAAGATACAAACATGTAAATAGTACAACTACCTACAACTTATAACCAAATACTGTCCTTATTCGAAAAAAGGTCACCATCTGGCCCCAGTGGCTAACGATCACACTAAAGAGTGAAGTTTACCGCAAGCGAAAGCTGTGGCGCACTCATCTACGGGAAAAGACCGTCGAATCGCTTAAGAAGTACAAGATGCAGAGAAACGGGGTAAAAGGCCTTGTTTATAAAGCCCACCAAAGTTTTGAGAGTAACCTGATAAACCGTGCAACAGAAAACCCGAAGCTCTTCTACAAGTTTACTAAGCAGTGCACTCGAAATAAAGAAATTTGTTTAAAACGGATGAATGTGTCAAAATTTGCAAAGACGATGAAAATCCTGAGCATCTACCTCAGTTCTTTTAGCCGGTTTTTACGAGAGAAGCATATCTAACCGCTGATAATTATAGTGTAGAAGAGATCCCGATAATTGACTCAGTGGTCATAACAAAATCTATTGTTCTGAAGCTGGAAGAAACCAAATCACGAGGTCCTGATGTAATAGCAGCAAAGTTGTTGAAGGAGTTGGCCGCAGATTTGGCAGAACCTTTGCTTCTACTCTTCCGAGCCTCCCTCACTGCAGGCAGATTGCCACCCGATTGGAAGACTGTGTGGATTTCCCCAGATACATACTCGTGGCAGCCGGGCTTCTGCAAATAATTACCGGCCGGTAAGCCTCACCTCCATATGTTGCAAGATTATGGATCAAATAATCAAACAT
Organism: Schistocephalus solidus; assembly: GCA_017591395.1. Classification (NCBI taxonomy): domain Eukaryota; kingdom Metazoa; phylum Platyhelminthes; class Cestoda; order Diphyllobothriidea; family Diphyllobothriidae; genus Schistocephalus; species Schistocephalus solidus. Next base: position 133,336 of record WEDG01005621.1, read on the forward strand.
GAACAGATGCAGTTTCTGGTGTTGGTTAACCAATTTCCTCTACTGCCTGGAACGATGGACCCAAGCAGTCGATGAAGGAAATGTGGTGCACGCAGTCTACATAGGCTTCAGGAAGGAATCTGATAGCGTGCCTCACCAGCGTCTCCTATACAAACTCAACCATATTGGAGAATGGGGCAAGCTTTTGAAGTGGATCAAAAACTTCTTGATTGGGCGATCTCAGATTGTCCGTCTTGGTTATCAACAATCGGTGGAGGTGGCGGTTGAGAGTGGGGTTCCTCGGGGCTCCTTCCTTGGCCCTATCCTGTTCCTTATATACATAGCTGACTACGAAACAGGTTTTGACAGTGACACCGCCAGGTTTGCTGACGACATAAAGCTTTCGAATGTCATCTACCATGAGGCTCATAAAGCAAATCTACAGGCGAACTTGCATCGAATCGAGGAATGGTCAAACAACTGGCTCCTCCCATTCAATGCTACCCAGTGCAATATTCTGCGAATCGGCAGAACCAGCTCCATGCACAAGAGAATGTACTATCTGGACCACACACCGCTACCAGAGGTAGAGGCTCAGAAAGATCTAGGAATATGAATCACGCCCTCACTGAAGCCATCATTCCATTGCTCAAAAGTAGCAAAATCCGCCATGCCAAGCTTGTGTCTAATTAAGTGGCTGTTCGCAAAGTTCCACAAAGGGTGCTTTAATAAGGTCTTCGGGATGTTCGTGTGACCACAATTGGGAATTTTACATACAAGCCTGGAGACCGTGGTCCTTCAAAGACCACAGCACCCTCAATAAGGTCCAAAGATGTGCAACCAAGCTTGTTCGAGGACAAAGCTACCTACCTTACGATTGTCCAATCTTTATTTGTTTCCTCTGGACCTTATACAAGCCTTTCGCATGCTGCGGGGTCAGTATTTTTGTTTCGCATCCGTCGACGTCTTTAAGCTGGCCACTACCACTACTTTGAGAGGACATCTTATCAAACTACGTGTGACTAGTGCTATACTGGATACAAAAAAGTTTCTTCTTCCCCAACAGAGTGATTAAGTCCTGGAATGCTCTGTCTGTGGACATCCTCATGTCCTCATCCGTTAACACTTTATAGCTGAAGTTTGACTATTACAGCCATATAAACCACCATGCTATCAGAAACAACACAGTTCCTTTAAACTATCCCATTCACCATATACGCTTTATCAAACACGCTACTTCCTATTTTGAGTAATATTCTTTTATAATTGTTTCGTCCGATGCCCCGTAAAGTGACGGGTTGATGACCCTTTGTCCAACATCCATAATGTGTCGGCCTTTTTTTAATTCCAACGTCATACAAATCAATAGGAATTTAAAAGCCAATGCCTTACTTTCCCTTAATAAAACTGAAATGAACTGAGAAATATTTTCACTTAGCTTAAAGGGTGAAATTTCAGGCAAACGTAGCTTTTTAGGGAGTATACGAAACCCACAGCTCCATACTTGTACGACAGCTACAAAGCCCTGAAATGTGATAAAACAGCGATGACATCGGCACTGGGTATTTTTTTTCTGCACGTGTTCTTCTCTGCACTGTTTTGTTTTCAAACAAACACACCAGTACCTCTGAACAATGCTAGAGGTATCTCGCTGAAGAAACAAGCATTTCACAAACACCCTGTCTGTTTGATTTCAAATCTGTGGAGTGAGCAGGATTGAAATGAATTGCCCTGGTTCAAAACATGGACAGAACTTGTACTTCATATGGGCTATTCTGCTGTTTATGATCCTGGCGCCAGTATTCGGCGTGGTTGGAAAAAAAGCGCTTAGGAATTGGGTTAGGCATGAAAGAACGACGTAGAGCGTTTTAGGGGTGGATTCAGAGAGCCCATGTTCAAATGAATGGTATGTTTTGATCTGCCGCTTTTAGTTCGTTACACTATTTCACCAGAGCACAAAATGCACAACGCCAGATCTCTTTGGTGACAGACAAACGCAGACTCCCTACGGACAGGAGATTAAACATGAGCTTGCGGACAGTGGAGACTTTGATTATTTTTTGCTGATATTTCAGCTGAAAACAACAAGTCCCATAGCCGAATTATGAGACAAAACGCAGGTACTTTTTCTAGTAACTAACCCAGACTTGTCAACTGCCCACTTGGATCCCTAGTGGTTTTTGCTTCACTTCCAATATGTGGATCGGAATTTCCCGTAGCTGAATGCTTAAATAGGTGATCCTATGAGCTCTTTATGTGCGCAACACAATTATTGTCCTTACTAAAGTCCATTGTGAGAAAAACGCCTCACTGGTTGAGCGTTGGCGACTCTGTTAGGCTTAAATTGTTGCTCATTAAGAACATATGGTCCACACTTCCGAACTAATTCCTTAGACGATGAGTGAACATGAGTACTCATAAATTAATGGGTGTGAATATCTTTCCCATCTCCTGTTTGAGGTTGTGAAAAGTCCTTCTATTTATTAAATTTATGACTTTTGTTTATCTGGAGGGGTGAAGAAGGGGGTGAAAAGGGTGTAACTAAATATAGGCTGAAAATGCACTTTTCAAGTATTCTTTTGCATGTTCCGGTTAACTGATGTGGTCAGCAGATTATTCCTCTAGTCAGGCAAAAGGAAGCACTCAGGAGAAACTTTTGGGCGTGACAGAAACGTACCCCACAATCTTGCTGGCTGTCGAACTACTAGTTATATTCTCGTAGACGTCAACTTCACCACATAAGTTTACTATTAGGATAGCTGATACTGAAATACGTCTGAAAAACTCAAGCTGACGTATATGCCATCTTCGTAATGCAACTTGCTTTTGGGTAACGGCACACAAACGCTTTTTGGTTTGATGGAAAGGTATAACGTGCTTCACCCACGCAGCCAATTGATGTAACCCATATCATGAACAAGGAAGCACGTATAACCGCGACATGAGCCTATTGTCAGCTAGGCGACGTAAACCCAGCTTCGTCACGGACACTACTCCTCCCTTCCATCTATTTCATTTTTCGCCTATAAAAATGTTCACTATTGTTGCACTCAAACAGTCCTCGATGATGAACACCCGTACGAATTCGAAAGCTGCGATTAATAAACCTCCTGGTACAATGATAACGACTCTCTCTTCCTCGTAACAGGAAGCTGGGAATCGACTATTAGCCTCCTTTCGTGGAATTAATAACTTCCAGTCGACCAACATCAAAACCTTACGTAAATAGCGCTGTTGTTTCCTGTTTTATCATAACTTACTACATCCCCTTCACTATTTTTGAGATGGTTTACGACTTATTTTATGCATAAAAATAATTCTTATAGTCATTAAAGAGACTGATCGAGCAGAGGCATCGCTTGATTATCTGTCTGAGCATTCGATTTCATGCAATGGCTCCTCGTCAGAGAAAAACAGCAACAAAAGGACCATGATATAGAGGAGTGTGGACCCGTATCGAAGTTATGGACAGCGGTTTGTGATACTTCGTCAACCTGTGCCATAGTCAGCTATTATTCGTGGATGCGCGATTCATGCATGCCAAGAATTGCTTGAAACCTGGTCCTCGGTTCAATCGGCATGTCGATTTGGCACTGGCATACTAAGACTTGCGCAGCCCTTTTAACGCTGGCGTGACAGATCTTCGATTGGCAACCCCTTTATGCTGGTGATTTTATCTCTGCTGATGAACTCCGGTACGAGCTTAAATGCTCAGAAAATCAAACAAACTTTTCCTATGCACGATCCGTTCTGATCCCTACTCCTACAGATACCTGGAATGCGAAAATTTGCCTTCATTCGTGAACAAAGTTAAAACAGAGGAAAGACAGAAGCACAAGCATAAAATTTTAGACAATTGGAATCAACCTCTTTAACTAGTCTGACCATTGCGCTGGTGACTTTGTAGTGTCAGGGTCATAGTATATCTAAATCCCCACATCCTGCGTGGAAGCCAATTTTCGTACAGCCAGGAATGTAACTTGTGGAAGCAACTGCAGTGGTCTTGGTTAGTTTTTAGCAATGGTATTGATATAGTTTCTACTGTTAATTCACTTTAAAAGAAAGCAAGCGAAATAGAAAGACTGTAATCTAAGTAGAAGCATAATATTCGCATTATATAAACATGCTGGAGATATTGTGGCCACCACAAGGAATAAAGCATCGATTCTTTGTCCGAAATGTAGAGAGAGGACTGGCAAGCTCTCGTGAAAAATATTACTGTTTGCAGCTTAGTCTAGCTTGAAGGGAATGAAAATTTTCAAACTTGAGGATCATCGCATGGCCTTAAAGTACGGTAATTTAAGGACAGCAGAAACCTTTGGGGAGAGAGCCCAGAGGGGGCGATGATGGCTTTATTATCTCCACTGACGTAGGCACTCCGGCGTTTTGCTAGTCACCCGTTACCAGTTGAAGTTGGGGTCAAAAAGGGCTTATTTATGCTGATTCAGAGAGGTGGGGTCCAGCGAGACGCTGAATGGGATTGGTTTTTGAAAAAGGATTTTTAATTGCGCAGGAAAAATACGATTAGCTGACTGTACGATGCGATTACGTTAACTGTTTCCTGTCACGCAAACATGACTAATTCACACGGAGATTTCCATGTGACATTCGGAATCTCGTCTTGTTTTCCATAATGATCTTATTAAGAAGAAGACGCGATAATTACAGTAACTTGATCTCTCTCATAAAATATGGACCATAATTGTGAAAAGTGTTTTCGGTTAGAAATTATTACTGAGTAGGCGGTTTCATATTATTCATCGTGCAGCATAAATCGCAAGTTCTTTAACTCACGCCAGAATGCTTTGAATTAAACGTTTTCTAACCATCTGCAATAAACACACTTAATAAAAAAGGTCTACTAAATAGTATGAATTTTTCCCATTTATAATTGGCAATAAAAAAACTCAAATATATTATACAAAAGAATATCCAACAGTTTTTCCTTCTTTCGTAGCGAATTGCGTTCTATGTAAGTCGGATTCTTGGAGAAAAGAGGTTTTCCTGTATTTATTATTTGGCTATTAGGATATGGATAAGACCGTAAAGTTTTATATCGTATATGTCCACTTATAAATGCTTTTTAGCATATAAAATTCCCATGCTTTGCAGCATGTGAGGTGTCCTAAGACCTTAAGAAAGCATTTGCTTTTCCGTAGACGAAAATTAAAGCACATGTGCAACTGAAATTTGGGTTTTAATCATTCAGGAATTGAAGTGGATTTTGGAACCCAAAAAATATCCTTTCACAAAGTAAAATATTTACAGAATTCGAAATCACGCATTGCCTCAATAAAAAAAGGAGACTGGAATGACCATTTGTGGCCCATTACTTTCCATCAGCTAGTCTCACTTAATTTCAAGTGATGCCCCATCCGGAGATCGAACCCAAGAACTGTTGACTATAGGTCGAACGCCCTAGTTCTCTGCGCCACCAGCTCGTTGTCTTATCGGTTAAGATTGGGAATATTGACATTCGCTAACGAACGCGCATCGATGGCTAACGGAACTCACGCGGTCCGTTCTGCCTGTGCATTGCCTGAGCATTAGACTTCTAATCAATCGGTTGCGGGTTCGAGCCTCAGGTGTTGCGCAACTTGGGGTTGGATATGACTAGCTGATGACGGCTAATGACCGAAAATGCCCACTCCAGTCTCCCTGCCAAATTTTTATCTGCCTATTCTACTTCTAACCGCTGTGTGGCTGCTGGCCGGACACGAGAGTGAGCCTCAAAGCAGAACGGTGCAAGTTGGTCGCGTAACAGATCGGTAAGTGTTCAGCAATCAAAGTCGTAATTGTTTACCAAATGACTAGAAGAAAATATTTTTTATTCATGTTTTTAAATATATTTTAATTAAGCGGTCTTGAACATCAATTTTAAAATTCATGCTGCTCAGGAAGTCATTTCTTGCCCAGTGAAAGCTTTGCGCTTGGCTGAAAAAATAGCTTCTTCAGAAGCCGATATCTTGTGGTGACTGAAACATCAAAGGATTATGCCGCAAAATATTAAGTGATCACACTGCAATTAAGTAATTATTTCCAATCAAAAAAGCAGATTCAAATTTTGTTTAACATTACAATAGCCAGGCCAGCTATTGTAAAAACATTTATAAAAATAAGTTGGGTGCTAAACCACACCTTACTAAAGAAAGTTTTTGCCCTTAAAATGCTCATAAGACTTGCTTTTAAGGAATTTGTTTCTTTCACACGAATTTGGAATATTGCTGCCCAACTCACTTAACTGCCGAAGCATGTTTGACAACCCAGCTTGTGCATCATCCTCAGGGATTTGCTTGTGAAATGGATAAAAAAGGACACGTTTTTCACAACGACCACTTCCCTTCAGACTATCGGTTTCAATCTTTGAAAAAACTGATTTTCTGAACTTTGCATGTAAATAAAATACGCATTGTATTACCAAATTCCTTTTGATAAATAGGAAAGACAAGACTCGTGTTCAATAAAACATACTTCTCATGACGCCAGAAGACTCACCAGCATGCTCGTACCCTTCCGCTTCCACTTCCATCCCCCCTTTTAAAAGAGACCTTCACCCGGCTCAACACTCCGTTTCGATCACACTCTCCCTTCGCTTCCAATCCCTACGTCACCTGGATAAACATTTAAATACTCCTAATTCTCCGTCTACACGGTTAATTTTTAAACTGCTTTCCCTCATATACGGTTTTTTCTGTGTTTGGCTAATAGCTAGTCCCAAGAAACACGACACATAAGACGCGAGTATTGGACTTCAACAATCAACGTAACTGCGTAACTTCGCCATATCGATGTGTAATGACTCACTGTAGTGAACAAAGGACAAAGTTGCAGGATTGCAAGAGACGTTTCAGAGCAAACAGCTACCCACACAAATCTGTCAAGAGTAAACATGTGCAAAATTAGACGAGAGATCAGGCCACATCAGTCCATAGGCGTGGCTCATGTCCACGTGCTCGGGAATGGTTGGCCAACTTCTCACAACAATTGAAGTTGTAGTTATGCACAGACCAGATGCAGTTATCAGGCACTACATAATGGGGCCAATAACCCCATTTTCGGCTGGAAGAATTTAGATTTCGTTGCCATGTCCTGTTAAAACTGAAAGATTACTCCGGTCGCGGATGGCTGAACGAGCAGCAACGCTGAGGAGAAACGAAGTCAGCTCTCATTTCGCGGCTCACTTGAGGAACTACCTGAGCAGTGAGCTGCTCGAGTCATGGTTCTCCGACCCATAGCCTATTAACAAACTCAGTGACGTCACCACTCCATACTGAAGGTAATTGGCTATTCAGCGATAAAGCGGACAACCAGCGTGTCCAGTGGCAGTATCAGGGAGCCACGTTGACAGTTCACGATCACGCCATTACTCAACACCGACAACGGAAGTTTGGTTCTTAACGTCTCGGATGCAAATGAACTTGCAGAAGCTGCACCTGTGACTCTCGCCTGCTTTTGATAATTATGCTGCTTATTGTATTTTTGTGGTGGCATGCTAAGTGTACTCTATAAATACTGAATCCCTTGGAAATCTAGCACCATTATCTGTGACTCTTAGACCAGAGTGTGAATATGACATACCAGACGAATAAAAGACTTCTTTCGGCGATCGAATTATTTTCTACTCAAACCTTTTCCTTTGAGGCCGTTTGTTTTTTGTTTCCTACCAGCTTTATCGTATCTTAATGTCCAGCAACCGCCGCTCCAGTGTCCCCTTCTCATGTGCTTCTTTTTGAGTCGGCGGCTGTGGTAACGGTGCTCACTTGCAAGCGCCCCGCTAAGGCACGGCTACCCCGCGGCCTTGACCTAAGCTGAACCCCGGTTGCGTTCACAGCTGGGGCTTTACACGCGTGTCGACCGGCGTGATGTGTCACCCGACAGTTTGACCGTCGTAGTCTGACGATGTCTACCGTATGCTCCATGGGAAAGTGGAGCAGGGACGGTGACTTGCGCGTGATTTAGTTTAAAGTGATAGTAGACTTGCGCTGCATCTACCGCACTCTCTCCTCACTCCCCCACCTGAGCCCGGTGTCAAGACAGAGTCAAGAACACCGGAGGCGGGAGAGGCGCAGGTGGCTGGTGCGGTTGGGTCTCCTAAGTCCTAGCCGCCTTTAGGCGTGCCACCACACCTACATGTTCGGCATTTGTTATGGGAGCGCAACCCGAATAACGCTTGCCGTGGTCAAATGTGGCCCCCGTGTTGGTCCAACGCATCTACCACTAGGCCCCTCTAGGGGGCACCCTTACGCTACCGTACACCAGACTCAACCTTTAAAACAACTAATCACTTGTCCAACACTTAAACAGCCATTCCCTCATTATGGCACGGATATGTCACAAGCGTGTAAACAACATACAGCTACTCAGGCTCTCCAAACTGACGCTTTGGTCGTGCACACAACTAAGCAGGCAACTCACGGCAAACTGCCCCATGTATCCATTAGATCGGTCCTCAGGGCTCATTGGCTTATCACACTAGACGAAACGAAATAAGTTTGTTATGTTAAAGTTGATCCCCTACCCTTGACCGCAAAAAATGCAAAAAGCTACACGATGATTAATCAAAAGCATGTCTTTGTTTCACGTGATTTCTTATACCAAATTTTGCGAGGAATCTTTCCGCTGAGAGGAGAGTATTTGGGTTTTGATGTTTCACGGGTCTACTTCCTCCCTAACGTATATGACCTAATTCATGGAATGTGTGATCGAAATAGGAGGGCGTATTTTAGTGTATATTTTTCTTATAATTTCGGTTTACTGAGTGGATTTGAGAAGCAGAAAGCCTTTCACTACAGACTACTGCACATTTAGTCTTGAATACTGAAGGCAAACCGACAGGATTTGGGCAAAATCTGAAGTTTCCGGACATCCAAGGAATTTTCTATGCCACTTAATATCACAGAACAATGTGCATAGTTTTGAATATTGTACTATAAAAGCATTTATATAAGCAGGAAAGGTTTCCACTAAATTCCTTCTGGAACCGGAAACTTTTTATTTCAATGAAAATCAGGTGGAATCACATTACCGATTATTTTCTGGACGTTCATTTTTCTCGGAAATCATTTTTCCCCTTTGGGTGAATCTACAAATATTATTCAAACGGCTATCTGTATAAGAAAGAATATCCGAAAACTCCCTACTTTGTTTACTGCTTATAAGAAGGTTTTCATGAACACATTGAACAGGAGCTAAGTTTATTGGCAATCGATTGTAAAATGTGAAAATTGTAAAATAATCAGTGGTATTCAAATGCCAATCTGAAACTAATTGTGAGCCAATAAAAGAAATAACTTTAAAGGAAGTTTGACCAAAGGATTCTTAACCTAATATACCCAAAATGGTATTCATAGCATTTTGCATGATAATTCTATTTACATTTATTATTCACACTTACAGTGATATCTCACATAAGCTTCTGCCACTTTTAAAAATTTCATATATCTAAACAAAGGTTTATTAATTTTCACATGTTCATAAAGATTTAAATTTCTTAAGATACTTCATTATTAGTTCAAAACTTTGTTAAATGTCTGCATGCCGGTTTGTGAATTATTATCGATATTCCACATATTTCGACATTTTGCATGTATTAGGTTCTCTACTGCAATTTCAGAGATAAGAAAGTTCTTTTTCATAAATTTAACGAGAATTTGGTAAAAAGTACTAACGTTGCATTATTTTACAGCTGTTATTTTTGAATGAGAGGGCATGAATTTAGTCCCAGTAAAGAAAGATTTGTGGAAAACAAAAATACGTGCCGCGTTCAGCATACTCGAGGAATTTTCGTTAAACGACCTAAAATCTTAGCTGTCAGGTTTTTCCTCTGGGTCTCTCTCAGGTATTTTTGCCTTTTGCGGAAAAAAACTTCTGTAACTATCTGTGGCGTAGGCTAAAAGAAAATGTCGAAAGAGCTAATGGAGTTTAAAGGGTTTGTCGAAAATCCACCGTTTGAGGGCGCGTGTTCCTGACAGGCAATTTTAAGCGAATTTCGGAAAAAAAAGTAAGTAAATGGGAAAAACAATGCATATCTTCTTTTTCACTTTCCTAAAACATTTCCATTAAGCAGTCAATTTATTCATAAGACATTTTTTATTCCCAATGAGAGATTGTCGTCTACGGCAGCAATTTTTAATTCCAAAATATTGCACAGCATAGTGTAAGCATAGTTCATCCTATCTGCGTTAGGTCCGGTCAAATGGGTAAAATAATAGTGCCTCAGAAGAAAACTGCTCCTCGGACGTTAAAAAGATCAAAATACTTACCTGAAATACTATATTAAATGTAGATTTGCTTTTCAGCAAAATAGCGACTGAAATTCCGATCCTCACAGAGAGATCGGAGCAAATATTTAGGATAAGCATGCAAAAACTCAGATAGGAAGTACTATCTGCAAACATAGGCTTGAAGCCACCTTCGTAATTCTCACTTTTTCTGTATGATTAAGCAGTTGATTCATCCTTGATCCGTCACGACTCCCGTGAATCAAAAATCTTTCATCTGAGAAATATATTATGACAGGAACGGAAACTGTATTAATACGTGGACCTGGCATCATTCAAGTGGTATTTGAAAGTCAAAATCTACCTACATTGCATATTTAATTGTATGCCCCCCAAACGAGCTTTCTGTAAACTTAAGGTTTGGGGGTCCTTCAAAAGCACACTCATTTATATTTACGTACGCCAGTACTGCTTTTCTCTTTCAACAGACGGTAACTCTCAAAGATGAAAATTATGAAGACATCTCTGTATTACTGTGCTAACCGGAATATTTCACTACTTTATTAAATAAAAATTGACCAAATTAAAGCATCACAGAATGGCTTTACAAAAACAAAATTTAAAATGCAGCTGTAAAAGTGCTCAAGTGAATTACTGAAATAACAACTGGCTTCAATGCGAGAAATACGTTTGCTCTCAATCTTTTATTTGAAGAGACAAATAGCTACAGGTTTGTTTAAAGGCCTATTCTATCGATTTCGTGGCTGCTATTATTTATTGTTATGCTGCAACTATTGATTGAAAAGTCAGATAATCTGTCGACATCGGACTAGTAAGGTGAAAGTCGTAGCCGAAATCCGTGGCAGACGATTCTGTTTTTAATAATTGGGCTGAAGGTTTGCTGAACAAAGCAAGGGAACCTTCAAATTTCACAGTAACAAACTGCATATTTTACCTGATAAATTATGATTTTGGCTGGAGGATAAACCATGGTGTAACATTATCCACATTTCGGTCGCGCATTTTCAGAAAAGCGGCAAGACACCTCTATAAATTTATACTTGGTACCCTTGTGGAACGTGTGCCTAAAATAGTCTGCGTTTGTAATTGATTTCCCAAAGAATGCTTAAGACTGTTTTAGAGTTGCGAAAATTCCCATTTAAAAATTTCGAAGACATTTCGGGGTGCATACGCTCGCTTTGGATAAAATCTCGCCAGGCCTGTTGATTTATATTAGTGTATAACTATGTCAAATAGGCGTGCAAGTAGAAAAAATCTTACGGCTTACCTACGGGCTTGCCCCTTGGCCCGCTTCTTGTGAATATATTCATGGGCAAGCTGGAAGTTTTACAGCTTCATCGCCAGATAAACAGTCTGGCATATTGTGGGCGCAATGTGGAGGATAAATTCGTGATCGTATCTGAACCAACGGTGATTTCAGCTCTTATGGATACTATAAGTCAGGCGCGCCCGTCAATCCAATTTACATTGAAACAAGATCTGGCCATATCGTTTGCTTTCTGTACGTGATTCTAAATAGGGCTGAAGAGAGTAGTCGGCGTAGTGTCTTTCGTAAGAACACGTGGTCCAGACAATATACCCATTTTGGGAGTTTTTTACGACCAAACTATAAGCATAATTAAGTGCACTGTTTGACACAAAGGGTAAAAAGGATCTGTTCGACCGATAGCATTGAGGGATAGCTTCATGATTTTGAAAGCATTTTTCGACAGAACGGATATCCAGCTCGCTTTATTGTTAAAAACATGGCCAAAATACCACCAAATATTCCTGTGCTAATGGCGAGCAAGAAAATACATTTTTTCAGCTTCCAATTTAAAGGTGACGCAGCATGTAACCTTTACTAAGGCGCCCAAGTCAAGCGGTATCAAAAACCATTCCAACAGCTGATGCCCATGAACTGTTCTTAACTATTCCCGTCCAATACGGAGAGGGCAAGGACAAACTGCCAGCCCAGACCACCTGTATTTACATCGTTTAATTTACCTGCTCCTGTGGGCAGAATATATTGGTAGCACGAGGCGGCGTTTGTCTAAAAGCGTAAGAAAACACCTTCCAGCATGGTTAGGAAAGTGTAAAATTAAGACCATAAACAGGTCTATCCTTGCGCATATGGTAGACACGAATCATCGTGTAGATGCCAAAGAAAACTTCTGGGTGATTTACAAGATCCCCTAAAGCTATTCAAAATGCCTTGGACAGCGTCTGTTGGCTTCTGCAATCAGGCTACGTAAACCGGACCTGTGTTCCCAATTCCCGTGCCACAATTCCCCTGACCGAAAGCCACCAATTCAGCCACCTGCATCTAATTACCTGTTCCGGCGGACGCCGTCACGCTGAGGATGATCAGAGGACGGACCGCAATTTTTTTTCTTTCCCCTTCCCCACTCCCCACCCTGACAACCCTATGATTTGTTTTACTTACCCGCATCGTTTACTTATTTACACAGTGATATAAATATAAATACCTGATGAGGATTCATTTAAAGCTAACCTATGCTCACACAATTGTTTTAAAGCTTACGAACATTAGAGTCATTAAAATCTGGGATACTTAATATAGAATTAAGCTCTACAATGGCGTCATTTAAACTGACTACGGAGTAAATATGGTATTATTTCGATTGCTAAAAGGATAGGAATTAATATTAACTTCAATAAATTTAAATTACTTGTCTGCCATTCAAGTTCCCGTGGCCCGTTTCAAGGTCATAGTTGAAGGAGGGATATCTGCTATCTCTGCATAAGATGCAGTTTGAGCCCAGCGATCCACTCTCAGGCACTTTGATTGAACCAAGTCATTCAAATATATTATCTTTGTTAATGGGTGTTTATCATAGTTGGAAAAATGAAACTGCTCTTAAAATAGATTTTTCAAATATTTAAGTGATTCTTATTGCTCCCAGATACTCAGCTGAATTAATTATGTGGGATAAATCGAATTCTATAATCCCATCAAGGAAAGGATTAATTAGAAACAACATCGAATTGGTTCGTTAATGCTGACATTTACTAGTGCCATTTGGTGGACGTTCCAGCAACTGCTGTGTTGATTAAAACTTGCATAAAATCTTCTCAATTTACCAGATTTCATGGTATTTTGTTGTTATGCACCACACTGATAGGATAAAATTAGGCCTTTTTTCTGGAGAACCAAACCAAAATAAAGTGTCCAAGCTTAATGAAAAGCGTCAATGGAAAAAAATGTGGTCAAACTTGAAGGGTATTCTATTACAGTCCAGGCTTCCAAGCGTTCACTGAAAGTTTTTATTTCGGCAGATCCAGCAATTTTGCTCGAGGCTCATCTGGTAGTAAGATTTCAAACAAAGAATCTAATTTCAATATTGGCTCCCTTGGATGTAGGATTTCTACGATGCACTCGACATACGTGTCGTGCCTCATCATAAGAAATGTTCAAAATTATGTAACCAAATAAAGTTAAAGATGTTCATGCAAAGAAAAGAGGACAATTTTTTTAAGTTGAGTAAGGAAATGAATTGCAATCGACGAGGAGATGGAGGAAGATTAAGGATGTTATGGTTTGTTTCCTATCGGCAAAAGCATATAATTTGAAGCTGACAAACACGCGATTATGGTCAGTATATTGCAATACCTGAATTCCTGCACTATGAGAGATATATGGTTTTCGAATAATTTAAATGTTCCTCATTTCATAGCATGAGATACACGTCAAGATTTCTTGTTCCGTTCTCAGGCACATTCACTTAAGGCTATAAAAACTGGCAGTTCTGACAAAACAATTGCAAAGAAAGATCAATGTGGTAGGTTTCTACCTAGATAAAGTTTAAAGCGACAGTTTAATCAGCACAGGGAATGATTTCACTCAGTGTCCTCCACCTCGTCCATACCGTGCCTCATATACACACAATCGCGAGTCAATTACTTGGTGGCCAACTGCGTCAAAACGGTGGCGAGAACGGGGTTTAATACAAAAATAAACATCAGATCGACATCGTGGACTAAAGCCACGGGTCGTTATTGACTTTCAGTGAAACCACACACAAAGGAAAATGGGTTGTCTGTGTCCACGTTGAGGAACGCTACCGACCAAAACAAGGAAGATTGGAATGACCATTTCTGGCTTATTGGACATTATCAAGCAACCATAAACAATTCCAGGTGGCGCATCACTCAATGCTTCAACCTGCGACAGGCTGATTCAAAATCCAATGCTCTAAGCCGTTGCGTCACGAGGTCATTGTCTCGTCGGTTTTGATCGGGCGCACTAACCTTCCTAAATGGATGCTCACAGATCATGGTAGGGGATTCGCTCATCCCATTGCTCCCTGGGGCTCACTCTCAAGCTCACGTCACGGGTTTGAGCTCCGGGTGGTGCACAATCTGGGGTTGTGTATGGCTGGCTGATGACGGTTAATAAGCCGGTCTCCGCGACGAAGTAGGCACAATGTTTGAAACAAGGGCTTTATTAGCCTGACGTTTCAAATTCTCTCTCGAACCCATCATCAACTCATTATCGGGGGTTCTACTAAGAATCAGAATCGGGCTGATAAAGCTCTTGTTCCAGTGATCGTGTCTCTTTCTTTGCGACTATTCCCTGGAATTTGCCTCTTCGCTTCTATTCCAGTCTCTTTTTGCCGGTAATGTTCATCTGCCTATAATACTAGCCGGGGCGCGGTTGCTGATGGGGCTGAAGAGTGAGCCCAAGACAGAACGAGGCAAGTGAGTCCTGCAACCGATCGGTGAGCGTCCATCTACACATCTCCATGTTTTTTTTCTGGTCCTTGAAAACCCCGAAAAACTGACGTCAATGGCGCACGAACCCAAAGCTGGGATAGCGATGCCCTTGCTTTTGTTATCTAGAAAAAGTAGACACTGTAGACGAAAACTAAGCGCACGTGCCCGATATCTAATATTTGTGACGGAAAAAAAGATGGAGATTGAGATGACGTACCTACATATCTGACGTGTGGAGATGAAATGCGTTAGAGATATCCTTGGAACCACGGCTTCATTACTGGTTACAATGTTTTACATCCATTCACTTTCTACATATCACCTACCATCCTTAACATTAAACCTAACCTTCATTCTCCTGGAATCTAACTCGAACTCACTTTTCATATACTGGGTACCTATTCCCGCCTCCTACCTTAAACGCCTCTGAAGGTCCTTCAGAATGTACAGGTATGTACCGTAGATGGCCTTACTGATTAACTTGTGTGATCAGAATGTGGGTGAAAAATTAGTGCATATTTGGTCCTGTTATTTTGGTTTGTTGAATGGATTCGCGGCACAGAAATGCTTTATTAAAGAATACTGTTTGTTTAATCTTATAAATTGAAGAAAGATGAGCAGGATTTGGACAAACTCAGAGGATGTCTGGTATCAAGAAATTTACTTTACAATTTAATGCACAGAAAAAACCTATTTTTTGCATACGTTGCGCTATCAAAGAATATTGATATAAGCACCGAATATAAGCAACCACCGTCTAAAGGCAAGAAAGCAACTAACGAGACTGCAACTCTGGCGAATTAACCAGGCTCATGGTTAGGGATGTGGGCGCCGAAATATCAGTTCTCCATTCACAAATCTGTTCAAGGTCAGAGATAAAGCACACGTTGTACATACAGGACAGGCATTTACGTTGTTGAATTTTGGAGCCGGAGTGCTTATCCCATTTCGAGGCAGGTGCAACAAAAATGGATGTCAGCTGATGGTTTATTTAACGGCCGCATAAATAGTCTGCATGTTTTGTGGCATTGCAGTCACGCAAGGTTAGGAAGCTGGAGTTGCAAATTATCGTCACCATCAAGGAAGACGAAGGTTAAAGAGACCACAGTAAAAGGGATCCCTGTTGGTCGCACCGTCGGCGTTGTTAATTTATGCGTCAGGCATAGTGCGCATGAAAGGCGCGCGCTATCTAATGAGAGATCTGTTAAGCTTCAAATATCCAAAGCTTGGTGGCCAAAATCACTAGCCAAAAAAATTAGAGCAAAAATCCATTTTTCCGGTTGAACACCTTTCCTTCTTTTTTTCCTAAGTTCGATTGACATGAAAAGTAAATACACTCAGTTAATACTCGCTGTTTTATTTCCTTTGTCCTGATAGAGTAGTCAACCGTTCTTTTTTTACTGGAAATCAAAAATTAATACCTTCATATTGGAGGAAAATTATTTCACAGCTTTGTTTACTAAAACGTTTCAGAAATGTGAACGGTACAAAATTTATAACAAAAGAGGAAAAGGTAAATAGTCGGGTGTAAAACGTGCTGCTTAATTTTTGCAAGTAGAATGGTTTACATGCACAATTATAGTCTTATGAGATACATGCTAGGTGAAATACCTAGAAATGTTTTGTATTTGCAGACCCTAAGCGTAGGGACGTCATAACTACAAAGTCACAACTTCCCTATAGTTTTTGGGTTCCTTCGTCAGAAATTATAATGGTTCGTATACTATGACCCTGCACATTCCACAACGCATCTTCGGATTCAGGGTTCTTATTTCCCAAGAATACGCTCATCTGAGGGCCTAGAATTAAAGTATTGATTAAATCGCTTAAGTATTTTCAGTGACAGAGGGACAGTACTTGCCGTGTCTGTACTTCTGACCGGAGGCCAGATATCCTTTCTGACACACTGCGCAGTAAATTGATATACAGTCGACACGGAGATTCCCGTTTTGACTTTAACAAAATATGAAACCACACGAGGATTGATACTAACTTAACTTTGAGGTATCTGATCCTATCGCTTTTCGATATCTTATTGTCAGGCGCACTTTCAGGTTTTTCAATTATTTTATCGGACAAGTTCATTTTATGTCTCCAGTACGTCACAGGCCGAGTGGATCATGGGCATAACTGCTATGAACATGTATGAAGATAGCCTTAAGAGAACAAAACAAATTCTTGCTTACAAACCTTCGTTGACTCTGTCTGACCTAACCAGACGCAAATTACCACCTATTTTACACACAAACTTAGCGATATTTTATCCGATTTGCTTATCATCGAGTATTTAGACCTGCAGGCATAAGCGCACGCTGTTGGACTTGATTTTAAATTTTGTCTATTGAAAAAAGTGGAAAGAGTAGAAGAGTTTGTATAAACAAGGAAACTTTTCTTCCTGTAATGACCTAACTGGGGCAGATTTAGTTCCCGAATATCGCACATGTGGCCTCAGGAGGATGGCGAAGGCAAGAACAAGAGTATGAGTCTGTATTTCATTCCAAACGGGTCGAAATTTAATTTACTAGATTCCGCTGCCTCGTCCCTTGCTAGTTGATTTTAGTCGTATATGCTAGTGACCTCATTCAAGTTTTATCTTTACCTTATTTAAGTATTCTGAATATTTATTTTGTTCATGGTTTTCTTTCCAATCATGGAAACTTTGCATTTAATTTCAGCTCATAGTGTATCCAAAAAAACTTGAATATTCTTGGCCTTGGAGGGAAATCTGTCGGAAAATGAAGGTAAAAATGAAAAGATAGATAAGCGGAAGGTGTTACTTTAAAAGGGGAAGAAGCTGTATCCTGTAGAAATATAAATGCTTACCAGGGGAAAAAAATAAGGTTTATCTTGGAAAGCTTAATGTGTGCAATTTAATGATATTTTGAGATCTCTTTCACCTGTTATCTTTCTAGTAAAATTGATAACGGGCTTTATAGGTTTATCTCTCCGGATCTATAAGGATGACGTGTCTAGCTTGTCGAATTTGGCTGAAGCCATCAGGATTATTTGATGGCCTGTTGCAAAAATACAGACATAAGACTAATTCAGGTTGAAAACTTTTCTGTGGAGCAAATGTACGTGAGCCTGTGACCTCCATATCAATCAAAAAGGTGGGCTGCTTCTTTTGGGACGTGCCCTCTGTGCCAGCTCTGGGCCAATAATATCTAGGCAGGTTGAGTTTTTAGCGGTAGAAACCTCATTTTATGCCTATTTCATCAGTCACTCACTTAACCACGACGGAGCACTAAACAGTGCCGTGGCAACGCATATTGCGCTCATGATCAACATGACCATTGAGAGCACTTCAAAAACGCAAAGCATTTACACTATTAGCGTTCCTCATCCTGGACAGAGTTCCTCAGACGTGGCTCATAACATCGCTTTGCGACAACAGTCTATGCAGCTAGATTGCGTGGAGACGCCAAACAGTTTGGTGTGCGCCCACTGCATTGTATACTTCTCTAACGTAGTACGCCCTCGTGCCTATTCACCAACAAATGCGCCAACTTAAATCACCTGCATTCCTGATTGGTTAATAAAACGTGCTTGCACACATCCGAACTGCGCTACCACTGAACTTGTCTCCAGTTGACTGGTGCAAACGTAAACATTTCACCGTGTAGGCGTTCTAGATTTTGCAATTAACACATAAGTGCGGCGGCTGCATTCTGAGATTATTCCTTCGACAATGAAGTCACCTTTGCCTGACACTGTTGAGTTTAAGGATGCCATTCCTCTTGTCACGGTTTGCCCGGAGCTAGAAGCACTCAGGGTAGCAAATACTAACCCTGATATTGTGATTACCGTAATACTGCCTTCCCAGCTTCTACCTTTGCACTCATATAGGTGAAGGACGAGGGAACGGTAAATGCGCACCGTCACATTCTCTCAGCTCGCGTTCCACATCTGAAAGAGAGTCTTTGTGGTCCTCCAACAGAAGAAAATACACGCCTTTCATGGCCAACGCACACGCAGGAGTACGCCTACATAATATTTTTCACTTTATAACTCTAATAGAATCGTTGAAACGGTCATATCCTACCTGTACACGGGACAAATCGTCATCACCGTAGCCAATGTCAAACAAGTCTATGCCTTAGCTAAGTGCCTACGGCTTGATCGATTAGAAGAATGGTGTCAAGGTTTCATAATCGATCGGTAAGTAAAACTTTTGCTAGGCTGGCGGTCATTAATATTTTGCGTGAATTGAAAGATGCCGAAATGTTTTGGAAAATTTATTCAAACCCCTAAGCATTGGCTGATTGCGGTGAACATTTTTTTCCTGAGCAAAGGGCTTATCATTGAAAACTAATGGTAAAATACATCTTAATTATACACAAAGAAGAGCTTGTCATACTGTAAATCAAGAAGGTAAATTTAACGCCAGTAAAGGCGCCTGCCTGTGTTTTCTTTATTTGGCGAAAAACGTCCTCTTTGACCCCTGAGTAGAGGTCACACCAATAGCCAATCAAATCAGTCCCTCCACTTCGCCTTCTGGTAATTTTTTCTTGTCACTCGCATATCCTCAGTTGAAATATTTTCCTAAATATCTGCAATTTTCCTGATTTGTTACTTCAATCCTCTTGTCAAAACGTTTAACCTCAATGGAGCTTTATAAGCTACTCCTGAATCTGAATAGTGCTTCAATGAAGTTACGCACGCGGAAAAATCAGTAACGGCTAGATTATACTGTAGATTGTGAGACATTTCCTTTCGAAATATGTCAGACCATTATTTGAAGACGACTTTGACCTTGCCTGTGAGATTTCAATAGTCTCCGACACACTCCGCTAAGTGCGTACTCTATTTGACAAAATGTTGAATGCACAACTGGTTGCAGTCATAAATACCTCAGTTTACCCAGTACAAAGAGAATGTTTCTGTACCCTTTTCTTGTCCTCCTCTTTTTTACAGCCTTCATATAAGCAACATAGCAGATATCTGGTGTTTAGCGAGTGCAACAAACGCACAAATTTTCAAAGTACCATGCATGGACCTTATCAAACTTCACTTCGAGGAGTTCGTCAACTTACCGGTCTTCGCGCAAATGGACTACGATACCCTTTTAGTCTTGATTGAGAGCGATGACCTGTGTGTTAGTAATGAGGAAAAGGTTGTGGAAGCCATAACAAAATGGATTGAAGCTGGCAAGTGTAGTGAAGGTCAAGCCAATGAACGCGCTTCAAGACTTATTGATTTTATGGCCAAAATTCGCTGGGGATACACGTCAAAGGAGTTTCGATTAGCAGCCATGAGCAACCACCAACTGATAAGCAGCAGTGTTCAGTGTTTGTAAGTTCAGTTGCTTTTGCTCGGCTTCGTTATGTTTCTTTGCATTGTTTGTATCGCAATCGATGAAGGATATTATAATTTTCTTATGGAAAATACTTAGACATAAACCTAAATTTCTGGCTGACCGGTCTTTAAAAGCAGCTTGAAAATGCCGACAAAGTCGAGGGAGACTGGAATGGCCATTTCTGCCTCAGTAATTATTATCAGCCAAGCATATCCAACCCCAGGTTGAGCACCGCCCAAGGCTCGACCTCGTGGCCTGTTCATCAGAAGACCCACGCTCTAACTCTTGAGCTACCGGCTTGTTGTCTGGCCGAGGTAGCTCGGTAATATTGACATTCATTGACTACCGCTCACTGATGGCTAACGGAACTCACTCTTTCCGCTCTTCCTTGGGTATGACTGGCTGATGAAGGCTAGGGAGCCAGTTAAGGCCACTCCAGTCTCTTTTGTCTTTTTGGCATTGCCAGTTTGCCTTTACTACTACAAGCCACGGTACGGTTGGTGGCGGGGCTCGAGAGTTAGTCCTTAATCAAAGCGGAAAAACAGAAAACAGCCAACTCTTACCAAAGGTATGACGAGACACGGGAATAAGAACCTCCAGTAATGCAGGTGGTTTTGCGCAAAATTCTAGGAAAAATAACTAAAATTGAGTCGTTCCCATAAACTTTCCACTTACCCAGACCGTAATTCTAAACCCACAATTAACCCTAAGCATTAAGCGTAACTCTAACCTTAGCTCTTAAGCCAATCATTTTGGAAGGTAGTTCAAGGCCCTCGGAATAGGTGAGTTCCCCTTACTGTGTTATGTAATAGACTACTCAACACGAAGTAGGGTATATCCCGGTGGTAGTTTAACAGGTAATCAAGTCCGGCTATCGCACGCCCTGAAATATTGCCTGGTCTACTCCAAGAGCTATTTCATCTTTTTAAACACACCTGATTGATATTACTGTGAAGGTTTTGCAGTAAAAATAGCGTGGGTATGTTGCCTGCATAGATTACGCTATATTAACAGTCTTACAAGCCACCAACTAACGGTTAACCGTTTTCGGTGAACTGGAATGATCTGAACCACCTTCTCAGACACTGGCCGTTGACCTCTTGGTATGAACAGAGTAGATGAGGACAAACTCTGATCCCAAGGACTGGGATTTCAACGGATGGCTCAACACTTCCCAGTCCTCTGAAAGCAAATAGCGGAAAGTATTTTACTTGCACTACGCGCAAGGGCTGCACCTACGTTAACTGTACTGAAAACGTTTTAGACTGTTAATCGGCTTTGCTATTAATTAAATAAATGAACGACCCCTCAATGTGGGTTATGGGACTATTCATCCCAGTTCAGCCCAATGTCTGTTACGTGCATATTTGCTTTCAGTGATATTTCATATTTATTTATTCATCTTTACGGCTTTTGAGTAGGGTTCAGTTTATGAAGACATAAAACTGCGTGGAGCTTGAAGTAGTCGATAGGATGCTGTCTGAACAAGAATTCCATTATGTTATCTGTCCACTTCAAAAATTTACATTTTATTATCATTATCGTTTTCATTCGGCCGCCAAAATGATGTTCTTGTTGGGAAAGCATAATATATAGATTAATCGGAGAGCAGAAAACTGGTAGATTTTGTTATCGTTTGCGAAATTTATTATTTATAACAGAAAACGAATTGTCAAAATTTTCAGTTATAAAACAACCGTTGGACACTGACCATACTGTAGAACCTCTGTTAGTGTCTAAAGTCCACTTTGCTGCAAATTTTGCATGTCTTTGTGCCACTCGGAGACCATGACAGCTTGAAAGAACAAACCCAAGCTATGTATTGGCCCCGGTTAGGTAAGTACTGCTTCCGAACCCATCATTCACCTATTGCACTCACATCAAATTTAACTAACCATTTTTCTGGTTTCAGCAATCACAAGGGAACTCAATCTGATGGTGTAAAGACAGGAATTTAATTCGCAGCAGAACTGCTGAGATAGCACCTTAGGGAAAAAAATTAATTAGTGTCTGATTTCAGAAATTGAGTTTTAAAGTGCGGGTTTTATTAACCGTCACGATAGCAAAGTAGATATAAAGCAGTTGTGGTTGGTCTCGTCCAGCCGCAATTTTTACACATTAGAACGGAAATATTAGACTTTTTCAAAAGTCGATTCAGCAGTGCCTTAAAAGCTGTCGCTAATGGAAACAATGTTGGGATCTTGATCATTGATGGGGTGAAGCAAAACAGCGAATTAGCTGATCACCACTTTGCCCGATAAAACATTCAGATAGAACTCATTGGCTTTCAGATCTGTTCTTCAGCTTACTTGATAAGATACAATTAAACGTCGGAAAAAACAAAGTTGCCTGGAAAATGTGCCATAGGTATGTATATAGCAGATGCTATACATCGGTTTTATTTAAGCAGGGAATGGAAATTTTGGAACATGTTCAGAACGTAGCTCGGTGTTTCATGCATTCAGACGTTGTCGGGGTTTCTGGCTCTCCGATTCTCAAGACCTGTTTCATTGCTGATCCAGACCGTTGCCCTATTCTCCACGAGATGGAATCAATTTCCTGCCCTCGGGGTGTGGATAACCTCCGGAAGCATTTGGTCTATATTTTGCGTGGCCATTTTGTGCTCGTGGGCGCAGTGGGCATGTGTACCTGCAAGGCCAGTCGTATCAGGAGGCCTAGTGACAGTTCGACCGTCGATTTCGACGAGGTCCACCGTATGCTCCACACCAGATGGTGCAGGGACGGTGACTTGCGCGTGAATTAGTTTTAGTAGCCTTGCGCTGCAGCTACCGCACTCTCCGCCTCCCCCACCTGAGCACGGTGTCAAGACAGAGTCAAGAAGACCGGAGATGGGAGAGGGCGCAGGTGGCTGGCGCGGCCGGAGCCACCACTGGGTGTAACACCACGCCTTGCTCGGATCCCATGGAGTTGGAGTGCCATAAAGGCCACATTAAAAAGGAGCCACTGCAGCCTGTCTCTCAGTCCGCCAGTCAGCCACTCCACACAAAACACACAGTAGGCTGACCACGCGGTCCGTGTTATCCCGTCAGTTGGTAACCTTCCAAGCCACGGCTTTTATCGCACCGTGATAGTTTCAAGCACGTCAGATTGTTTATAGTAAGGAAAATGCGCTGAGCTGTTGAACTTACTCCCTCCCCCACCCCCAAAAGTAGACCACCATCCCAGCCAGTCAGTTGTCTGACGTGAAAGTGGGTAGGGCTAGTAAATGATACAAGACTGCTAAGTGCAATTTATACAACATGAAAACGTCTGATCATTGAAAGTTTCCTACTTTAATTTTAGGTTGGAACATGAACGGTGTTTGTTAAATCAGCAGTTAATTTTTAGTACAAATATGTGAGAGAATACGCACTCTAGGAAAGCCTTCAACTATCTGTTCGTTTGAAATTGAACGATAAAGCCTTCAGTCGATGGGAAAACTTGAGATTGCTCAGTCGCCATGCTAGCCAGTTAGCTAGTCTGACATCAGCTCAACTTTTGTACAGTGTTCTCTTTACGAGTTTTAATTGCTCTCCACTTCGACAAAGTCCTTCGGTTGGTATCATCGTGCGCCCAATTCCCTTTCAGTCTGCTGGGCTCACTGGATTAACTAGCAGGCACCGTCTGAAACCTGTGTAGCCTCAGATCGGTGCAGTCAGCAGAGAGGAAGCTAAATACGTTTTTGTCTTTTTTCCTGTTGTTGACATCTCACCCGTGCATTCAGGATCAGAATTTTGCATTTCCTACAAGCTGTCCGTCTTCAAGACGAATGGGCACGGGTTTTTGAGTAACGTAATAGGGGTCTTTCGGTTACTGTGATTGAGGACTGCGGTCTTTGAGTGGAAATAGTTGCAATCACTGCTTCTCTGTGTTTGTTCGCACATGAACTGTCGGTCATTACTCTTCAGCAATCAGATAATATTTTCGCAAAACCAACTCTGGTCCCGAACGTGGACGTCTAGCGAACCCACTTCTAATCAATCTTCGATTGTGTCCTTTTCCTGACGTTTTTTGTTGAAATGCAAGCTAAGCTCAATTTACTATAATTTTCGCATACCCGTTCTTCCGCTGTCTTTTTTGAATGGCACATCGAAAAAGAACTTGTGAACTTCTGATGTATGGTTGACCTTAAATCTGACGATAGTCATCGTCTATTGCCACGGCCAGCTGTCATCCTTGCGTGCAGACTTGGTAGATGGAAGGGTGATAATGATTTGCTACAAAATGCACGCCATCCTGGCAGGTTTGCTTTCTATTCCCAAAGTTTTATATGCGTGTGGCCTTCTGAATTCACCGATACTTCTGCATTCTTCAACACTGAACACTCGACAGATAAATTTCATCATAAGTTCTTAGAATTTTAAAATATTTTCGAATGGTGTAGGGGAAATATGATTTTGGAAAGCTTTCTTTAACGGAAAATGGCGAAGTTTCAGTTATTTTATCAAAAATTAAAATTTAATAATGAATTTGTAGTTAATTGATCAAAAATCTATTTTACTTACCAGTTAATTATCAAGTCAAATAAGAGAAAAGTTCTGCAGTCATTTTAAGCCAAATATGAGAAGAGAAATTCAACAAAACTGTTTGTGTATTGAGCTTAAACACTTTAATTTAATTTTGTTTTCTGCTTATGCAAGCATGACGATGCACAACTTCACAATTTCAATCATTTTTAGGCAAAAACTTGGCCAAATAGAGCACTGGCTAACACGAATTCAGTTTGACGACAGCAGTAATTGCCCTTTTAACCAAAATCCGAGGATATACTTGGAAATGGACTTCCTGGTATTTGGGAAAGGAAGGTACAATGCGATGGATGAGGGAATTGTTGAAGCCTACTGTTTGCAAAACCAGGAAAGTCTTGCAGTTGGACAAATTGTAAAACGAAAAGCCTGTGCCGTAGTAGGTTTGCAGGGTAATTATACTTTTTTAATATCACCAATAGACATGTATTTCATTTTTATCGCTTTCTTAAGAGCTCACTAAGATGATTTTGAGGTGCTGATTCAACGGTCTTGAGAATACTTAAGACCCTAGAACATGTATGCGGTGATAGCCAATTTTCAAGTCTACAAATCTATCTTCAACTTTTGATATTATTTCTCAGTTACAACGGACTATAGGAACTAAACCAAATCCCATTTAGAAAGATGCGTCACTAGGCCCAACCAAGTTTTACGCAGTCACATAAAATAAGCCATCACTTTCCGGCCAGTCTTTAATAACATGACAGCCATAATTTCAATAATCTTCACATAAAGACATTTGAAAATTGGTGAGCGTTCATCAACGAATGTTCATATTCCCGATCTGAACCGACACGATAACGAGGTCGTGGCCCATTGGTTACAGTGTTGGACTTCTGATCAACAGGTCACGGGCTCAAGCCTTTGATGGGGCATCACCTGTGGTTGGGCATGATCAGCTGATGACAGCTACTGAGCTAGAAATGTCCTTTCCCGTCTCCCTTGCCTTTATCGGCATTTTTATCTGCCTCTACTTCTGCTAGCCGCTGTTCGGCTGATGGCGGTACTCGATAGCGAGCCCCAAGGCAGAATGGGATGAGTGAATTCCGTTAACGATTGAAGAGCATTCCTAAATGAATGTACATATTCCTGATCGAAACCGACAAAACAAAGAACCCATGGGTCAGTGGTTAAAATGCTGGACTTCCGATCAACAAGGTCTGCGTTTGAGCCTCGGATGGGGAACCACCTCTGGTTGCGTTTGACTGGCTTGTGGCGACTAATGAACCGGAAATGTTCATTCAAGTCTGCCTTGTCTTTGCTAAGATTGTTAATTTGAAAATCTGTCGCCGAGCCCCAAGTTTTAAGCCTCACAAATCAACCGTTTTGTTTTTATGCTTGTCGTTTTCTTTCTCTGCCATTTTCCTTAGCAGAGACCTGACGTCATGTTTTTCACTCCTGACTAAGAAGAGGGAAGCTAGAGTGGTACTCGTTGAATAGCTTGTTGTTATCTGTCAGTCAGACGCTAGTCCATGGTTAACTGGATCTGGGACTTAGAACAGATCTAAAGTAAGACCAAATCGGTGGACATGACTGCCTTGTGACTCTTCTCATACCGGCTTGCTGGCAAAGTAAGCGCGAGCTCTGGATCCAGCCGGTTAGTTCAGTGGCTCAGGTGAGTCTGCTTCTAATTTGCTCGTAATTAAAACAAATGTGGGCAGCGGAATTTATTGAAACCAACATCTTTCATGACGGCTTATCACCTGCAACCCGTCACTGCATAACATAAATAACGAATAAGAAGCACACAACAGAGGGACGTTGCACAGAAAAACAAATACACACCAGTAACGTCATCGGGAACTACGCAGAGTAGGGGCGCTTTCTGATCGCGTTACCGGACGCAATCCTCCTTTTGTGCCTTGGGGCTCACTCTCGAGCCCGGTTAGCGGCCGCGAATCGGCCAGTATTATAAGCAGATGAACGTTTTAGACCAATGCAAAAGAGATAGGAATGGAAATTTTGGCTTATTAGCCAACACCAACCAGTCATACCAAAACCCAAGTGTTGTACTCCCTGAGGCTCGAACCCGCAACCTATCCGTTGCAAGTTAAACGCTCCAACCAGTAATTCACTGTTTTGATGTCTGGTCGACTGCGATCGGGTATATAACATTGCTAGCGTCGCGCTGGTATCCCCTCCTGCAAGCATGCTAGAGAGAATAACACAAATCTTGAGTGACCGTGGGCACTGCATTCGAAGCAAAAGTAGGCCCTGAACTTAGGAATTCACAGGGTACCGCACAAGAAGAGGAACGCCCGCGAACTACAGGTAGCCTTGCGAGAAATTCTAAAAATAGTAAGTATTCCTGCGTCCTAACCCTAACCATAAATCAAAGTAACCCGAGCTATAACTGACCTGGACCATAACGAATGGTCGCCTGTATTATGGGCGTTTCTGTTCCCAGGTCTTACCATTATCAGTACACACGCAAAACGTCCGCCATTTCACCAGTTGACTTTACGTTGACTTTAGCACAAGGCCACCATAAGTACGGGCGGTTTCTATTAGCGTTTCATGTCGGGGGTCCGTATAAGAAATCCCCTCATTTGGATCTTCAAGACATATCCCAATTATCTTAAAGGGGGCCTCACCAACAGTCTTTACTTACCTGAATAATTTGTATGGCCAAATTTTTCAGCACTTTCCTTATTATTTCGTTGCTTATTATAGTGAGTAATTTTAGTATCAAGGAAAGCATTTCGGCGAGTGGTTGTTTTTTATTTACTTATTGACGCATTTGCCTACTGCATTAGAAAACGCCAACTAAACTCATTAACAGTCTACGAATTCGAGCATTCAACCTAAGCCTTTCGGTTTGAATAAGAGACTAGGGAGATTGTTAATAGATTTAAGCGTCTACTTTAGACCTTCTTTTTGCCCTAGTAAATTTGCGGTTTATTGCGTTTAAATGAACAAGGGTTTAATCGTTTGATCTACTGACACAGAAATGAAATTCCATCCCTCTGGATATTTTCAAGCATTTTAAATATCACATTTTCTCCCATTTTTTTCCTTTTTTAACAGTTTGCTTTCATCTAAAATGCAGACACTGAACTGGGATTGAACAAACAGTTAGTGTCCAATCATGGTCTATGAGGACAAATGGCCAACGCTTAGTTTAATGGCAGTGTTAAGGGGGTTTTTGTTCTAAACTCACGTTCTTTTATGAACACGAACCCATTCCCTCTGGCGGTTACTCCGTTTAAAAGTCAAATTGTCAGGTTTCAACACGTTCTGTGGGCGATTGCATACTCTATATTGCGTGTGTCTAGCCACCAGTTTAGTAAACAGAGCCAAAATAAAACAAGTAATGATGGTTGTCGGGAAATTTTAAGTAATTTCAGGCAATTTCGAAGCAGATTTATAAATTTGAAACTAAAACATGAAAGTAACAGACCTCCACTGCAAAACCTCACAAAATTTGAGAAAATAAAATCGAAATCTGGACGTGGTTGGCATCTTCGATATTTTCTGTCAAGCAAATCTATTCATCGTTGTTTGTCTTTTTTTACGTTCGTTGTTTCTCCTTGTTTGCACATTTTTGTTGTCAGGCATGCTTTGTGCGATCGGAGGAAAGGTCCGTGGCGAGGTTACCAGTAGCGTGGAGATCTTCGATCCAAAAACGCGACGGAACTGGCCGATCACGGAAATGCAGACGGCGAGATATGGTCATGGAGCTGTCGCAATAGGTGGTGACATCATTGTCTGTGGTGGTAAAACTGGTGACCGTTGGCTCAACACGTGCGAGGCTTTCTCTCAAACGGCAAAAAGGTCAGCATCTACGTATAAGTTAGAATTAAGTCCGTGCCATTATGTCTGAACTAAACTTTTGACTTGTGCCTTCTTTTCTCATTTGATTAGAATAAAATACAGTTTTGTGTAAGTAAGATCCACGTTAGTTTTCAGATTTAAATATAATTGAGCAAAGGTTCCATTTAAAAGGAACAGTCACTTTAAAAGATGCAGAATGAGATCGAAAATAGGTCGGAATAACATTTTGATAATGTTCAACAATTTATGTCCTCAGAATCATGATTACAGTCCAATTTAAATGCCTTCTTGTTCAAGACTTACATGTCTTATGCTCAGTGAAGTACATGACATTTGCTGAACAGCAGATCTATTTGTCTCTGCAACGCTTTAAAATTGGTTAAATTTGTTCTTTGGAAATTTAACCACCTCACCTATTCAGACACCTCGATGCAGCGATTAAATGAGGGCAATGCGATGTAAAGAATGATAACACGCAAGTAGGCTGGTTAACTAAATAAAAGCTTTAACATTCTACTTCCTTTTTATGGAAATTATAACGAGCTTTGACTTTATCGTGCTGGTAACTTAAAGTATAAATTGCACATAAGTTTACTGTGTGCATGTCGGAATTTTACATGCGGTCGGCTAATGATGATTGACAAGACGAAATAATCACACTGGGCACATTTTCGTAGTTCTAGCGCTCCAATAGCAGCCGAAAAGTTAATTGCTGTTGTTTTGACTAAAACCGCCTCTCCGTAGGTAACTTTAGCGACATGTCTGTGTGTCACTCATTTAGGTCCCACAGTGCAGGCGGCTAATAAATAACCCTTCTGAAGCTCTAAGTCTCTATTTCAAGTCTGTGAAGAACTCAAGTAAGGTATCCGTCGGCATTTGCCGGTTCAAGTATTGTTTTTTTTACTGTCGCAGGTATCAGGTATATGCGCGAGTGTTTTGGCCCTGCTGTCCGTTGTGTGACTCACGATTTTTTCCTAGAGGCCTGCTATGTCTAGGACGATCAAAATGGTTGCTTAATGTTGCAGCAATGCATCAAGGGCCTTCTGTCTTGTCATCCTTTGATTGGCCTAGCATACTGTCCTCTTTGAAGGTCAGTGTGCGTCCAGCCAACGTGCATTCCAAAGCTAACAAAGACTCACGGGCCTCTTATCTGCCACCTGGGCGTACTGCAATTATTTATCGAAATTTCCGACGTAACTGAGATTGCTGGTAGTGCAACTGATTTGGAAGATGGCCCGTTTATATTTACCGGCTAGAAGACGGTCTGAGATCTATTAGTTCGCATTAGGCCGGCTTAAGGTCTTTTTAAAACACCATTTTCCAGTAGATATAAAAGACGAACGACTGCATAAAAAGCATTTTCAGCATGCGATACCATTCACGCACTTCGCTGGTTTCTCTGCTGTTGGTCGTGCCAGTTCATTTGGATTAAGTTCCATATTTCTATATTTCAGTTGAAGACCAGTCTGATTTGAAGATGTGCCCGCAGTACCTGCATTCATTTCCATTGTGTTTCCTCCAAGAGTGCCGCAGTATGCCTTCAATTCGGCATTGAGGACCGAAATATAGTTGTAATAGCAATCCTGATAGCAGCTGCTCAGCTGCGTGAAAGTTACCACACTGTCAATGCATGCAGCGGAAGAAGTAACGTTGATTAAATTCTTTTCTAACTTGATGTAAGTATGATGAAAATCTGGTTTCTACACGAATTACAAAAATACATTGAGATTGCTTATCAGGGAGTTGCAAATGCATTGTGCTTATTACATGATATGAATGAAATACGAATTATTCTGCAGATGAGGGAAGCATTGGGATCCCTCCTGCGGCAAATGGCCAATATGAAAGTCTAGATTCTAACAGAATTTCATCACGCTCTTTTAGGACAATCGTCTATTGCCTAAACGTGCTTACTGCATGCCCCTGTTTCACTAGAGGAGTATCCGTTGCATGTAAATGGACGTATTCCCTTTAATTTTGATTTGGACTTTTTAGACAATCCTAAGATGTTTGTTGGCTGTTATACGCAACCAGGACGTTAAACCATACTTTAAAGACAAATGAAGTCGACAAATTGTCAGGATATTACCCCACGTCCATGCTGATCAAACGGGCCAGTTTTTGACAAGATTGTAATTAATCTATCTTTCTAGGAACAAACTCGCATCTTTACTCGTTTACCTGAGAGTCTTAGGATGCATGGAAATAAGGGTTTTCAGCCGGATGGGAATTTTATAAATTTTCGGCAGAAATGTCTCCTGCGGAGGGAAAGGATTTTTTCATTCATGCTCAAAGACTAACATTTTTCTTTTCCAAGCATTTACAGCTACTGTCTTATAAATGAAATTATGATGAATTATAAACAGCATCCAGGTATCTGAGACGTCAACGATAATACTGTCCACCGCAGATATTATTTTCTCTTGTTCCTCTTGTTTAAATTGACATCCCAGCTAATAAAATGCTAAGCATTGCTGACAAACTACCTTAAACCTATCAAAAACAAAATTTCACGCTCTGTTTTCTACAAATTATAGAAAAAATTCGCTACACCAACGTTTTACTAACGTTTTCATGTTCAAAAATACTGTTAACATAATTAATAGGAATAACCTTGTTTTGTCCTTAAGGCTTGTTTGGGAACTTGGTTAAACACTATGCCTGTATTCACTGTCGGATAGCCTGGATTTGCGATTTTATGGGGCATATTTACGCAGACGCGCGTAGGAAACTTTAATTTTAGGCCATGACTCCTGTCTACTATCATGTTGCAGCTGGATCTCCCTACCGAACTTCGTGGATGAGCGCAGTGGACTGGGTGTGACCAGTCTGTCAGGCAGGCGCGTGTTCGTCATTGGTGGTAGGAACGGTGAGAAGCGCTTCTCCTCAGTGGAATACTGCCAGCTGCCCGACCAACTGGCCGGCGACATCACCGACGAAAAGTTCTGGAGCGCGGCTGCACCCATGTCACAGGCCCGTTCTGGACACGGGGTTACGGTTTTTCGGGGACAGATAATAGTGGCCGGCGGCTACTTGGAGGAGAATGCAGCGACGTCTACAGTTGAGATATTCAGCCCGCCTTCCGCCGACTCACCTGCTGGCCAGTGGACCTTCTTGATTCCCATGAGTCGTCCGCTCGTCTACTTCAGCCTGCTGGCCTCAGGCGACTCCATATATACATTTGGTGTGCAACCCAAAAGCCATCTCTCTGCTTATCGGCAAAAAACATGAACTTTGATGCGTTCGGTTAGCCAGAGCTAGTTTGAATGCTAATAAGTTCACATTTGATAAATAAGTTTAATTTCTAATGTCAACGAATATCATGACCACTCATTCAGCTTTGCAGAACCGACCCCTAGGTTATAAATTAAAATGTAGGAAAAACTCCGTGGAAGAAAATGTTCTTTCATTTTGGCGTTTTGAATTCGTTACTGAACCCCCAAAATCGCAGATGAAATGAGGTAAAGAAAGCAGAAACTGACACTTGATATTTACAGGCCTACTGTTTCGGATTCTTGTTTCAGTAATTGGGTTTACTTCTTCCTGTTTTTACCTAGTTGTTCAACTGAAGATACAGTGACTTAAAATAGAATAAGTTTTGCCCGTAAAATAAGAACGTTGTATATTTGCTGGGCAAACACGGGGTCAGAGTAGGGTACGAGCGGGATTTTGGGGATGCGCACCCATGACAAATGCCACTCTTGGTGGTGTGGTGGCAAGTTCAAGTGTGGGTTGCCGTCACGCCTGCCGCCTGCGTCCTCTCCTGCCTCTGGTCCTCTTGAAATCGGATGGACGTGGAAGAGGAGAGAGTGCGGCAGATACTGCGAAAGTTTGCTATCTGAACAAGCTAATCCATGGGTGCCTTCGTCCCTGCAACCACAATGCTACTGGGAAAACGGTTAAAGATATCGGCAATGACGGTCGAACTGTTAAATATAAATGCTTTAGTAGGATGGGTCTAATGATCGGGAGTGGAGAAAGAGCCAATTAGTTTGGATTGGCTACCAGCGGAGTGTGACATTATCGATAATGTAGGGATGTGTCTATCTATACGAATGCTGGGTGACGAATCACTTCCACTACTTCGGAATTCCATAACTAGTTAACGATACGTAAACAACAGTTTTTCCCTACTTATGTATTAATGAACTTCAAGCTGACCTTCCCAGTGGTTTAGGTCGATGACAAAGGAGAAATACACCGCCATGTCTTCATTTTCTTAAGAGGCATCATACAAGTGCTGTCCATAGAGGGGATTCCTTACTCCTATAACGTTCAAATTTGCACTGTGAGAGGGGACCTGCTTTTGCACTGACTACGAGCTGAGTGAGGAATTCAACAGTCTCTGTTCAGCGAGATTAATAAAACGTATTATTTGTCCAATGAAAAGGTAGTTACCATTGAGTTTGTACCTCCAAAACGTAATGATTGAATAGTATCTGCATTTTTAGGAAGCAATGGACTCGTAATGACATTCGCCCCTCCTGAACCGCCGGCTGATGGGGTAAGTAATCATTTTTCAAAGTTGGTGTGTTTCCTGCCCCTTTTGTGGCCAGAAGAAACTTCTACTCGCTGCTGACGGTAAGAATATGCAAGAGGGCCTAACGGTTGTGGAACACTGCCTACGAATTTCGAAGAAATTTGAAGTGTAAGGAATGATCCGATGTAACATTACGTGTTGCATTTTAGGCAGCAAGCTGACTACATGCTCTATAATCCAACATAATTTTCCAATAGGCTTTAAACGTTGCTCACGCATACAATAGCTGAAGTTTCTTATGAAATGTTGAGTTGGATTTTGAAAGGATTTCTCGAATAAAAAAGATTATTTAAGTGGATTGGTAATATTGAATACCTTGCATCTCAATCTGAAAACATTTAAGTCACGATAGAGTGCTGGCTTTCGAAAGTGCTTCCTTCTGGCCGGCTGCAAAAACTGAACTCGGTAAAATGACTACATAATAGTATTACTTTTTAATGTTAATTTTCGATACCCTTTTTAATTGAAAAATGTTGTATCGAAAACATGAATACTAATATTTTTCTTGTACTTATTGGGTAACAGACTGCACGTTCTTGAAATTTTAACTTGCCTAAGGAGGATCTATCGGTGTTAATATGGTTTCACTTCGGACTATTCCTTAAGTCGGCCTGCAGTTGCCCCTAGGCTTAGACTTTCAAAACTGCATGATTTAAGCATTCAGTGTAGCGAAAATTGTTCACAAGTGTACAAGTATGGGGATATTTCAATGGACATTGAGCTGTCTTCAAAAGCATGCAAATTATAAACTTTTGAAACCTAAGTATATCATTCTTTCCAATAAAACATTTCATTAACACGCGACTTACTACCAAATGCAAACAATGGAGAATATTTTTTTTTAATTTTTCTATTAAATATATTTTAATTTGAACAGGCATCGAAACTCATTTTTTGGCCGAGTTTGGTTTGTGCAAGCGGTCGGAAAGAAGCCCATTGCAAAACAGGCATCCTTTTGTGACTGAAATGAAACACATATCAGAATTCTCATTACCGTTTCATTAGCTTGGAGAGGCTCGAGGATATAAACATAAAATTTCACAAAAGCATTTATTATCTGCACTTCAACTTCCTGCCATTCCTTGACTCATTTTTGCTATCTTTGACATGAGCATCAATGAAGTGTAAAATCGTTAATTTTAACTAACAAAAATACACAAAAATCTCTCAAGGATGCATGTCAGGTTCTAAAACGGAATACTAAACGCAATTAGACAGACTGCCGCCTTTCCTTTGAAAGCAAGTGTACTCCTTGATGCAAGTTCGATATATTTTCAGTCACAATGACAAATGCTCCTTGGGAATAGGGCTTTCCAAATTCTAACAGAAACCTTGCGGGAATTTAAACCCTTTACATATAGTTTTATTGAAAATGCCTTATGATTGCTAAATCTATATACGGTAGGATTGGGATATCTTTTAAGTATCGTTTGCTGGAATCGACATTGTCCTGCAGTTGAAAACTTCAATGGCTCTTCTGTATGGGCACTTTGTAATTTTTCAAAAGCGTGCTATGGTCTATATCACTTGGATGAAAGGGTCTTGTCGCATTTCAAAAAGACGATAAAAAGACAGCATATATGTGTGCATTCACTGGG
Organism: Schistocephalus solidus; assembly: GCA_017591395.1. NCBI lineage: Eukaryota > Metazoa > Platyhelminthes > Cestoda > Diphyllobothriidea > Diphyllobothriidae > Schistocephalus > Schistocephalus solidus. The sequence continues at coordinate 168,009 of WEDG01005621.1, forward strand.
AGTCACCCAATACATTGAAAACTATATCTTTTCTTTACCTCCCCATCCTAACTGGGTGGTTTACTATTACTAGTCCCTGTCCATGTTTTTGCATTTTTGTTTCACTCACATTCATGGTTCATAAAGCAAATTCCCTCCAAACATTTTGCTCAAATGAGTTATTCCGCGTACAGTTTTTCTTGTGCCATCAAAACGCTACGTCAGAGTGGCACTAAGGGGTGTATGTATGCAACGCTTTTTCCATGTCATTCTAGTCTGTGCCAGGTAAAAGAAATGTCAGTCCACAGGTAATTTTCCGTTTTTTCAAAAAATAAGACACCATTCACCTCTTAGACTAGCTTTTTCCATGCTCCGAAGCTACTTACCTCCCTAAAAACAATGAATTTAATCTGTCTGGCCTTCAAGAGACCTATTTCAGACTAGCGTCAATTTTAAAATACATTTCAGTCATGCATGGTTACTTTATCGACACAGTCACTGGGTAGAAAAACAATTTGTTAGCAAATAACGTAGGCAGTTCACCATATATTCATTTGGTCATTCTTCGAGGAAAAGGCTATTGCACATACTTAAAAGGTGCAAAATATTACCCAGCAGAATGTAAACGGTTTAGCGCGATATACTAGTGCTTGTAACTTATCAAACACGATAGTTTCATCGCCAGGACTGACGAATTCCATCGTGTGCCACACGCAGTTGACGCAACACCAGCGATTTGCAGTTAAGTGCCTTTTTATCGTGAAGCAGATCTTTGCCGCATCTACTGCACTGTCTCAGCCGCCGTGCTCTGATAGCAAGGCAGTGTCAATGACGAGAGGAGGGTTCGGGAGGAGGGTTGGTGACTGACAAAACTAATCCACGCGTCAATGTGTGCCACACACGAGCTTGTCGTACTGCATTTGCCAGGAGTTCGAAACGGCTACGTAAATGCTGCAAAAGCCACATCCATCCGCCAATGCAGGGCGGTAGTTGTGGGTTGACAAGGATTCCATGTAGCAGGATAAAAGCGTGCTGTGGGCCTGTCTTGTCACACTTTTGTCAAATGCATCGACAGTAGCTCTCTATTTTGATTGTGAACTTCATATTTGAATTCCTACTACGAACGTTTATATGATTAATATGGCGGGACTTGTCCCCTCCGAAGGCGTTGGACTTTTTCGTTAATGTCTGGCCAAGATTTTGACTGCAAATATGTCAAAAAGTGGTTAAATTGGTAGCGTGCGATGGACGCTGTGTATAGTACACTATTAGTTGTATACTCACCAAAGGAATGACCCCACCTGCGCATTCGCTGGTCATTTCCTTATTGGCGCCGACAACTAGAGCGTATTTAGCAAAATATATAACTTATGTGGGGTGCAATAAGAAAATTACTGCGTATGAAATAGGACTGATATAGACCCCACAATATATTATCACTTCGTTTAAAAGTAAACCGAGCAGTACAGATAGCACGACTTTTATAGCAATAAGTACTTGCGTATGTATACTACACTGCCGACGCATTGGGAATCCATCAAGAATCTTAGTTTGTGCTGTTGGACATTCGTGTGTGGCTCGACTAATGAAGGATGACAGAAGAAGGTTGTCGAGGTTTTCTAAATTAAATTATTGGAGAACTGAGTAAATTAACAAGCTTGACTTAGGTCAGAGAGCTTAGGCGTGGCTCAGTGTACAGGATGTCCAATAAACACCTGCTAACGTATGGAAATAGTTGTGGATTCGCAAGGCCTCCATGTAGCAGGATAAAGGCGTGCTGTGGGCCAATCTGGCCTCATTTTTGTGCAATGCATCTGCAGCACATCTATGTTTTGATTTTGACCTTTATAATTTAATACCTATTACGATCTCTCACATAATGATCCCTGGCTGGTTCACACCGAGAGGTGTGTGACCTTTCAGTAATTAGTAACCATGACTCTACATGCGAATAAGTGACGGTTAATGAGCCAGAAATGTCCATTCCAGTCTTCCTTATCATTATTGGCATTGTAAGTCTGCCTCTTCTACTAGCCATTGTGCGACTGATGGCGTGGCTCTAGAATGAGCCCCAAAGCAGAAGGAAACGAATGAGTTCTGTTAACGATCAGTGAGTATTAATCAAAGAAGATCAACAAAATCTTTAAAGCAGCAATGTGTGGCACACACCGGATATATTTAAATTAATAGGTCAATCTCCATCAAACGGAGTTCTCTGCATTCATTGACTTTCCAATTTTTATGTGTCGTCAATTAAAACATGAGTACATATCCTAAGGTGCATCTAGCCAGAATACAGTATATTTCCTTATTCAAATCTGCCAAAATCCTCTACTAATTAATTGTGCCTTGTGGTGGTTTTTAGATTGATTGCTTAGGAAATCCTGCTTAGGCAGTCAGCATCCTGTATTAGAATTGGTGGTTTCCATACGTTGCATTAGGCTGGGCGGGTAACTTGACCCCAGTGCGATTAAAGTCACAAGTGGGTCAAATAATATATTTCCTTATATTACATTCTGTTATTTATGTTGGTAGACTACGACTGATAAGTACCCCACAATATATCAATACTCCGTTTAAAATTGCATTGGCAAAAACTAGCATGACTACCATAGGTACCCGAATTTCTGTCTTGTCCTCGTTATCGTTTGCTGAGGTCGCTTAAATCTAGTTGGTGGCACTGATTTTGCCTTCAAATGAGGGTTTATCTGCATGGGACGGGAGTAGTCATCCCATTTTAAGTACTCAAGTATGTTTGTGGATTTCTCAGAACATTCCATATAATTTGGGCGCCTCGCGGCTGCATCCTTTGAGTTTGCTTAAAAAATTTTGGTTTTTACAATACTCAACATTGCAGTATTTTAGTGAACTTAAGTGTGGCAGATTCAAAATATTGGGATTCCTTTCGAATGCTGCTCATATTTTACTTCTTATATATATATATATATGTATATATGCAGAATGAAATTACAAACAAAGACAAGGGTGACTGAAATGGCCATGTCTGGCTTATTAACCGTCATCAGAAATGGCCATTCCAGTCTCCCTAGTCTTGGTCGGTAATATCATTCTGCCTATATCACAAGCAGCTCTGTGGCTGCTGGCAGGGCTGTAGATGAAGCCCCAAGGCACAGCGGGACGAGTGAGTCCTGTAATCGATCGGTGGATGCCCCACTACCATTATTAATATTACCGATCGAAACCGGCAAGACAACGAGCTAGTGGTACAGTGGGTAGAGCAGTGGACTTCTGCCCAACATGTCGCTAGTTCGAGCCTCCGGTGCCGCAGCGCCTGGGGTTCAGTATGGCTGGCTGATGACGGCTAATAAGCCAGAAATGGCCATTCCAGTCTCCCTTGTCTTTGTCGGTAATATCATTCTGCCTATATCACTAGCCGCTCTGCGGCTGCTGACGGGGTTTTAGATGAAGCCCCAAGGCACAGCGAGACGAGTGAGTCCTGTAACCGATCGATGGGTGCCCAACTACCATGGTTAATATTCCCGATCGAAAACGGCAAGACAACGAGCTCGTGGCGCAGTGGGTAGAGCGTTGGACTTATGCCCAACGGGTCGCGAGTTCGAGCCTCGGGCGCAGCAGCACCTGAGGTTGGGTATGGCTGGCTGATGACGGCTAATAAGCCAGAAATGGCCATTCCAGTCTCCCTATATATATATGTATATGTATCATTGTTGATGCAGCGTAGACCATTCTGCTGTGCGTGACAATACCCTGCAATTTTTAACAGAAGTCAATGTCAGATGCTAACTCTTGTTTTGGCTAGTACAATACCTACCAAGCGCCCTCTCTCCATATTATGTGTCATTTTATGTTGGGAGTGGATAACTACCCCAGCAGTATTTAAATTTTAATATTCTCAGTTAACTAATCGGCAAGCAGATACATATCCAAGCATTTCCGCTTTTCCCTTTAGGAGAACCAAGACGCTGATATGTCATTGTGGCAGTGGAGGGAATTGAAACAACTATCAACCATTATCAGAGTTTGTGGTGTCGCAGCCATACCTCGCACTTTACTCAATGCTGAAGCTTGTTAACCTTCCAGCAGTTTGGATGCATGGCTTTTTGTATAATCATGCAACTCTCAGCCAAGATAGCCAGACTCAAGTGTATCTGGATGTCGAATTTTAATAGAATGAACGGACTGCTACAAAATAAACCTATTGCATACCTTATAAAACCTGGAGTTTTTAACACATATTTATATATCTGCAAAATTGTTGTCCATTACTTAACCAAGGATTTAAAATCACCGACATATGCTTAACAATATATCTTCTTGGATATTTAAGTGTCAGGGAAATTTCTGTTTTATTATATGGAAAAATAGATTGGAATACCTGCTGTTGGTCACTATTCTGTCAACTCTAGGTCATTACATTTCAATGGTTTGCAGATTTGCTGCCAATAGTAGCCTGTAGTGGAAAATTTTTCCGCTGACTACTGCCTAGTCCACAAGATCCGCTGAAAAGAGAACACTTACTATACTTACACTCCATCGTCCAATTCCTGTGTCTTTAAGTGGTTACTAAAAGCATAAAGATAAGACAGTAAAATAACAAGTTCAGAGTGTGCTTATGTTGTTATCTGGCCAAGATGACGCTTCGTCTGCAACTGCGCAGGAGATCCCAAGGTAAGCGACCACAAGTTAATCTGATTACTGTTTTGTTGAATATGCCTGCTCACCATTTCCATTTCAGAAACGAACTGACCAACCGTCTAGCCAAAATTCCATTCACCGACGCAGACAGCTCCTTGGAGAACCGCTGGTTTCAGCTAAGGGACATCATCCGATCCACGGCCCTGGATATCCTTAGTCACGCACATCGTCAGCACAAAGACTGTTTCGAGGACAACGACGCAGCTATCAACGCTCTGTTCGTCGAGAAGAACCAGTTGCACAAAGCCTACGTCGATCGACCTACCGCTGCAAACAAGACAGCCTGCTACCGAAGTGAGAGCCTTGTAAAACAACTGCTGTGGAAGATGCAAGATGCCCGGATGACGCATAAAGCCGAGGAAATCCAAGGGTACGCAGACCGAAACGAATGGAAGAACTTCTTCGCCGCCACCAAGGCTGTCTACGGACCTCCCGGCAAAGGCACCGTCCCTCTTCTCAGTGCCGATTTAGGACGCTACTCACTGATAAGACGCAACTCCTGACGCGATGGGCAGAACATTTCCAAAGCGTTCTAAACCAGCCATCCACCATGTACAACGCCGCCATCGATCGCCTGCCTGAAGTGGAAATGAATGCTTACCTTGATCTCCCGCCCTCTCTCCAAGAAACCATTAGAGCCGTGCAGCAACTCTCCAGCGGGAAAGCACCTGGCTCGTACACGATCCCTGCTGAGATTTGCAAGCATGGAGGACCCAACTGATGAACCGGCTCACAGTGCTCTTCCAGGAAATGTGGCACCAAGGGAAAGTCCCTCAGGATTTCAAAGATGCAACCATTGTCCACCTCAAAAAGAAAAAAGGGAACCACCAACTCGGTGACAACCACAGAGGAATCTCACTGCTGAACATCGCCGGAAAGATCTTCGCCCGCATTCTCCTCAATCGTCTGAACGCTCACCTGTAGCAAGGACTGCTCCTGCAAAGCCAATGTGACTTCCGACGACACCGAGTAACAATCGACATGATCTTCGCCACTCGCCAGCTGCAAGAGAAGTGACAGAAGATGCGGAATCGCCTCTACACTACCTTCGTGGATCAGACAAAAGTCTTTGACACGGTGAATCGCGACAGGCTGTGGAAAATCATGCAGAAATTCGCCTGTCCTGAACGTTTCACGCATATGGTGCGTCAGCTTCACGATGGGCTGATGGCGCGCGTTACTGACAACAGGACAGTGTCCGAAGCATTCGCAGTGACCAATGGAGTTAAGCAGGGCTACATCCTTGCACCTACCCTCTTCAGTCTCATGTTCTCTGCCATGCTAGCGGACGCCTACCATGAAGAACGCCCCGGGATCCACATCGCCTACAGGATGAACGGCTGACTCCTCGACCAACGTCGGATACACTTCAGCTCGCGTGTCTCCACAGCCACCATCCACGAACTTCTCTTCGCTGACGACTGCGCACTCAATGCAACGACAGAAGAGGAAATGCAAAGGAGCATGGACCTCTTCGCTGCCGCCTGTGACAACTTCGGACTTCGCATCAACCCTGAGAAAACGTTTGGGATGCATCAGCCGCCGCCGAATACCATCTACACCGCAGCTCGCATCAATTAAAATGGCACCCAACTGAAATCTGTGGATACCTTCACGTACCTGGGCCACAATTTCTCCCACAGCACCAAAGTTGACAATGAGATCGCCCATCGGATCGTTAAAGCCAGCCAAGCATTTGGACGTATGCAGAACACGGTCTGGAATCAAAACGGTCTCCCCCTCAGCAGCTGTCATATTGCCGACGCTGCTGTATGGAGAGAAGAAGTGAACGATCTACCGAGAGAAGGCGCACAAGTTCAACCCCTTCCACCTCAGCTAACTTTGCAGAATACTGAAGCTGATATGGCAAGACAGGATATTGGACACAGAAGTGTTGGAACGAACAGGCCTTCACAGCATTTAAGCTCAGCTGAAACAACTGACTGCGCTGGAGCGGCCACCTTGTGAGAAAAGAAGACAAACGTCCACCCAAATGACTCTTCTATGGAGAATAGTCCACGGGTTCTCGTCGACAAGGGGGTCAAGTACGACGCTACAAGGACACTCTGAAGACCTCCCTGAAGCAACTGAAGATCAACCTAGCGACCTGGAAGGACCTCGGCCGGAACCGACTGGCTTGGAGAAGGACAGTGAATAAAGGGGTGACAATATACGAAGCCAACAAGGTCGCCACAGTCAAGACCAAAAGAGCGGCACGAAAGGCACCAGCGCCCCGGATCAACACCGCCAATGCCCAGGCCCTGTCAACATACCCGCGCTGTTAACGCACCGTACGCGCACGCACCGGCCTTCTCGGACATATTCGGACGCAATGAACCAGCAATCTGAAAATTTTAACTTCTACGTCAAATTCTGCCAAGCCTCCTTCGGACTCCCCCACCATCACCTCTGGCATTAATTCCATTACTTCCACCATCATAGAGACCACATCCCAATACTCATTACCTGTTACCTCCACCACCACCGCCACCGCCACCACCACAATCAGCGATGAGGACTCTCTCCTAAACTGTCCTCAATGCGACCGCACGTTCATCACACGCATCGGCCTGGTCAGTCACCTGCGAATCCATCGCACGTGGGCTGTTGAACCAGTGCCTGGGGCTCCGACATACAGTCACCGCGCCCGCCTCCACTGCCCTTACTGCTCACGCAAATTTACATACCGTATGGGCCTATAAGGACATGTGCGCCTCCACGACAACCTGCGGTAAGCCACCGAAGGCTAAGCTACATCAGTGCACACTACCTACACCAAAATCATGATGTTCCTGTTAAAATCACGATGTCCTAGAAACCGTGGCTTGGATGGCTACCAACCTGACGCTTACAACAGACCACGCCATCAGCCCAGTGTGTGTACTGTGTGTGTCGATTTGCTGACCAGTGGACTGGTAGTCAGATGGCGATGGCTCCTTCATATCCCCTGAGTAAGTAAATCCTGGTGTGTGCGTTATGGGGGCCAGATCGTGCTGTGGCGCGCGAAGACGGGTACGCCGACCCGTCAGCCAATGCGCCCACTCCCACCTCAGACAACTGACTGGCTCGGATGGTGGTCTGCTTGTGGGGGTGGGGGAGAGAGTGAGGTCAACAGCTCAGCGCATTTTCTTTACTATAAACAATCTGACGCGCTTGAAACTATCACGGTGCGCTAAAAGCCGTATCTTGGAAGGTTGCCAACTGACGGGATATTTCGGACACAACAGTCAGCCTAGGGGTAATTTTTATCAATTGACCGACTGGTGAAGTGAGGGACAGGTTACAATGACTCTTTCTAAATGTCTCGGACAAGGAACTGGCACCGGGGCGTGGGGATGGAGAGTGAATTTTACGCCTCAACCCATTTACCAACAATAAAAATTATGACGCGCTTAAGGCTCTCATGGTGTGCTTAACTCCGTGGTTTGCCAGGTTGATAACTGACAGAATAACTCGGACCGCCGAGTCAGCTTGGTGTTTATTTGTGTGTAATGGCCGACTGGTGAACTGCGAGTCAGATTGCACTGGCTGCTTCTTAATGTGCCTCTGTGGCGCTCCCACGCATAAGAATTCGAGCCAGCTTGATGGCGCGCTTACCTGCGTGTCCTTGCTGCGCCAGCTACCTGCACACTCTCCTGCGTTCAATATTCTTACGCAGTCTTGATACCGTACCCAGTATGGGGAGGAGAAGAGAGTGCAGTTGATGCAACGCAAGAACTCTATCACGTGCAAGTACCCGTCCCTGTGCTCAACACGTTGTGGGGTATACTGTGAAACTCATTGAAATCGACGCCTAAACTGTCATAGTAAGAGGTCAAGCCGGGGCATGACTCTCACTGTGTGTGGGTATAATCTTGCTCGATCCCATTTTGATTCCCGCCAGCTGGATTTCTGGGAGAATCTAAACACATCAAGTGAGAGTCACGCACCCTTGTCACCGAATTCGCCACACTATGCCAACCCAACAAATACATGGCAGGTTAGACGCAGTGACTTTTGACCAGATAACAACATAAGCACACTCTGAACTTGTTATTTTACTGTCTTATCTTTATGCTTTTAGTAACCACTTAAAGACACAGGAATTGGACGATGGAGTGAAGCCAGTGAAGGTCTAAAGAAAGCGCCCCACCCCGTCGCCCCTCGCTAACATAGAGAACCACCTCAATTTTAGTGGTCAAAGTTATTTTTTACGGCACTAAGGAGGGCGAGAGTTTTGAGGTGGTGGACGATCTCTCAGCCCTTGTTTCGAACTGACCATCAAACAGGCAATACAACGATACAAGGAATAAACAGATGCGCTAAGTGCACTGCTTTCACTTTATTTCGTGGGTAGTTCTTGCATAAGCATGAGAGGCGTCAGAAAATCAAGCTGGCAGTATGCGAGGTTTTAATAAATACCTTTCTTCCATAGGGCTGTAAGACTTGCCCATGCAATCGAATGCTATCCACCACCTGCCAGTATTTAACCAAGGATGTTTGGGCTCACTTCACTGGACCCCTGTTTCTAGTCATGTCCTCAATGAAGGGCGCTAAATCCCTAAGACACATAAATTTTAGAACCTATTTACTCCTATCCGTCCATCCGTCGGCGCCGGGGATCGCCTTTGTCACCAGCACGTCCTTTTTATCTCGCCTTCTGACGAGAACATAGTCCAAGAGATTCCAGCGTCTCGACCTGGGGTGTAACCTGGTTGCCATTTGCCGAATCGGGAGGCGGAAGAAGGTGTTGGTCAGCAGGCGACAGTGTCCCGCACAGGTTCACAGAAAAGGAGGCCGGTATCGTTTTGGCCACCGAGACGGTGGGGACCCAGATCTCCCTGCCAGGCAGTGTGGTCTGTCCCGACGCGGGCGTTGAAGTCACCAAGGACAATTAAATTGTCCGCCTTCAGCCCAGTCGCCAGGAAGGCGTGTACATCCTCGTAGAATTTGTCCTTCGCCGCATCAGAGCTCGTCATTGGGGGAGCGTAGGCGCTGATGATGGTGGCGAACTTGTCTCTCCGAAGAGGCAGGCAGAGGCTCATCAGGCGATCATTGATACCATGTGGCAAACAAGGCAGACGTCCCACGATTTCGTTCCGGATGACAAAGGCGACACCAGCGTCACGTCACTCTGCCTTTGGCCGGACACTCCAGTGGAAGGTGTAGCCAGCACCCTCCTCCTCCAGCTGACCCTGCTCAGAGAATCGGGCCTCGCTGATAGCAGCAATGTCCACTTTGTAGCGCATCAGTGCCCGAGCTACTAGTGCCGTCCTCCGTTTCGGTCGGCTGCTACTGGGATTTTCTAAAAGGGATCGAACATCTCAGACTGCTAAGGTTAGCAAGCTCACTCGAGCAGTCCGGGGGTACCCCGGAGGGTACGGTGGGGGGATTGGGTGAGGAGTTGTTGTTGATATTGTTGAGAGATTTCGACCGCATGTAATTGCAGTCTGCTAGCCATGGTCTGCTGCAACTGTCGTTAGACCCAGCATTTTTTAAGGGCACCATTTCTGGCCCCCTGCCCTACGAGGTGGTAAGCAGTGGTGTCCTTAAATTCGGCTGCTGATTTATCCCAGGTGGCTACCGAATTCCACTATGGGTAACGATTTGGGTTGATGAGAGAACGATCAATTTGCCTGGGCCGCCTACGTGATTGCATGTCATCGTCGCCGTATGACGTTTTCGACAGTGGGGGAGGAGGGAAGGGGAGAAGGACGGGGAGGGGAAGGGGAGGTGTCGAAATAAGGGTAAAGGAGACGAGGAGAGAGAGAGGTGGAAAGAAGGGCGAGAGAAGGGGAAGGAGGAGAAGCAGGATTGGAGACGGCAGTGGGGTGTGGGCTGGGAAGAGGAGAGGGGGGAAGAGCAGGGGGGAGGAAGAGGGGGATGGGAGCAGACCTACTGGGTGTGAAGGCACACACAACACCGGAGACCCTCACCTGGTTTAGCCCGCCGGTCGTGGCAGTTGCCCGGGGTGTGGCAGCTGGAAAGAATCGGCTTCGAGGAGCCACAGGTGAGATTTGTTACCAGCTAGAGGCGGTTACAAGAGCATTCACCACCTATACGAGACAGATGGAGTGACCAAATACTACCTGTGTGATGCTACCCATAACTAGTACCCCCTACACCCCAGTTTCTTACATCATTATTATAAGACATGCATCTTTATGCGGTTTACTATATAATATGATCGTATTTACACGGTTATCGGAAATGTTGGATACCAAAGGCATAAATTGGTCAGTGGTGTTTTACTAGATGCAGGTGTAAGGTCATTACAAATATGCTGACTTGGAAGGCAACCTGCGACCGTGCAGAAATTTATCAAGGATTATGTTCCCTGCCAACTTGACTGTCCATGCTCACATAAATTATATCTGCCTTTCGAAATTTGATACAAAAGCCCCCGTCACTGCTTCATGAGTGCTGGCCTCTTTCATATTTCAGTTCATCCCAGGTAACTGAGTATGAAGGTTGCAGAAACAGAGTGAAGACTTTCTCCTTCATGACAGCATCACTCAGATTTTATGTCTAGGTACGAGGTCCAGACATCGTAGCTAAATTGAGTGACGGGCATGGTATAGGACAGGAGTCTGAATATATATGAAGGGCTGTCGGATGTTGCACTCCATTGTCAAGCCATACCAGTCGGTTTAGCTTGTCTCACGCCTTGTAACGTTAATAACAATGATTATGACGTGGATGCAAGGTGTTTTAGTAGGAAGCCGAATACCTATACACTCTCTACTGTGGTTGCATCCCGTTCGCACACCAGTCATCATGTTGAAACACGCAGAGCCAGAAGGCGTTTTTTGCGTGATCAAATAACCTTAGCATTTACCTACTGCATGATGAGTCATGATTTTTAGGCATGCTCTGAAAGTCCTCGTCCTCATCCTAACCAACTAGCGGTAAAGACGTGAACGTGCGGATATGAGGTGTTTTTTTAGTGAATGTTCTCAAAATAATGGTCATAGTTGAGGAATGACATTACGCATATCCCCGTCATCACCATGAGTCAAGCTGCTCTTTTAACACTGACTGCTAGAATATTCGAGTTTACTAGAACTTGGAAAGACTATTCATCAAAACGTGTTACAAACTGCGCACAGTGATTAGTTAACCGCGCATTGGGCCATTCACTGTTATTTGAAACTTGATGAGCAAAGAAGCCTCAAAGCTTTCAATGTGCTTTATTCAGTAAAAACTATCTGTCGCAAGCTGATAGGAGTAAATAGGTTCTAAAATTTATGTGTCTTAGGGATTTAGCGCCCTTCATTGAGGACATGACTAGAAACAGGGGTCCAGTGAAGTGAGCCCAAACATCCTTGGTTAAATACTGGCAGGTGGTGGATAGCATTCGATTGCATGGGCAAGTCTTACAGCCCTATGGAAGAAAGGTATTTATTAAAACCTCGCATACTGCCAGCTTGATTTTCTGACGCCTCTCATGCTTATGCAAGAACTACCCACGAAATAAAGTGAAAGCAGTGCACTTAGCGCATCTGTTTATTCCTTGTATCGTTGTATTGCCTGTTTGATGGTCAGTTCGAAACAAGGGCTGAGAGATCGTCCACCACCTCAAAACTCTCGCCCTCCTTAGTGCCGTAAAAAATAACTTTGACCACTAAAATTGAGGTGGTTCTCTATGTTAGCGAGGGGCGACGGGGTGGGGCGCTTTCTTTAGACCTTCACTGGCTGTTGTAACGGCTACCTGAACTAAAGCGCACCATCTCTGTACAACGGGCTTCACCGCCCATGCAGCATCTTTGGAGCACTCAGCCTACCTGATACAAGGCTCACAACCCGCTGTAAGATTCAGGGGTGGGGGGAGCCTGTCGCGCAAGCTAGCTGAATTACTGAACGAAAAATTGGGTTAGATAAAGTCAGATGTGCTCCATTCATCAGGAATTTCTTAAATATTCTGCGAAAGGAGTTTGAAGCCAGTGAGGCAAAATCAGTTGTAGTGCACTGTAGACTGCACACAGGGAATCTCGAAGAAGAATGTGAAGTAGGGGAGCCATCTTGGACAAATTGCCATCTATACCTTGAGTACTAGTCCAAAGTGCAGCATTTAGGACGAGAAAATAAGTATACGACATTGATGCGAAATGGAGGTTTGCAGCCCTCAATAGAACTTGACGAAAGCCAGTACGTCTGGCACCCTTACCGTGGTTTGGTCTGTATTTATGAACCCCTGGCGAGTGTAGACAATAAAATGGCACATGCGTCCCATGGACGCAAATAACGACAACAACTGGGTCTTAGCCCATACGCCCTACCAACTCAATAGGCGCCAGTTTTGTCTGTATAAACATTTATTGTCCGATACCAGAAATAACTGGGCACTCCTTTTCATATACCCAACCCAGATCATCTTGCTCGAAGTGGCTAGCCTGTATGCACCTTTATACCGCCTAGCCGTACACACTCTCGGTTGTCAACCAAAAGCGCTCCGGAAACTATGGTCATCCACGTGTATATGCTGAGAGGGTTTAAATATCCCCGAAACAACCGGAGTGATCCGTCTAACCAGAAAAGATAAGGGTCCAGCATTCGGTAGCCGAAGAGTCTCTTCGAGACCATTTGTCAGATACCTCTTGCCACGCCAAATAGGAGTTTATGCAAGTTGGATGGAAGTCTCCAGCAAAAAAAGATGAGGCCAAGAGCCCTTAAATAATCCGTTAAGGTTGGCTGTTTTCTACCATCTACATTGCAACTGAGGAGATGGGAACTATGGTGGAGGAACGAAGCCGACAGCGGGGGATGGGAGTGCAAATACGTCAGTTCCTCACCCTAGTATTCAATATGGAGACATAACAGTGGCAAATTATTTTGCGCCGATAGGATTTATTCTAAAATTTGACGTCTTCGTGGTTTGAAACCCTCTCGGATTGAGGCAGGTGCAATAACGATGGATATAAGTCAAGCACTTGAGAAATCGCCGCATTAACTAGCCTACATTCTATTTGGCCTTATAAATTTACTCGACTAAAGTTACTTAATGTGGTTATCTTGCCAAGGAAGAAGAAGACGAAACACACCACAACTAAACCGAGATCTATGTAGAATGAACTGTCATAGGTAATTGCATGTGTGCATATAAGCTGTGTTATATAATGAAAGAGCAGGGACGCTAAAAGTATCCGGAGACCGGTAGCCAAAATCGCCACCAAAAAGACCAAATCAAAAGACAAGATTTCCCTTAAGCACCTCCCCTTCTTTTGATTCCTCTGTGTGCTTCGTAGTTATATGTGCAATCTGCCACAGACACTGGTGAGAACCGGCAAGAGAACGAAGCGGAAGTAATAGCCAGGTGGCACGGCTCACATCGCCGCTGAGGAGGAACGCCGTCACCACGCCGTGGGAACGGTGTGAGTCAGGTGACGTGAACCAGACTCCGTCACGGACTAATATCCCCTCTCCCTCCACTCTCACGGTATGAATGCATAAATGTCCATACGTTGTTGCACTCCAACAGTCTCTGATAAGGAACTCCTGTTCGAGTTTGAAAGCTCAGAACCATAACCTTTTTTTATCCAGTGATGCTGCTTTCGTTCTCTTTTTAAGAGTAGTTGGTAGAAAACGAAAATAAGTGGGACAACTTGATAGATGGAGCAGTCATTATCTGACTCCCAGTCCACTGACCAGCCGCTTAAAGCACAATACACTGGGCTAACCACGTGGTCTGTTGTATAGCGTCATTTGGCAGCCTTTCAAGCCAATGTTTCTAGGAAATCATGATAGATATAGGTATGTGATGATAATGGGAGTGTTGTGTATGTATTGGTGAAGGTATAGTGCGTTAGTGTGGTTTAGCCTGCAAGTTTTGTACCGCAGATGTTCAAGAGACGCATGTGGCCTAATGGATCTATGCGGTGCGTAAATGAGCATGGGCAGTGGGGAGGTTTGAGTCGAGTGCAGCGGGTGTATGTTGGTACACGTAGCACTGGTTCGTCGGTCTCTCTGCGATGAATTCGAAAGTGACCGACCATGCCAATGCGTAATGTGCATGTGCGGTGTCAATGAGGATAGGATAGATTGGGAGGTGCTGAGTCTGCGGGGGTTGTGCTGCTGGTACTGGTAGTCGCGCTCATGAGAGGACTGTGGGTAGTGTTTATGCGTGCATAAGATGTGTTGGCATCGCGGTGGATTCCGCTTTCACGGATGCATGCGGGACCGAGCAGGCCCATGCGGTGAGTGAATACGTGTGAGCAGTGTGGACATTGGAGGCGGCAGTCTCTGCTGTGTGTTGGTGCTCCAAGCACTGGTTTGAATGTCTCTGTGCGATGGATTCCAAAATGACCGACCAGGCTGACGTGTGCGGTGAATTTGCGATCGCAATGAGGACTGGTTAGTACCAAGTCCCCATCACTGGTACTGGGGGTGGTGATGGTGGAGGAAGCAGTTAGTTGGATGTGGCCACTGAGGTCGCGGGAGTTGGGCAAGTTGTGGTCACCGCTATGATCGGCGCAAGTGGTGGGGAGGGAGGAAGGTGTCAGCGATCGAGGGCGGAGGGGCATCGACGGATGATTACTAGTGGTTTGGGTGGTCGTTGTGGGATTTGAGACAGGTCTGGTAGAAGCGATGTTTGTTGATGCCGAAGTTGATTTTGCTGGTGAGATCTTGAAGGACTGGTTGTTCAACCTGTTCACGCTTCCAACGAACGCTCTGACAGTGAACTGGTGTCTGGGGAAAGGAAATAGAGAAGAATATATCCACTGTCCCAGCGCATATTCCTTACTACAAACAACCTTATGCGCTCAATTATACCATGGTGCGCTAATAGCCCTGGCTTGGAGAGCTGCCAACTGCAGGAATAGCTCTGTCCTCCTCTCAGGACGGATAATCAGGCTGTAATGGCGCCCACTTAATGTGGCTCTTATGGGAATCCCACTCAGTTGGGACCCAAGCCACCCGCCCAAACCGCTGATCATTGTGCGTAAACAATGGGGTGGGATGGCACGCCTTTGCCATCCGGCCCGACCTGGAGGAATTTCTGCCCTGTCTGCCGCAGGGCATCAATGATCTCCTGATGAACCTCCGCCTGCCTCTTAGGGGAGACACGTTCGCCACCTTTGTCAGTATCTACAGCCCCACCCCCGAGGATCAGCTCCGACGAGGCAAGGAAAAAATTCTCCGAGGATATGCACGCCCTCCTATCGCTTGTGCCAAAGGCGGATAAGTTAATTGTCCTTGATGACTTTAACTCTTGGGTCGGCACATACTATGCCATGTGGAGAGGAGTACTGGGTCCTCTTGGTCTCGATGGCTTCAATAACAATGTTCTTCTTCTCCCACGAACCTGCGCAGAGCGCCGCCTCAACCTGACCAATGCATTATTTTGCCTTCCGATACGGCAGAAGGTGACCTGGCTGCACCCCTGGGCGAGGCATTGGAACTTGCTTACTATGCCCTCAATCGGAGATGCTACCAGCAGGACGTGTGGGTGACAAAGGCGATCCCGGCTGCCACTGGATAGACCGATTATTGCCTCATCATCTCTAAGATGAAACTACGTCTATAGACGTGCAGGAGACTCCAAGGTAAATGACCACCAGGTAAGTTGAATAGTGTTTTGCTGAATGTATCTGCTCACTATATCCATTGCAGCAAATAAATGGCCCACCAGCTAGCCAGCCTTCCAGTCGGCGACTGGGACGTCTCCATTGAGAACGGATGGTGTCAACTGAGGGACACAATCCAATCCACCACGCCGAATGTCCTCGGCCGTGCACCTCAACACCAGGACTGGTTCGATTACAACGATGCAGACATTATCACTTTGCTTAGCAGGAAGAACCAGTTGCACAAAGCATACGTCGACCGCCCTACCACTGTAAACAAGACCAAAGACGCCGCCTTGTGCAGCATCAGCTACGGGAAATGCAGGACACCTGGATGACTCGGAAGACTGAGGAGATTTACGGGTACGCGGACCGCAACGAACGGAAGAACTTCGTCAAGGCCATCAACCCTGTCTACGGTTCCCTCTTCAAAAGAACTGCTCCACTGATGGGACTACCCTTCTCACTGAAAAGACGCAAATCCTGAAGCTCTGGGCCGAGCACTTAAGAAGCGTTCTCTACCGGCCCTCAACCATCTCCGACGCCGTCATCAACCGACTGTCTCAAGTGGAAACCAACGCCAACCTTGATCTCCAGCACTCTCTCCAAGAAACTATCAGGACTTTGCAGCAACTTTGCAGCTGGAAAGCACCAGGATCAGATGTGATCCATGCTGAGATTTACAATTTTGGCGGCCCCCAACTGATGAATCAGCTCCCAGTGCTCTTCCAGGAGATTTGGCGCCAAGAACAGGTGCCTCAGGGTTTCAAGAACGCCACAATCGTCCATCACAACAAGAAGAATAGGAGCCATCTGGAATGACGACCCCTTCCGGAAAGTTAATTCGGTTTCCGCCGATATCGCGGCACTACCAATATGAACTTCATTGCGAGCCAGCTGCAGGATAAGTGTCAGGAGATGCGGACTAACCTTTCCTCAAGCTTCGTAAACCTGGCCATATCCTTCGACACGTTTAATCGTGAAGGACTGTGAATGAGCATGCAGAAATTTGGCTGTCTCATGCGATTTACTCACATGGTGCGTCCATTCTACGATGGCATGATGGCGCGCGTCATGTACAACGGAGCCGTGTCAGAGACAGTGACAATGACCAACGGAGTGAAACAGGTTGCATCCTTGCGCCTTCCCTCTTCAGTCCCATGTTCTCTCTGATGTTAGTGGTCACCTACCATAACGAACGCCCCGGGATCCGCATCGCTTAGCACATGTGTGGCCAAATCCTCAATCAATGGCGGATGCACTCCCAGTCGAATGTATCGACAGCCACCATCCACGAACTGCTCTGTGCTGATGACTGCACTCTCAATGCAACGACAGAAGGGACATGCAAAGGAGCATTGACATCGTTGCTGCCGCTTGTGACAACTTCGGACTGCACATCAACAAGGAGAAAACGGTGGCCATGCATTAGCCGCCACCCAATACCACCTACAAGATACCCGGCAACAACCTCAATGGCACTCAACTGAAAGCCGTGGATACCTTCACCTATCTGGGCAGAAATCTATCCCGAACCACCAAAATCGATGATGAGGTCGTCCACTGGATCACTAAAGTCAGCCAAGCCTTCGGCCAAATGCACAACATCATCTGCAATCGACACGGTCTCCAAACCCACACCAAGCTCAAGGTGTGCAAAGCTGTCATATTGCCGACGCTGCTGTATGGAGCGGAGACCTTTATGGTTTACCAAAAGCAGGAGCGGAAGCTCAACAACTTCCATCTCAGCTGCCTCCGCAGAATATTGAATCTGAGATGGCAAGACAGGATCCCGGACACAGAAGTGCTGGAACGAACAGGCCTCCTCAGCACCTATTTTCCAACCGAGACACCTGCAACTGTGCTGGAGCAAACAACTCATGAGGATGGATGACGAGCAACTACCAAAACGACTCTTCTATGGAGTTGTCACCAAGGGTTTTCGTCGACGACAGAGCCAAATGTGACGCTACAGGGACTTTTCTGAGGAATTCCTTAAAGCAACTGCAGATCAATCCGGCAACCTACGAGGACCTAGCCCGCAACCGACTGACCTGGCGGAGAAAATTAAGACAGGAGAAGCAATTTATAAAGCCAACCGGATTGCCGCTCCCAAGGCCAAAAAGACGGCATGCAAGTCGCAAGCGCCCCGGACCATCACCGCCATGCCCAAGCCCTCCAAACATGCCCGCACTGTCAACGCACCTTCGGCCTGTTCGAATACCCCCGCGCAAGCGAACACCTGTCAACCCTGCTTCGGACCTCACAACAATCTCCACTGCCACGACTTCGCACACTCACATCAATACAGGAACCACCTCCGACTACTCGCCACCTGATACCAACACCACCGCCCTCACCAGCAGTGATGAGGACGCGGCCCTAACGTGTCCTCATTCCCATTGCACATTCACCTCACGCATCAACCTGGTCAGTCACTTGCGAATCCATCGCACAGAGACTGGCGAATCAGTGCCTAGCGCAGTGACACAGTAGGGATCGCCGCCTCCACTGCCCTCTCGCATTCACTCACTGCATGTACCTATTCGGTCACATGCACATCCATGACAGCGGAATTCACCACAATGCCGACAGTCCTGATACCCCACACACATCCTCCGCTCCGGCCATTTCCATCACCACTGCCACCAAAAATACAACAGAGGACAACCACCCAGACCCTCCCGACTTCTTCTGCACACACTGTGCCCGTAACTTCACTTCACGCATCGGCCTGATCGGTCAACTGCGAATCCATCGCAGGGAGATTGTGAACCAGTGCCTGAGGCTCCGACCTAAAGTTAACGCCCCCGCCCCCAAGACTCCTGCACATTCACATACCGCATAAGCCTATTAAACAACTTGCGTCTCCTCGATGACCTGCGGTAAACCATCGTAGGATGTACCATATCAACGCACACTACCTTCATGTCAGCTGGACCTTCATAATCCGGCGATGTCCACCGTATGCTCCACAGAAGGGTGGTGCGGGGAGGCAAATCGCGCGTGAATTATTTTTAAGTGATAGTAGACTTGCACAGCAGCTACCGCACTCTCTTCCCTTACCCGCCTCAGGAACATCGGGGGCGGGATCGGGTGCAGATAAATAATCTCCCACGGGGTGGGAGAGCGGGGTACGGCATGATCGTGCACATACACGTTCAGTATTTGTTATGGGAGCTCATTCCAGATAACAATAATAACGCCTGCAATACCCTGATTTGGCCCCGCGTTCGTCCAGCGCATCTACCACGTGGCCAATTTAGGGTTAAACCTCTGCAAACGCACATAAATCACTCCCATCATCATTGCATACCTGAGCCTTTCACGGTTTCCTAGTAGACGCGGCTTGGAAGGCTGCCAAGTGAGGCTATACACCAGACCACGCCGTCAGCTCAGTGTGCGTTGAGTGGCCGACCAGTGGACTAGGAGTCAGACGGTGATGGCTCCTTCCTACTCCCTGTTTTAAGAATCCTGGTGTGAATGTTGAGGAGGCCAGATCGTGCGATGGCGTGCGAATACGGGTACGCAGATCCTGTCAGCCAACGCGCCCACTCCCGCATCAGGCAACTGACCGGCTCGGATGGTGGCCTGATTCTGGGAGTGGGGAGAGAGTGGAGTCAATGGCTCAGTGCATTTTCTTCACTATAAACAAGCTGACGTGCTTGAAACTATCATAATGCACTAAAAGCCGTGTCTTTGAAGGTTCCCAGCTGACGGGATGACTCGGACTGCATGGTCAGCCCAGTCTGTGTGCTTGTGTGCAATGGACGACTGGCGAGCTGAGTCAGGCTGCAATGGTTCTTTCCTAATGTGGCCTTTACGGCACCCCACTCAGCTGGGATCTGAGCCGCCCCTCCCTGTGTTGTAGTGTTCTTGTTTTTGTTGGACCACAGTGCGTAGGCTTTTGCCCTCTCCCATCTCCAGTATTTTTGACTCTGCCTTGACACCGGGCCCAGATGGGGAGAGTAACAGCGAATGAGGTAGATTCAGTGCAAGTCCAGTCTTACTATAATCCAGCGAAAGTCCTCGTTCCTGCACCACACTGTTGTGGTGCATACGGTGGGCATCGTCGAAAACGACGGTTGAACTCTCGTGGTGGCACGCGCAGGTTCCCGTCGCGCCAGCAACCTACCGTCTCCTCCGACTCTGGTCTTCCTGACTTGGTCATGTAACTTGGTCCAGGTGGGAGATGAGAGTACTGTTAGCGTTCCGGGAGTCTACCATCACCGCAAAATATTTTATCCGCAAGTCATTGTCCCTCTGTCTACCTTACTGTGTTCAACATCGTCGGAATCAATTAGCTGGTTAAATATCAACGAAGAGATTTTATTAGTGAGAAATTTACATAGGGTATTACATGTCAAAAGCGCATTCTTTTGATGCGCATGCAACTCTTAGATTTGATTATTCGTTTCCGAACTCACTACCTGGCCAAAAGTGCGCCCCCCTCCGTATTTGCTAAGTTGAAGTATGTTGTGAAGCCTTTCAAACGCAGTAAATGCTTTTTTCATCATTACTGCCATTCACCGGTGCAATGTGTGATCTGGAAACGTCCTCGTGCGGTGCCTTGCCACGCTTGTGAGGCACAATCTCTCAGCAGAAAGCATAGGAGCCTGTAGGGTGTCATTTGCATAATAATCGTCGTGGATTACACACTGACGGCGAGGTGGGATTACTGGTGTGTTCTAAAAGGAATTAGCGTCATCAAGCATCGTACATATCGAGATCCCTTTAAGCAGGGTGGTTTTTTCAGTTTGTAGTCGATACATCAAAAAGCAAATCTGAAAAACACCGGATAACTATGATAATCCTGAATTCACAAAAATCCCGATGCTATTTAAAACTCAGTAATTTAGCTATTGATGGTTACGCCATTTTAATTGAGTGATACGTATTTATCATTGAAGACGAGATTCGAAAAGATATAGGAAACAATTTCCTGAAACCGTATTAGCTTGGTGGATTTTTCGTGCACTAAACCAGTTTTCGCCCACACGATTTTCAGATAAGAACCTGTAAAATAGGGAGGTTGGGGTTTTCTCTTCGGCCTTTTTCTCAGTCCCAAACATAATCCTGGATAAACGGCCGCACGCTGTAGAAAGCGGTGGAGTGAATACGAAATTAATTCAGCAGTCAATAGTAATACAGTGGGGAAAGTCCAGCTGCCTCTTGTAATCCCGCCCAGATGGCTTAGTTCAGACTCCAGGTAAAGGCGCTTCACCGGAACAGCGTAAATACTGGTTTACATAGCAAAACCTAAATATTAAAGAATTTAACAAATAAACGCATAGTCACTAGGGCCTGTCCGCAAAACGAAAGAGAACTCGTAAGTTCTTTGAAGCATCCATTTGAAGCGTAAATTTGAAAATTCAACGGGAGAACGTAGGTTTCAAGTACTTCATCATCAGGCCGCTACAATTACAAGAATGAGCTCGTATGCCTTGGACAGGGTTCATCTCCCGCGGGGGGGGAGAGAGTTAGCCGCAATATTCGTTCCCTCTTCACCAGCATGACGCGGAGGGAGGCATTCGTAGGTACCGTCATGAGACGTCATCTTACTAATTCGCTCGCTGCGTCTTCAAGAAAAGGCACTCAGAAATAAGTCTTTCTCTTCTGCAGTTGCAACGGGAGGCTTTGTGATGACTCTCTCATAATAGCCGTCCTTGCGGAGTGTGGTATGCAGCTGCTGGAGCGCTGATTCAACATCTTCAGCTGAGCAGATGCATCGCACTCTGGCTGCCAATCCCTAGATTAAATTTTCTTTTAAAATAAGGGAATAAAACTGTGAAAATTAATGCGTTGTCCCGTCCAGGTTTTTTTTCGGACTATCTAGCGTTGGATAAATCCATTCTCTTGTCTGCGTAGAAAGGACGTCGACGAACTAGATTTGGATATTCGCCTCAGTCTCTGCAGTAAAAGTTAGCAAAGAGGGCGTCTTGCAATTTCGTAAGAAACAAGAAAACTGCCAAGCTGAACACGTCCAGCTACACATACCGCAGTGACCGAACGGCTACTAAACTCCTTCCGCCCCTATAACATAGTGTCCGGAATGCTTACTAGACGGAGTACGGTCAAAAAAGAGGTGAGAAGATGGGAAAAATTATTTGATTATCACAGATATATATATGGTGGTGTAACGGAGAGGGGGTGGGGACGGGGGGACTGCTGATGATTATGGCATAGAACAGGCCTCACGCGTGAGTGCCGATGGAATCAACATTTTGACCGTCCAGAAGGCACGGGCGTTCTCGAGCGGGGAGATCGAGATCGCCTAGGAAGTTGTCCCTTCACCGAGCACTGCACTTCAGTGGATGAGGTCCATGAACCCAACAGGTCAGCTGCAGGAACTGTAAACTTGGTTGGAACGGCGGGAGATCCCTTGACCTGACTCATTATCGCCGTCCCGGCGCCAGTCGTAGTCTGTGTGAGTTGACCCTCCTTCTGGCGACAGGGATCATAACGATCCAGGAACTCCTTTAGTGTGAGCCAGCCACCGCCCACTCGTACCATTATGTGGGAGCGGAATCGGCGCATGTAGTAGATGCGTTTGCCTAGCTGGTAACGCCCTTCATCTAAGCGTTGAAGATGAATGCGGTTACAACAAGTACACTGGGCCAATTGTTTCTTAACCTGAAAAAATAACAAGATGGCTACTTTGGTGAGGAAAGACTAAGTTAGTGCAAAAGGACCAAAAAACTAACGAAAAGCACAACGGAACCAAACGCAAGCTAAATAAAATGATTTTAAAAAACAAAGAAATCGAAGACAATGGCACTAGAGCGCCAATTCTACGGTGAGAACCAGCTCCAACGATGACGGCTTTCCGACCGTGAAGTAGAAATTGGAAGTAGGATGTTCTGTAGTTTCACGTGCTCGTCTACAACGCTTTTCGACCTCGAAAGGTTAAAACTTCCATTTGGTGTGTGTTTACTCGTGGATCTTCCAGGCATTAACAGCACCCCGTAGGCGTAAATATAAAAACGAAGTCGGAAAATTCTGTGCACGTTTCTCGTGCTTTCTAAAGTTGATAGTGAGCCCCACAATACACTAAATTGTGGTTGTATAATTGGAGTAATTGAGTTGGTGAGGAGAAATGCGGACTGGAAAGGACGAAAAACTTCAAGTATAACATGCGATATCGTCAGATGTTAGTGGTTCACAAAATGGAAGTGGTGACTAGTAGGATGTGCATAAGCCTTCGCACAACTCATGGACATCCAAATTAAGTTCCAAAACAGTAGCATGTGCACTGAGGCAGTGCAATAAATTTGGTGGAAACCTGGCTGAACCGATGGTGATTGCCAACAGTGTGTAAAGCAAGGAGAAAAGACCTCTTCGAAGATGAGCGTCCGTATGCTCGATGAGACGGATGCCAGGGGGCGGACCTATGTGATCTGAATGCACATATACGAGTAACCCACGTATGACATACGATAACCAATGGCTGGCTACACTTTAACGCATAGCTTCTGTTGTAGAACAAAGTGCTTTGCTATTAGGCAAGTCTCCAGCGCTACATTACGCGGATACACAGTGAAAACGGCTTATCCAGACTCCAAACTCTATCCAGCCAGGGGCGATGTTTATGTCGAGATTCGTGTTGACGCTAGGGGTTCTTTGAAGGACTGGTTGGTAACTATTGACGCTGTAGCGAGAATCCCAGTTGTAGCCTTTTAGGAGTCTGTGAACCCCCTGAAGCGGCCAGGTCACTGGCCCATCAGCCTCGCATACCCTTGGGAGACCACAGGCGCGCGCACACCGCAACCGGATCACTAAAGAAGACGAACTTCATGTCGCAGCCATTTACTAGTTGTGGGAACTAAATTAATTAAAATTTTGCTTGATGGTTTAAGTCTGCCTTCTTGTTGGATCCCTGTTATTGAGGTTTCATCTGGACCTGTAACCGTATTTAGGAGTCAGTTTTAATTCACCCTGCCGTACAAGGTAAGGTTTGATAAGTAACGGGGGCGAATTTTACTTATGTCACTCGTTGGTGCAAGTTTAATTTCAGTGAGCCCCTCCAGACCCACGACGCAGCTTTATGCCCACTTAGGAGTGAATACCTTTGGCTTCCAGCACTATTTTCGGTTTCTGATTTGCGCATGTTGGTGTTTCAACAGAAACACTAGGACAGTGATTTTTACAACATAAAAAGGTAGAAATCTAACAAAAACTCGCAGCATCGAATAACAAGATACCACCAAAAAGGAAAGACGAAAGACTAGGTCAAAAGCGAAGGAGACAGAGCGATGCTCTTAACGAGTGAACAGCAACTTCCACGCGAAACACTTCTACCTGGGTATGTAACCAGGATGGATTTCTTTTAGAGACTCGGTTTTTTACAGTTGCAGGAACAGGTGCATCGGTCTCGTTCCTTAAACCTTCATTTTCAGGGGTATACGGTTTACTATCTGTTTTCCAAGCGTTATCTCCGTTGCATTTATCAAAAGGTTGTGTCCTGGGTTTGGGACTGGGATATTCAGTTATGTAGAAATGCGATGAACCAAGATGCATTCGAGGAGAAAGAGAAGGGGGAGGCATCGGTAGTTTTCGTGGTCTTGAATGTTCTACTGCCATTTGCGGAGGGTTCCACTGAAGGTTGCTCACCGCTCGCCACCAGTCCCGACCGCTTTCCCGATCGTAATCAAGTCTAGGTCGGGCTAATGGACATTGGGGGTAGATGAAAACGCTCCCTGTCTGAGGAGATAGGTCAGCTTCAGCGCTGACCTGTTCGTCAGCACAGTGTTTTGTGGCTTCCCCAGAAGTCAGTATAAAGTCGGGGGAGCAGACACGTTGCGGTGGGGGCGCACCGGATGCTTGCGGTCGGATGCGTCGAACTGGATGCGGACGCAGAGCTCGCATAGAAGAGGGAAGAGCCCGGCAGCAGATAAGACCAGTTCGGGGCTTGTGTACAAGAGCTGGCTTCCCGAGAAGAGCTTCAGTAAAAGGTTCCTGACAAGTGACACGGCTGTTACTTTCAGCCTCCAGCTGGGAATCGATTGGCAGCCAATGGTAAGAGCGCCTCGGTGGAGGCTCTTCATACATCTTTTCGATCTTTGCCATAAATTTTAGGAGGAATGTGCACTTCCCTCTCTTGAGGGTCTAAAATTGCCAATTTATGCCAATTTGAAGTGACATGAGGAGAATAAGGGAAGAGGGAAAGCGAGAAGACTCAAAGGTAGTTAAGCAGTGAAGTCATCATCAAACTAACGCCTGGTATACGAAGAACAGGTAATAAGGGCGGAAGCGACACACAGTGATCGACTAGGCATCCAATATGAAATGGTCAACCAAAAGAATGAAAATTGTGTGCCGGAAAGAGGAGCACAAGAGGATGTTCAAGACACCCTCGTAGATTTTAAAATCGATTTGGCCCAACAAAGAGTTAAACAGACGCGGGTTTTGTGGTTAGATGCCTTATTACTCTGCAATACTCAAAATGCAAGCCATTCTGACTACTGAAATATTAATGTGCAAAATAAGTAGCTTGTGACATATATCCCCAAAGTAAAAGCAGGTACGGCGAAAAACGGCCTGTAAACGACATTTTTCATGAAGAGCTTCGTAAAAGGCAATCTACTAGCGATGGTGACTTGATTGCTGGAGATCACGGTAGCCTAAAAATTTACCTGTGTTTCAGTTATTCCATAAAAAGTCTGACGATGGTAAAAGCGCGTTAGTGAATGTGCCAGATGTATACAGAAAACCCCAAGAGCGATTCAACAGATAGGCATGGTGGGAAGGAGAGCAACAAGTCGGAAAACACGACTACTAAAACGGCGATATCTGATTGTATGGACCCCTCTGTTGTGAGGTCATGATACCCACAGACCATGGAAGAACATGAAGCGCTACTGGGTAGACAGGCCGTCTCCGGCTCTGAATTTCTGAATCGGTAAGACGACCACTTTCTGTCCGCCACTTTGTTATAGAGTAGGAAAGACTCTAACTCAGACACAGGAGCAGAGCCAAGTAGGTGTGGGAGCGACCAAGGCATAAGGCCCCGCACAAAGGGAAAGGTCCTGCAGTCAAAGTCACTGTCTAGTGCAAAGAGTCAATCACAGACAAGACAAATTAGATGCAAAGATCCAGACTGTAATCCGGGTTGACGGGGCTCCCTGAAACTTCCAAAGCGAGGCGTAGTCCGATGCAACCGCGTCGCAAAATTTTTTGGAACCAATAAATCCTGCTGGGTACGCCTGTTTTAAAATATCTTAAAAAATCACGGACCCTTAGTTAGACCTTATCCCGAATCTGTACTCCAAACTTTGAGACCACGGCTGTAGAAGTTTCGCTAATTTGAGGAGGCCAAAGAGGGGCTGTCAAAATATTGCCAAAGAGAGCTGGACTGTGATGTAAACTAGGATCTTTTTGGCTAGTCTTCGCGGATAGGGGTTAAAGACTAAGCCGATTTGTTGGAAAAACCAGCATTTTGCATTTCCTCGCAGGTAGATGCACGGATGCAGAATTTTCCCTCGATTTTTGTGGTTCATGGTGGAGCGATATACGCCCTTGAGCAGCCTCCGGTTAATTATCGATCTAAAAGTACAACCCAGCTGTTGTAAAGCATGTTTAGGACAGCATCAGTCACCATTTTCCAGCATGTGAAAACATGCCATAAACACGCTACTAATCATATTTCCAGTAACATTTAATAATTCATTAGGAATTTACGGTGTTTGTATGAGTAAGCATGAAGACGGGTCGAGCGCCGGTCGAGTTCCGATGTTTGACATGTCTTCTTCCTTATACATAATTCCTTATGTTTAGTTCTCGCTACAATTTACCAGTTCTTAAGTTGACTTTTATTCTTCGAAAAAACCATTGTAAATCTTAAATGAAGCTCGCGAGGGCAGCGGGTCGCCACTCCATATATACTCACCCAACGCAGCATGGGCGTGGGCGGAGTGACTAACGAGGCTGGGGTCACATTTACACATACTAGACACGGACTTACCTCCAATACCGCATGAATAGTCTTTGATGGGGTAGTTTCTGATCTCACAAGGGTGAGTGACGCCCTAACGACCATAAATAACGAGTTCTTGAGGCCTGTAAATCACTCCAGAGTAGGGCAGAGTTGGCCCATCAGATGGTAAATTTAGAAGCCATCACTCGTTGTTTGTCCTGATAGTTTAAGAAAGGGTTACAAACACTGAGGAAACTAAGACAAAATCCGAGGCGGAATGAAGTAATTTGCTTTTCCATCTTCTACACTAACAGCAAGTAAAGCAGATGTGTTATCTCATGAAAGATTATCCGAAATTCTAAAGTGTTTTTGGCCGGCAGAAAAACTAAACTCTATGAAAATGACTACTTACGTAGCATAAATTTTTCCCACTTATATTCGATTTCCCTCATAAATTGTAATAATACATTATAGAAAAATGTTTTCTTTGAGGAACGCTCACCGATCGCTAACGGAAGTCACTCGTCCCCATTCTGTCTTGGGGCTCACTCTCGAGTCCCGCCAGCAGCCACACAACGGCTAGTATCATAGGCATATGAACATTGCCGGCAAAAATGATGGGGACTGGAATGGCCATTTCTGGCACACTAGCCATAATCAGCCGGTCATACCCAACACCAGGTGGTGCACCACCCGAGGCTCGAACCCGCGACCTGTTGATCAGAAGTCCAAAGCGCTAATCATTGAGCCACGGGCTCGGTGTCTTGTCGGTTTACATCGGGAATATTGACATTCGGGGATGAACGCTCCCTGATCGCTAACGGAACTCATTCTTCCTGTTCTACCTTAAGGCTCATTCTTGAGCCTATTTTACTAGCCATTGAGCGGTTGATGACGGGGCTCGAGAGAGAGAGAGCAACAAGGAAGGACGGGACGGGTGAGTCTCGTAACCGATCGGCGAGCGCCTTTTCACCAATGTGCATGTACCCTAGCTAAACCGGCAAGACAACGAGCCCTTGCCTCAATGTTAAGAGCGCCGGACTTCTGATCAACAGGTCGCGGGTTCGAGTCTAGGGTGCTGCACCACCTTGGGTTGGGTATGAATGGCTGATGACTGCTAATGAGATAGAAATGGCCATTCCCGTCACCCTTGTCTTTGCCGGCAATGTTCATCAACCAATATTCTTTATTATACTCATTTCGTAGCAAATTAAGTTTCTGTGAATTTCGTACTTAAATAACTTGAATTTTATACTTGAATTAGGGGTATATTTCCATATTAAAAAGTTTCTAGTTATTATATTTTTCAGATGGTAAACTGTCCATTTATAAGG
Source organism: Schistocephalus solidus (assembly GCA_017591395.1). Lineage (NCBI taxonomy): Eukaryota > Metazoa > Platyhelminthes > Cestoda > Diphyllobothriidea > Diphyllobothriidae > Schistocephalus > Schistocephalus solidus. Next base: position 196,454 of record WEDG01005621.1, read on the forward strand.
TATCCTATCCGTCTACTTATAAAGTATACAACATGGTGCAAAATCACTGTTAAATTTTATCAGCTGTATATGGTGCCGTCCTAATAGCGTAGGCAAGTGCGTGAATATCCTTATATGAGTTGTACATGACATGTAGTTTGGAAACCCCGAACACAAGTTTAATGGCAAGACGGGCTAAAAATTTTAGAACCGAAAGATACACTTTTGTTAGGCATCGTTTGAAAAATGCGTATCTTGCTGCCAAATGAGCTAAATAATGAAAAGTTTTGTGCGTGTTTTCTTTATAATATAGCTAAATTTAAAAGAGCATGGAAAATCAATGGAAACATTTATATAACTTAAGCAGTCATTTTTAAAGTGCCGGAAAGGTATTTGTTCAAAAGCCGGCATCCTGGTGATCGAAATACCTTGTGATAAGCCCGCACGATAATCCATATAAAAACCCTTCTTTAGTTATCTTTTCGAATCGAAAACCCATCTCAGAATTTCGCCTAGCATTTCATGGAATAACACATCTACTTTAAAAATCAGATCAACTGATGAATTGGATCGAGCATAGAAGCTAACGCAGCGCGAAGGCCCCGTTTAAAGCACGTCACATGCAAATTAGACAGATCTTGAAATAAGAGAACAGCAAACGTGCGGTTCATAAAACAAGTACAAAGTTTAGCCAACCAGTAGACGTAGATGGGAACTGAGCCAGTGAACTAATTGAAATGCAATGACGCAAACGTACCATTTTAGATGGTAAGTCAACTAAAATAACACATCAGTGCCCCATTGTCCTATTAGCGCCATCAGTGCTTAGACTGTTGAAAGGTTAGATTACTGTTAACGATACCAGGAGGTAGACCGTATGCATTTTCCATGCGAGATGTACTCACTGGAATTTCTAAGGTTTCAAATCTGCAGTACCCCTCCAACGTCAGGAAGCAATCCGGGTGTAATCATGCGTTTTGCGTTTCCAAACGCACCCAGTGCCATTATACATCACTCTCCGATGTAACCTTTGCAGCCATCTTAATAGACAGCTGGTACTGATGGTCCATTTGCTCTATCAATTAATAACCGACTTATTAACTTATTAACCGACTTATTCAACAGTATATGGAGAACCTGACATCTCATAAGAACTCCTATTATGAAATACACGTACACTAAGTCCGCTGATCGACAAGTATGAATAGCAGAGATTATAGGCTGCACATGAGAAGCACAAATTTACCCCAGTAAGCGAAAATATGCCACCGACGGTTATCGTCGGTCAAAATGCTCATCGGGAAAACGGTGATTATGAGGACGAGAGTGATGCATTCACTTTGTAAAGGATGAAAACCATGCGTAGCATTACCTCTCTGTGCACGTCGGAGAAGGAGGATGACCGACTGGCAAAGCCGGAGGATGCCTTAGAGGTTGGTCCATTGGGTCCGCGACTGCTACTTCGAGTACGACCATTGAGCAGCTTCGAGACTGGTATGTTGGACGCCAGATGTTGTACGGAATTCCGACGGAGACTGGTGTTAGAGACACTGCGCTGCAGTGGCAGTAGCGGCTTCACCTGCGCCCGCTTAACGGACCTTACTCCAGCTGCAGCGACAAACAGGGCAATATTTGTGAGCACCGAAAATATGCCAACCCCACTTTAAGACATAAGCGGCCGCGAGAAAACGCCTTGGCAGTAGTATGCTTCAAATATTGCGCAGAAATTTTAAACAGGTGATTCTAAATATAGGAGAAATTAAAATTGGACCGCCGTTTTGCCCTTTTCCTTTAACTTGAGAAGTGTACAGCAGATTTGTTTCTTCTCTTTGTTTATTGAACTACGACCAGGTCATATGTATGCGACGCTGGTGCCGTTTTGAAGGAAGTTAAGTTAAGTGTACCTTTCGCACAGACATCCTCAGCGATTGCCCATAGTACCTACAGTTGCAGTTTCGAGCCAACGGGTCGCATTTATGATCTGTACGTCCTATCCTCTTCGCGTATTAATATTTATACTAGGTGAATTGAGGACGTTTTGGCTGAATAATACCTTCAAAATAAAGCGCAAATACCTTTTTTCGCTCGAAAATAATTTAATATTAGTGTGCCCATGTCTATGGGCGGCGACCCATTTGAAGAAATTGACAGTAAATCTTTTGCTTCTGCAGACAGTGAGTTTTGTGTACAACTGGAACGAATAGGGAGGGCGGGAGAGGAGGTAAGTAGAGCAGAACACCCATGAGTAGTCTAGTTTTAGTGCATTTAGCGGGAGGAGGGCTCTAAAGGCCGGAAGTGAAACGCTGCATGGGACAGTTATTCAGTTTCTTATAAACCTCACCTGGAGCTCCAACCATGAGTCAAAACCGAATCGAGTTTCGTCTTGATCAGATTTGTAAACAGCGCAGCCACGTAGCGGTAGAATCTAAACTCAGATGACAATGTCGGACTCGCAGCAAGACACCAAAAACTCAAGGTACGCAGCTCGTGTTAAGAGCATCCAAACAAGACTAACAAGGAGTGAGGTAACGGCCCCTTCAAGATAATATAGCATAAGGATTTACTATGGATACGACTTAAGTAAGTTTCGTGATTAACAAATAGTGTCATCTGCCTGTTCACAGCACCACAAAGGTTGTATCGCATAAGAAACTTTTGGATTGAAAAACGAGAATAAGATATTTAAAAAGACGACCTGTGTATATTTTATTGATGTTGGTAGTTTAGTTTCTCCTCTTTGTCTTATATACGCAGTGTAATTTATCGGCATTGGACGATGGTGGGGGTGTGCTGACTTATGTCAGATATGGCCTGCTCGCGTCAGAAAAAAAGGAAAAGCTCGCGTGCGAAACTGAAGCCATCTGGCTCACCATCAGAACGCCGGGGTCTCAAGCACTTGAGATCCTAACGGTCTACCGACCACCAAGAAACGATCCGCAGTCAGACAGTAGACTGATAGATGATTTAGAATCGTTTGCTAGTCGATCCGAAGTAATGATTATGGGCGACTTTAACGCTCCGAATATCGATTGGAATCTGAGCTCGGCACCAGGCTCGGAATTAAACTTCGATCGCCGCCTCCTAGAAGCTATACACAAACGCTTCCTAACTCAACACGTCCTGTCTCCGACCAGAATACGCGAGGGGCAACAAGCTAATTGTTTGGACCTTGTATTGACAAAAGGCGCCTGACAGCGTAGATGTTGTGAACTGTCTATCCCCGCTGGGCAAAAGTGATCACGTAGTCCTACAATGGGAATATTCACTCTTCTCTGTCCGCGATCGAAGCATCACAGTCAAACGCAACCTATGGCGTGGAGACTTTACCCAAATGAAAATTGATGTGCGCCATTTAGATTGGAATGAAACATTCACCGGGTGTATTCTCGAGGATTGGTTGCAATTTAAGGCCGTATTACAAGGACTTATCACCAACTACTGTCCTAATTCGAAAAAAAAGATCACCAACAGGCCCCAGTGGCTAACGAACACACTGAAGAGTGAAGTAAACCGCAAGCGAAAGCTATGGCAAACTTATCTCAGGGAAAAGACAGTCGAATCGCTGACGAAGTACAAGACGCAGAGGAACAGGGTTAAAAAGGCCTGGTTTATAAAGCCCGCCAAAGTTTTGAGAGTAACTTGATAAACCGTGCAGCAGAAAACCCGAAGCTCTTCTACAACTACATTAGGCAGTGCACTCGAAATAAAGACCCCATCCCTTTGTTAAAAACGGATGAAGGCGTCGAACTTTGCAAGGACGAAGAAAAGGCTGAGCATCTATCTGAGTTCTTTCAGTCGGTTTTTACGAGAGAAGCCAATCTAACCGCTGATAACTAGTGCGGAAGAGGTCCCGACAATTGACTCAGTGGTCATAACAGAACCTATTGTTCTGCAGGAACTACTGAAGCTGGACGAAACCAAATCGCCAGGTCCTGATGTAATACCGGTAGTTGTTGAAGGAGTTGGCCGTAGAGTTGGCAGAACCCTTGTGTCTACTCTTCCAAGCCTGCCTCACTGCAGGCAAATTGCCACCCGATTGGAAGACCGCGTGGATTTCCCCTATACATAAAAGTGGCAGCCGGGCTTCCGCAAATAACTACAGGCCGGTAAGTCTCACCTCCATATGTTGCAAGATTATGGAGCGAATCATCAAACGTGAACTGATGCAGTTTCTGGAGAGGCATCATCTTCTCTCTGAAGCGCAGCACGGATTCCGCAGAGGAAGGTCCTGTTTAACTAATTTGCTCTACTGTCTAGAACGATGGACCCGAGCGGTCGATGAAGGAAATGTAGTGCACGCAGTGTACATAAACTTCAAGAAGGCCTTTGATAGCGTGCCTCACCAACGTCTCCTATACAAACTCAGCCGTATTGGGGTAAGGGCAAGCTTTTGAAGTGGATCGAAAACTTCTTGATTGGGCGATCTCAGATTGTTCGTCTTGGTGATCAGCCATCGGCGGAGGTGGCGGTTGAGAGTGGGGTTCCTCAGGGCTCCGTCCTGGGCCCTATCCTCTTCCTTATATACATTGATGATTGCGTAAGTGGCTTGGACTGTGACACCGCCATGTTTGCTGACGATATAAAGCTTTGAAAGGTCATCCACAACGCAGCTGATGAAGAAAATCTACAGGCGAACTTGCATCGACTCGAGGAATGGTCGCACAACTGGTTCCTCCCATTCAATGCTACCAAGTGCAATATTATGCGATTCGGCAGAACCAGCTCCGGGCAACAGACAATTTACTATCTGGACGACACACCGCTACCAGATGTAGAGGCTCAGAAAGATCTAGGAGTATGGATCACGCCCACACTGAAGCCATCGTTCCATTGCTCAAATGTAGCAAAATCTTCCATGTCAAGCTTGTATCTAATTAAGCGAGCGTTTGCAAAGTTCGACAAAGAGTGCTTTAATAAGGTCTTCGGGATGTTCATGCGACCACAATTGGAATTTGCCATACAAGCCTGGAGACCGTGGTCTGGCAAAGACCACAACACCCTTGAGAAGGTCCAAAGACGTGCAACCAAGCTTGTTCAAGGTCCAAGCTGCCTGCCTTACGAGACACGATTGTCTTATCTTGATCTGTTTCCTCTGGACTATAGACAGCTACGCGGCGACTTAATACAAGCCTTTCGAATGCTGCGGCTTCAGGATTGTTGCGTTGCATCTGGCGACTTCTTTGAGCTGGCCACTACCACTACTTTGCGAGGACATCCCATTAAACTACGTGTGACAGGTGCAAGACTCGACACAAGAAGGTTCTTCTTCTCCAACAGAGTGATTAAGGCCTGGAATGCTCTGCCGGCCGACATAATCATGTCCCCATCCGTTGACACTTTTAAGCGGAAGTTTGACCAGTACAGCCATAAGTACCACCACGACATCCGAACCTAACACATTTCCTGAAACATATTCCCATCCACAATTTCCACGTCATATAACATACTACTCCCTATTTTTGAGTAACATTATTTTATAATTGTTTGTGCGATGCCCTGCAGTGTGTCCGGGAGATAACCCTTTGTCCAACGTCCATTATATGTCAGCCTTTTTTAATTTACAGTGTCACTGACATCAATAGGGAGCTCAAAGGCTTCGCCTATATTTCCCTTAATAAAACTGAACTGAACTAGTCACAGAAGTTCTTCACAAATAACATCATTGAGGTCTATATGTAGAAAATAGGGCACAAATATGACCCTGCTGCCCTTGTACAGCCGCACCTAACAACATCTAGCATCTCTACCACTTATAATGCGCTTCAGAGACTTCGGATAGAAGTATACTTGATGTTCTACGGTTAATTGGACTTGGAAATCCATCGCAATCCTCAACTCGAATGGCTGAAAGATGTCATCATCAAAAAATCGTGCAAGTATAGTCTTACGTAGGTAGTTCTTAAATATTTTTTGTCCGAGGTCGCAGGCAAATTCAAGTAAGCTACGGTTAATTACGCGCGCGTAACCAGAGAGCATACCTCCAGCGCCCGACGCAGGAATTTGATCAGTTTGAGTAGGGACTGAGTCTCCTCCTCCTCTATCTGACTGCATTCCTTGATGTCGTTTGGCCGCGGACTGAGCACTGGCTGAATTAAGATCAGCGAGAGAGGTGGAGCGCTTTACTGGCGTCCAGCCGAAGCGATTCATAAATGTGGTAGCATCGGCAGTGGAGGAAATTCGGTCACTCTGGAGCGCTGTGTCACCAAAGGACTTTGGCCCAACTGAGGTACTGGAATTGACATATGGTGGCTTCGCAGAGTTTGTTGGGGTGGTTCCAGCATCGACAGCAGTGAGGTCAAGACAACCGGCACAACCACTGTCGGTTCCATCATCTGAGAAGAAAGTACGGTCGGTGGCCGTTACAGTGAGATCGAGGGATGAATTGCCAGAATGATCATGATCCCCGCTGGATTGAAGAGCGCTGTCTGAGACAGTATCGTTGGATACGTTCTCCAATACCAGTTTATTACTGGCAATCCGTCTAATGTACTCTTGACGATCAATTTGTGGCTCGCCAGCCTTGGTCGATTTAAAGAGCTGTTGTGCGGAGGAGCAATTCTCCGAAGCTATTGTTGCTTCCTGATTACGCTTAGCCTCCAGGGCTTCAATTTCCCGCTCCATCTTTACCAGTTCTGGAAGATCACAAAGACCAAATCGGCTGGCGATTCGAGCAAGATCCATGAGCGTAAGGAGAACATTTTTTTCCTCGGTTCGGTGAACTAAAAATAAGTGTGATTAAGTAGTTACTAACTTTGAAAAAAGTAGCGGTTTTAATAACTGTAGCAATTACTTTGTACTGATTGCTCAACAGGTTCATGAACATCCCTCGGTTACAATAAACAACTAATGGAAAACGAAAGATACCCATGAAACCCAAAATCTGAATCGAGAAGGGAAGAATTACGAAGAATGTAATTTATATTCTACTAGAAGTTATGTTCAATTCATGGCACGAAAATGTATGGTTGTTATCACGGCTAGTAGTGCTCCTTTTAGAAAGGAAGAAAGACGGGTGCCGAATAAGAGCACTCCACGTTCTAAGGAAACCGAACAGGGAAAGACAGCTCAATATCCACAAACAATTAGGAGTTAGAAAAAATTGAGTCCTAGAAATTGCAGTTTAAAAAAGCTTTTACAATCTTGTTAATTTCGAATACCGATGAAATTCAATTTTCATGTAGATGAATTGTGAAAGGCTACACTGACGGCTACTAACTTTGATCAGCGGATAAATTTTAATCTAAGTCAAAACATTTTTCAGTAAATTTTAAAAGAGCCACCGTCAGCGGCTCCATAACATGCCACGACATGTGTTCTCTGACGGTATGTGTTCAGCTGATTCGACAAAATGCCTAGGAAACGCGAGTCCGTAGGGGCTATTCCCAGTTTATATTTTCGTCCTCAGTGGAGTAAAAGGTTACTCTTGTGAATACACTGCAGCTCACTTTTTGGAACAATATAATGTAAGCACATTGAAAAAATGTTTTCACCCCTAGCAGTGATGAATAAATGCAGCACAGTGTTTTGATAAACTGGCGTAAGCTCAAGAGGTCGCAAGTAAAGACGGCGGCAAAGTGCACTAGACACTATGGCTTACCTCTAATTCAGATTACAGGATACCATTCGCTTAGAGACACTTATAAGGCGACATAAGTTTAAAAAAGGTGAAAAACTGAGTCTTGCAATGCTCGTCTCTTTAAATAACTGAAAAAAAAGAGAGAGAGAGAGAGAGAGAGAGAGAGAGAGAGAGAGAGAGAGAGAGAGAGAGAGAAAGGATAGATACAGAGACAGAGGAATACGCTTTATTTTGACAGTGTCATTCCAAATTTAAGCAAAAGGGCTACATTCTGTGTGACCAGAAGATACAGTAACAAATTACACAAGAGTCAAAAGGTGATATTTAAAGCTAAGCGAAATTTTGGCTTTGGGGCGTAAGCAGTTACAGTTATGATCATCACTACTTGAAAACCAACTGACAGGTATCTCCAGGAAAACGCTGCAAAGTTGGGAGAAGAACCAGAGCACTCTGCTATACTCAACGACGACCGAGCTAGTAGGCCACCAAACACCCCTCATAGTCCTAGTTTACTCACCACAGGAAATAAGCTGGAATCCCGAGTTTCAAAGTTATGACAAAATCGAAAGATAACTGGCCCGGAAGTTCTTGGTACTGATTAAAATTTAGGGCTGATAAAGTAAACATAACTTTAAAAGGAGATATTATTTTTTCAGTGTTGAACAACAACACGTCATTCTCAAAAGTTAATATAAGTAATTGAGCCGAAACCCATCAACTTCGGCGGAGTAACACTGTAATTTTACTAAACTGTCAATAGACAGCACATGTTGCATGAGTCGCCATACTGACAGTACAGGTACTAGCTATAGGCCCAAACAAGCATTTTGCCGATTGCCGCTGCATGGCATAATTGCGAGGGATTCGGCTCACAGCATTTGCCGTTTGTTTGATGTTAGATACACAAGTTTTAAAAATTTTAGTTTTTTCTATCCTCGAAAATTAATGACTAATATGGAGTGAATCATGCAGAAAATGGATGTTGTGCTTGTTTAAAAAACTCCCTTATGTACTTACTTTACGGAAAACGTTTATTCGACACACATAAACTGCACTTCCAAATGTTTTAGATTCCTGAAGGCAATAAGCAAATGTTCGGTAAATCAACCCGGAAAAGCACCTAATTTAACCTCAATATCTGACTGGTAGCCCTAAAGAGCGTTGGCAGAAGCTATCAAGTTTAGAGGCTGAAGGAAAACAAACAGAGGAAGCTTTATTGGAGGGCTTAAACAACAGTCTCTCTAAGCTAACGAAAGAAGCTAAGATATCAAGAAGAAAATTGAGACAGTTCGAGTACCCACGATTGTTGGAGAGTAGGGCTCGTTTTGAGTGCAACTGCTAGAAATATTTAATTAGACTTTCAGTTTTATTTTCAATACGCAAAACGGCAAAAACGTAATACACGATCCAACTCAGTGAAGAGAGGATACGTCACCGTGTAATACGCGACCATACTACATGCCAACGCAAACCTAACTCTATCCATTGTGCTCCTTAGGGTTAGAATTTGTTGCCAGGTTAGTAGGGTCACACAGTTAGTTCGACTGTCGTAATTCGACGATGCTCATCATATGCTACACAGAGGGATGGTGCAGGGACGGTGACTTGTGCGGAAGTTATTGTTAATTGATAGCAGACTTTTACAGCATCTGCGGCACTCTCTCTTCCCTTACCCGCCTGTGCCTGGCTTCATGACAATCAAGAAGACCGGAAGCGGGGTCGGGCGCAGATGGATCATATCCCACGGAGTGAGAGAGAGCCGTAAATGGCAAGTGACGGGGTGTGGCAGGAGCCGTCAACTACGCCTGCCCATTTTCGGCACGCCCCCCCCCCTCCCCCATGTTCGGTATTTGTTATGGAAGCTCAACCCAACCTGAAATTATTTCAGGTGGTACTTGCCCTTGACTCTCTGGTCGAAATATCACCGATCAACTGTTTCGTCCGTTTGGAATATGTTGTGTTCATTTGGAAGCGAGATTTACCAGGAGAACATCTCGTTCAACTGCCCTTCGTCTTGCGTGGAGAGCCCGTAATAAATCAAAGACATGGTAGCACGTAGTGCTGTCAAACCTCATGCAGACTGCTGGCCCTGTAGTCTACGTGTTGCCTGCGTGGTGAGCCATTTCATTAAAATTTACTTGAAAGTCTGCAGCCGACGGAGGATTCGCGACGCGATCAATCTGTAAAGTGCACCCAGTCAAAAATTTCACGCTCACTGCGGAATAGGTGGCGAGTTCAAGACCGACAACGTCAAGGTGGGCACTCGTCACTAAATTTGTAAGAGAGTGGAAAAAATAGTACGGCTGAGAGGCTGGAACTGGATCACTTCATTTCACTACCAATACGCCGATGTCTAGCAGTATCCTCCTAAACAAAGTCCTTCAGCGGAAGTTACATGAGTGTTCTGTCAGATGAGCAAGGTGGGTCCCCCACTCCGCGCGTACACAATGCGAAAAAAGCGCCTACGGTTGGTATGATGTACCCCTACAACGTGACATGTGGCAGATGCACTAAATCAACACGGGAACCAGATCACAGCAGGGTAACCGTGTAAGTATTTACCATACTGAAAACAAAGGCACGGGCTAAAAGGATGGGCTTTTACCTGTGCTACCACTATGGTAAGGAAGGATTTACTCCAAGTTTGCGTACTAATTTCCTCAGAAATAATCGAAGGCGAAATTGGATTATTTACAAGTTTTGAATAAGTTTAACTCCAAGTTCGCACAGTAATTTCCTCAGAAATTAAACGAGACGCACAATCAGGAAGGTCTGTGGTGGCACGAATAAATAGGTTCGAGTTCACGCCGCGTCAGCCACCAGCATCCGATCCCGCCTACCGTCTTGGCTTTGACATGACACCGGGTCAAGGAGGGTGACGAGACAGCGCAGGAGATGCTAAGAAAGTCACCGTCTCTGCGCCCAGCCTACCACGGAACACATGGTGGACGTCGCTGGACTCGACGACCAAACTGTCGTTGGGTAATTAGGGACAATGAACGAAGACTGCAAGTTCAAGCAAACAGCATTGGCGTACTAGTCAATGCAAATATTTCGAAAGGGCGCTTTCGAATCTTCATTGCTTTAATCCTCAGTGCAGTTAAGTTGGAAGCCAACTCCGAGTAAGTAGGGTGCTGGTGAGGTGGCTTTGAGTGTCGATCAAAGTGAACGTCCCTTCAGATTCTTTGCGTTGCACATATCAACACGCATTGGCAGAGTCGGCATAAAAATCGGGTCCAGAGGGGTGGGGGAGTTGTACAACAGACAAAAATAATAGCGAGGGCTCAGGTCACAAGAGCTTAAATTCAGGTCAGCACGAGACTCAGACGGGACGCAATGAAAGCTGAAGCAGCTGGAGTCGAAAGTTGCTGCTTTATACGCATAAGACCAGTCACGTGTGCACAAACCTACACATACACAAAGCTAAAATTCATTCAATTGCCGACGTCTTTCGATTCGACACACATAGATGCACGCTTGAGTCTGTAGAAGTAGATATCAAAGCGGGGACTGAGAGAACACAAGTGTAGGTAAATACGTTTTCACATATGACCGTGACAAACAAAGCACCGCAAGTATGGAAACGGGGATAGTGTCTTCCAGTGTATCTACCCGTGTGCCTGCATATGAGGCATAGCGATCCCAAAACTGGAAATGCACTGAGAATAGACATAAAAGTGGTCTCTATTCAGACAGGGGGTTACCCACATATGTGGCTTGCGCGGATCAGCCAGCAGAAAATACGAAACTTCCATAGGATAAGTGGAGTCAAAAATGAGAGGCATCGACATCGACTGTGAACGTGAAAAAATAGCATAGATTGGAATTCCCAAACATTGGCCGAAATGCATCAGTATGCCTTGCAACAAAGGTTGAGATTCTACCAGGGCTGCAGTTCCGACGAGTATACAAAATGACGTCACAATAACACATAAGGCGTTGTACCAATTATCCGGTGAACTGTTCCACGTCATCCACGAGTGTTACAGGGAAAAAAGTCAAAATTTCGTTTGTACGTAATTTTAAAATTTTTCGAGCCTTCGGGAAGGTAACTAGTTGTTGGGTAGTTGACAAAAATACATTTATTTAAACTATGCTACTGGAAACAACGTTTTGTCAGCATAGAAAAATCAAATTTTCAAGAAATTCATAAATCTCAAAATTATGTAGTTAAGTTGAACAGCAAAATACAGAAACTACTTACAGTATGGCATATTTAACAGCTTCCACTGGAGCTTCTTGACGCGAACACGAGGCAGCAAAGATGGAATTCAAAAATAAAAATTCAAAACTGCATTGTTTGGATTCTCAAAAGTTTGGCACGCGTTGGTAATTGGACATCAGATACGTTTAAAAAGGAGAAATTTCCGTGGTTCACGCATTCCCAGTAAAAGCGAATTAGTACCAATATAAATTCAGTAGTAAAGTGGAAGCTCAGCGGTGCCAAACAAAATTATCCAATTCCCAAAAAAAATCGGCAAATTTTATATGAACACTCGGAATAAGAAAGCAAGTGTTTCTGTAAAGCACTGAAATATCAGAAGACAAAAACTGTAAAAACCCTTCGTATTTTTACTCCTAAAAAATCCTTGTGCAACACTTGGAACAATAATCTTGATTAAAAACGTTCTTCATGCACCTAAAGCTAGTCGGATTTGATGCTGCGGTCTACGCGTTGTCCCGTCTTTTGCGAAAGAGTTAATGATTACTAAACAATTGCGGCATAACACCTCAAATTGCGCCAAACGCAAAAAAATAGCCAAACACGTGTTTTTTAGACTACACCCTCACAGCATTTTACGGAAATCCTTATTTCCATCAGTTCATGTGCTCAAAAATTACACAGTAATCCCCGTTCTGGGGGAGAAAGCTTCCAGTCTCCCTGTTAGGACTGAATTCAGTTTAATAGGAAGTTTTTTTGCAATAAGGCTATGCGAGACGCAAAATGATCGATTTTTCATCAAACGTCTGTAGTCGGGGAGCATCGTAAACTACCGTAAAAGGCACTATTTTTGTTTTATTAGTAGTGTCAAGGCCTGTTTTTTTGAATCCGAGCTTCGCTTGATGAAGTTTGCTATCCACAGCGACTTTAAAGAGGACATAATTCCTCTGAAAAGTCCCAAGAAATAACCGGTTTTACCGGCAGTTTTAAGAGTATTAAAAAAATAAAAAGCACCACTTCGGCGATTGCTGCACGTGACTAAACGCAAGAAGGAATCTCTGAGACCTAATCATGCAGGTCAACCCAAATATTTGCTCGAAATTAAACCTAAGGATTTACGTTAATATGCTGCAGGGTCAGGATGGTACAAATAAAGAAGACACGGGGCAAAGTTCTCAATTAAAATGGTTAGCCCAGCTGTTATAGCTAGCGTTGTAGGTGTGCAGCATAAAGCACGAGGTAGGCAACCAAGCTGCTTGTCAAGCACACACTAACTTCCGGCGTCAACCAACAAAAGGGGAAGATACGATAGTCAGATTATGCATCCCTGCTCTGTGAGTGCAAACGAATAACGCTCAGACCCTACAGTTGCTGTGGTCAAAAACAAATTATCCTACGGCCAACGAGTTCGTCAGCGAACGATAATTTGGCTCGCCCACCACGTCTTTCATTTCCTGACCTCCGTGTGCCCCCCTAAACGGGCCACGTGGTAGATGCGTTAAACCAACACGGGGGCCACATCAGAGCACGGCATGCGTTATTCGGGTTGCGCTCCGCTAACAAATGCCGAACATGGGAGGTGTGGTGGCACGCCTAGGGGCAGCTAGGACTTAGGGAACCTAGCCACGCCAGCCACCTGCGTCCTCTCCCGCCTCCGGTCTTCTTGACTCTGTCTTGACACCGGGCTCAGGTGGGGGAGGATAAGAGAGTGCGGTAGCTGCAGCGCAAGGCTACTATCACTTAAAACTAATTCACGCGCAAGTCACCGTCCCTGCACCACCCTTCCATGGAGCATACGGTGGACATCGTCGGACTACGACGGTCGAACTGTCGTGTATGGATGCGGGGTGTAGGGGTACAAGTTAGGGGTAGCACCACACAGATAGCATTTGGTCGCTCCATTTGTCTCGTACAGGTGGTGAATGCTCCTGTGGCCGCCTCTAACTGGTACCCACCTCTCACCTGTGGCTCCTCGAAGTTGGGTTCTTCCCAGCGGCCACACCCCGGGCAACCGTCACGATCGGCGGGCTAAACCAGGTGAGGGTCTTCGGTGTTGTGTGTGCCTCCACACCCGGTATGTCTGACTCCCGAACTTCCCACCTCCCCCCTCTCAAAAATTCCTACGGTGGGGGCGACAGCAACCCCGGCCCAGGCTAACTCGGGTCGTTCTCCCACTAAAACAAAACCGTGACCCATAGTGGAGTTCGGCAGCCGTCAGGCAGCTCTATTTATGGACAACACTGCTTGCCTCCTCGCGGAGGAAGGGGCTAGAAAAGGTGCCCTAAACAAATGCTGGTTATCACGTTTTCTGCAGCCAGCCGCGGCTAACAGATCGCAAAATACGCGGTCGAGAAAAACGCAAACAAAAACAATACCCCCCGTCCGCATCCCCCTCGCCATACCCTCCAGGCTGCTCGGGTGAGTCCACTTATACTAGCAGCCTGGAATGTTCGTTCCCTTATAGACAATCCTAGGAGCAACCGGCCGGAACGGAGGACGGCGCTAGTCGCTCGAAAACTGGCGCGCTACAAGATGGACATTGCTGCTCTCAGCGAGACCCGATTCTCTGAGCAGGGTCAGCTGAAGGAGGTGGGTGCCGGATACACATTCTTCTGGAGCGGCCGGCCAAAGGCAGAGCGACGCGACGCTGGTGTTGCCTTTGCCACCTGGAACGACATCGTGGGACGTCTGCCGTGTCTGCTGCAGGGTATCAATGATCGCCTGATGAGCCTCCGCCCGCCTCTTCGGGGAGACCAGTTCGCCAACATCATCAGCGCCTACGCTCCCCTAACGACGAGCTCTGATGCGGTGAAGGACAAATTCTACAAGGACCTGCACGCCCTGCTGGCGACTGTGCCGAAGGTGGACAAGTTTATTGTCCTTGGTGACTTCAACGCCCGTGTCGGGACGGACCACGCTGCCTGGCAGGGAGTGCTGGGTCCCCACGGTCTCGGTAGCTGTAACGATAACGGCTTGTTCTTCTGCGAACGTGTGCGGAACACCGTCTCCTGCTGACCAACACCTTCTTCCGCCTTCCGGTGCGGAAGAAGGCCACATGGATGCACCCTTGGTCGCGGCGCTGGCAGCTGCTGGACTATGTTCTCGTCCGGAGGCGAGATCGACAGGATCTGCTGGTAACCAAGGCGATCCGCGATGCCGATGGTTGGACAGATCACCGCCTCGTCATCTCCCAGATGAGGCTCCGACTGCAACCCCGACGAAGGCCCCAAGGTAAGCGGCCGCCAGGTAAGTTAATTACTCTTTTATTAAATTTGCATGCTCACTCTTTTGATTTTCAGCAACGCCAAAAAACATGCTCTCGGTTTGCATAACTGATTGAGAGGCAAGCATGATCATCGGCTCCTTCTCCATCTGGCTCCTCTGCTGTATGTGTGATCTGAGCTTGAAAATATCACGGGGTGATCAGAGTCGTGGGTTGGAAGGTTGTCAACTGACAATTACACTTAGACCTCGCAATCAGTCCAATGTGTGTTTTGTGGAGTGGTTGACTGGTGATCTGAGAGTCAGGATGCGATGGCTCCTTCTTAACGTGACCTCTGACCCTCTCACACATGTGAGATGTGGGTCGTTAAACCCCTATTTTGTGAAATCCTGGTGCTTGGGTTTGGGAGGCCAGGTCGTGTAAGTAGTACGCGTAGATGCGGTCATCAGCAACTGTGCCTACTTCCGCTCGGACGGTAGTCTGATTGTGGGCGGTGGGGGAGAGTGTAAGGTCGACGGCTCAGTTCATTTTCCTCACTATAAACAATCTAACGCGTTTGAAGCTATTACTGTGCGCTAAAAGCCGTGGCTTGGAAGGTTGCCAACTGACGGGGTAAATCGGACCACATGGTCAGCCCAGTGTGTGTTTTGTGTGTAGTGGCCGACAGGCGGACTGAATTAAGCTGCAATGGCTCCTTCTTAATGTGGCCTTTATGACACCCTCACTCCGTTGGGATCCGAGCCAGGTGTGGCGGCACGGTCAGGGGCAGCTCCGGCCGCACCAGCCACCTGCGCCCTCTTTCGCCTCCGGTCTTCTTGACTCTGTCACGACCCCGGGCTCAGGTGAGGGAGGAGGAGAGAGTGCGGGAGCTGCAGCGCAAGTTTACAATCAATTAAAACTAATCCACGCGCAAGTCGCCATCCCTGCACCACCCTTCTGTGGAGTATCCGGTGGATGTGATCGGACTACGACGGTCGAACTGTCGTATGACATGTGTAGAAGGGGTCCTGTGTTTATGTCAGCCACTTGCGCCCAGGCCCTGCATTAGAGAACTGACCAATTCGGACAGTGAACTGGTGCCTAGGAGGGAGAAGAGTGTGAGTGAGCTTGATTCAGGTGACCATGTCCACACGGCACTCAATGCATGTCCCTCACTATAAACAATCTGACGGGATTTTGAAGTAACGCGGTGCGCTATATGTCGTGGATTGGAAAGCTGACAGTTGAAGGGATATCTTGGTCCTCCTCTTAACACGGAGCTTCCGGGTGCAATAACTCTTCTAAACGTGGCCTCTATGGCACTTTCAGTTATTTGAGAGCCGAGCCATCCCCTTCTTGTTTGCATGTGAAAACCTGACCCAGCATGCGCGGACCAGACATGCGTGGCACTGTGCCCGACCTCGCCTCCGGAAGTTCTGACTGTTTTAACACTGAACTCAGGTAAGTGGCGGAGGACAGAGCGCGATAGATGCAGCAAAGTCTACTATCACTAGAGCTCAACTCACGCGCAACTCTCCGTCCCTGCGGTGGGGTAAACGGTGCACGATTGAACTGGCGGGAGAGTCAATATATATGAACAAAATGGTAATCTGCATAAATCGGAACGTCCAAGAACTCCTAACTTGAATAAATGCCTGCAAGAAATACCTCATTTTGAAAGTTTAACGGATAAACGGCAAAGCTCATCATTTTGGGCATTTGATGGCGAACATTTAAAATCGAAGACACGGAAAGACAGTGGATATCATTAGTTTGGTCAAAGAAAAGTTCTCTTGATAAACCGAAAGCAATATATTTGTGATTTCTTATTCCACATGTGACCTTGCGAAAATTTTGATTTCTAAGGCGTCTCTTTCTGCGAAATACTCCTTTTCGTAGTCAAACGCGTTTCGAAAAATACAAAAGAGGAACAATTGCACCGGGTTGCAAGAAAATGCTGTAACCCAATAAAAGAGGACGCTTTCCACTCTTTAAGATGCATTAATACTTTAAAAATAAGTATCTCAGATGTTTAACAAATATTTTTTAAACGTTTTATGCTTAGACAGTTTTATTTACTCAGTTGTTTTTTCTAAACGGACTTGATGCACTTCTACAAATGTATTTACTTGTTTGATATCTATTTTCGCAATTTCAGCATCAACGCTTTCCTTACGAAATGTGTTTCTTCAAACCATAGTAATTTTATTTTCAATACCATCTTCTAAATTCTGTTCATGATTAAGGACTTTTGGTCACTGCATTTCGGCCGGTTATATCACCGGAGTTACATCACTTACCGTACATGTATACCCGCAAATTTATTTAATGAAGCAGTCCGTCAAAAGTGTTGTGATACTTTACGAGACTAACGCAGAACACCTGGCCTCCATCTCAAAACAGAAAAACAAGTCATCTTGTGATCTTAAGAGAGGCGCTTAGATAACAAGTGCTTTTCAGGAACCGAGTGTTTACATATAGGTGTTACACACGGAGAAGATCACAGTTCAAGTGGTCATTCAGTAGGATCACTGGAATTAGGGTGACATCCACAGCGGACTTTGATTTAGTCACTTGACTAAGCAATAGACGTCGGTTTGGAATGGCCTTCACTGGCGTATGTTTTTAAGGCACAAAGTGGTGTAAAGTGGACCAGGTTTGGAGGATCAAGTGCCTTACACGAATTTCTTTCTTAAGACCGCTGGAGGCCCTTGATTATAAATGTGGAAAGCTTTTATGCTGTTTAGGTTGACACAAACGTCGGTAGGGAGTGGCCAGAGTAGATTACAAACGGAAGGAGTATTTTGGGCTCTGGCTGAAAGCGAAATGACAAAGTTCAGAAAGATTAGTCTGCAGATTGTGCACTCTTATCCTAGAGGATTAAGCAACGGACAACACCTTACCAGTGTATTCAATCAGGTGATAATCATGGCACAAAGGATCAAGCTTAGAGATATAGGGTCCCCAACAAACAGGCACGTGACGATGTACTTTTTCGCCATTGAAAATGTTTGCATTGTCAGCAAATCATAGGCCCCAAATTAGGGGAAGGTGAATGGAGGTTAGAGCCCTAAAATTACTTAGCATTTAAGGGGTAGAAGTGATTGATTTTTTTATTAGTCAACACTCAACCAGGTCCAAGCATTTCAGAAACGTTTTGGCCTGCTTAGATAAATAGATAAATAAGGCACAGACAGAAGACACCCTGAGTATTTAAGGCCCTGCACCTTTGCGCTGGTTCTGACAATCCCACCGTCGGCTTCGAAGATGTCACCACGTGCTTCACAGCAGGTTGAAAGCAAACGCGGTAATTCACGCTTGTATTAGTTTTGAGTGAAAGTAGACTTGCCTCGCATCTACCGCACTCACTCCTCTCCCACCCGCCTGTGCCCGATGTCAAGAAAGAGTCAAGAAGACCGGAGGTTGGATGGGGAGCAGGTGGCTAACACGGCAAAATCCGCACTTAAGCGTACCACCGCGCTCCCTGATCCACAACAAACACTTGACCAGGATTTTAACACAACAAGAGGATAGGGGCAGCGACACAAGTCCCAGCCCTTATAGCCAGGGCCTTCATGCCACTACACCCACAGATAGTGCAGGCTAAGGTGGCCGTGGACGTGGTGGTCGTCGTTGTTGTCGTGGTGGTCGTGGTTTAAGCGAAAAAAATATTCAATCATCCCGGATTTCTACGATGCGACAAAAGTAGTGTCTTTGAACTTTGCCAACTGACGGTTCGACTCAGACCTCAAAGTCCGCTTAGTGTGTGTTTGTGTGGAGTGCCGACTGTTGGTCTGAGATTGAGGTTGCAATGGCTTCTTAATTTAGCGTCTATGGCACTCCCACCCCGGCTCCGGCCGCACCAAACACCTCCGCCCTGTCCCGCCTCCGGTCTCCCTGACTTGGTCATGGCAACGGGCCTAGGTGGGAGGAGCAGGAAACAGTGCGGTAGATGCAGCACAAGTCTACTCCAATTAAGCTCTTAGTCTCGCACAGATCACCGTCCCTCCACCACCTTGCTCTGGGGCAAACGGTGGACCGCGTCGGATACGACGGTCAAACTGTTAGGGGTGATTTAAGGGACCGTAGTACACAAAACTGCCTGACACACACGTCCTTGATAGCTGTGGCCGACGGATTAAGATGAAAACTAAAATATGTTCAAATTAAGACAAATCCACATAGAGAAGACGGCTACAAACCTAATCCGGTGGTTTCAAACAGGATTGTCTCTGCTATTCCAAGGTCCCGGCACCAAGTGAGAAAAGCTGAGATTTTGTCACGGGCTGCCCACTGTATCGCAACGGAATCGGTAGAAAGTCTTGAAGGAACTGACCCACTGCGGCTCGAAGACCGCGACTGAATGCGCATCACAGCGATGTTCTCCACACCATAGGTAGCCTGATCTCGAGAAGAAGAATGAGGAAATACGCTGATATCGTTCGCGCCAAGAGGTGCCTCAGAGGCAATTTTGAGAGTTCGTGGGAAGGCGGGCAGCGTTTCGGCTGACAGCTGGCCGAGAGCGGAACTGGGACCGGCGCCGCGGAGGCTAGCATATAATCTGTGCTCTCGTGAGGTGACCACTTGGCCACCTCGTTTTCGCAGGGTGACTCCACTTGTCGTGGCTTGGCCTGCTGCTTGTGGTTCTGGTAAACTTGTAGCAAGAACCTTGTAATGCAGCTTGTAAGCAAGTCGTGCCAACCAGAGACCAGACTTCAGGCGCTCCAAAAGGTCGGCAGCATCAGACAGGGCGGCGACATCCGACTTACTGAAAAGGTAACGCTGGAGCCAGTCACAGATATCTTCCCTGATTACGCACATGGACTCATCGAGAACCTAAAGAGTGAAAGAGGGAGTAGAATGGCTTGAAAATTCACATCTTTTTGGGTGAATTCGGATACATCAATTCTGATGAGTAATAATGAGCTTCCTGGAAATTATAGTAAAATACCCGATCGATTAATCACAAGGGAGGAAAATATGAAGTAAGCTACACAATCTTCTGAGCGGTAAGAGTAAGATCTACAAATAAGCCAGGAGCCTTTAAGAACACCCGAAATATTCGCTTTAGTTGTCCCCCATTCTTCCGGCACATTCAAATGTTGCACTGACCTATTCGATTATTTGTGCACATATCCCTAAGACCACCAACGCAAGGTTGCGCTGGTTCTCCTTACGTGACCAAATTCTCTAGACAAATTTGAACAATGCACATGTCAACCATCAAACAAAAAGTGTACAGCACACCTGTCACATTAGTTCGATTAAATTTACGAAAGCCGTAAGGACGAGCGAAGCATCACGTATGAGAAAAGGCAGAATAACATTACCGACAAAGACAAGGAAGACCGGAATGGCAATTTCTGGCTCATTAGCCGTCATCAGTTAGCCATACCCAACCCCAGGTTTTAAGGTACCCGAGGCTCGAACCTGTGCCCTGTTGGTTAGAAGTCCAACGTTCCAACCCAATGCGCCTCGAGCTCGTCGACTTGTCGGTTTCAATTGGGAACATTAACAATGGTAGGTGGGCGCTCACCGATCGGTTGCGGGATTCACGAATCCCGTTGTGCCTTAGGGCTCACTCTAGAGCCCCACCAGCAGCCGTGGTGGCTAGTGATATAGGCAGAATGATTCTGCGCATTTCCCCCCTAATATGAAATCCGCGCCCTGGTGACGTCTGGTTCAAGTGAAATGAGAGACCGGCTAGCGCGCGGCACGCGCCGGTAGAGGTTTGTACACCTTGTCAGTCATGACGCGTGATCTCGCTTCCAACCGGCAAAAAGGCTCGAAAACGGCACTTGTATGGGAGGAAGGCGAATGAAGGCAATCTCACTCCACTGGATTTTTAGGCTCATCGCTAAAAACAGCCGAAGAGCAGTACGTTCGGGTTTCCTAAGTCTTACTCGGGACAGATGGCCCGGTGGTAGTGATTCCCTAATGCTGTGGCTTTTGTAACAGCTCTCACTTAGGTGAGATTCGATGGTCTCCTTCTTCCGTTCCAGCCTGGTTTGTATGGGGTTTGGGAACAGAGTTTTGGGAAGCACGCGTGGATGGGCTAGTTAGCATTGGCATTCACTGCTCCCAAGCCCACCTCCAGAGGCCTAGAGTTCCAGGAAGTAGTCGCGAATAAGGAGACACGATCACTGGAACTAGGGCTATATTAGCTTGACGTTTCGGATTCTCTCTCAAACCCATTTTCAGAGACCCTTTTGTGCGACTGTCACTGAAGATAGGTTTGAGAGAGAATCCGAAGCGTCAGGTCAGTAAAGCTCTTGTTCCAGTGATCGTGCCTTGTCTCGCAACTGGAGCACGGTGGATGTGAATAGAGTGCAGTAGAGGCTGCGCAAGTCAGCCTCATTATGAGCAAGTTACCAGTAAGTCCCATCGGACTATTTATGTCTTAATGTTACCGCAGGAGGTAAGATAAGGTTCTCGTGCCTTAACGATTATAGTAGAAAATGATATTTTCATTTTCTACAATGCTCGCAACACATTCACCAGACAATGGAAGATAAATTTAGAAGGCCTGTGGAATAAAATGCGTTTAGAAGTAGGTCGACCGGCGTGCAGTTACACGCCTCTGTGGCTCAGTCCAGGTAAGATAGAAGGGCTGTTTACATTTTCACTAACACGCCATTTATACCAGAAACAACCACGTTGCTCGCTCACAGCCTAATTGGCCCACGGAAAGGCAATTTGAGGCCGCTTGTGCACTGCGGTAAGACGTCCGGATCACAAACGTAGTCTTGGATAGAAAGTGATTTTGCACACCAAACCGATTATCAGTTCGTTTCATTTTTGCTGCGCAGTCCACAGGTGCAAATGGCACTTGTGACGCAGGTGTCAAGCTGCTAAATATGCTGCTATTCTTGTCAGGGCATTATTGACAATTCATTTCATGATACATGCCAAAAGGATGCAAATTATGAGCACAGGCAACGGATGGAGGGGATATTTGCGGTTTTACAGTCACTAAGTCGCTTTTAAGTGTAATCGGGAGTGTTCGTAAATAATTGCGAACGAAAATGTTACTCTTTTTCACATACGCTGCTCGTGAGTCACCTTTGTTAGGCAGTCACATGACTGTGGAGCAAAACAGAGTGCAATACAGGGAGAATACTGAAATCATTTTTTTTGTGAAGCAGATAATTGAAAGGCACCTTTGACGTGTAAATATTCAAAATGGTTACGTTTTGTAACAAATGTGGACTATTACACGCTACAGCGTGCTATCGGTTTGCCAGTATACTCTTAATACCTGAACTCACAGATGAGTCAGGATTGCAAACAATGTGTTGTCTCCACTGGCACCCCGCGTGGAGGCAAAATGCTAACTTTTACTGAGGGTGACTTACAGCGTACACACTGCGGGGAAGGGGGGTAGGCAGGGAATACTGATGACCCGTGTACGACATTTCTGAAACGAAATGACCCAAGTATTTGCCAGCTTAGTACAGAGGAGAGACGGAAAACGAAAAAGACCCGACACCTAACCGAACCTAAAGAGTGTGAACACAAAGAGGCGATTCACACACTCACCTAGCAAAATTCGTACGTGCAATCTGCCTGTAGGAGGCACGCACATATACGTACTACGCAGAGCTGGGGTCAACTTCTCACACAAGCCTGGCCTTTTCGAAAGACGAGTGGCACAAATGGACTTCGACGGGGTCTTCACCCCCTCAAACTTCTCGTTCTCATTGCCCTGTTTTTCATATAAACAGGGGTCTCGCGTCAAAAATTCACAATTTGCTCAGTTGAGGGCCTTTTCTACCCCTCCGTCTTAAACACCCAGAAACTAAATTTGCGGAGGGCTGAAAACAGAGGAGTCCATTCAGGAGTCAATGGGAGTTAGCGACAGAAGCAGTCACGTTAATGTTCAGGAAGGAGACGAGTGACAGTGAGATGAGACGAGAACGGATCCAGTAACCTATTCACATAGATGGTTGGTGGAAAAAGAAAAATGAAGCATACTACACTGCAGAAAGAGGTAAAATGCAATAGTGGTAGAAAATCTCGGCGCATAAAATTGAAAACAAATTCACCATATTGTGCTATTTAATAAAAATGAGCCAAGTTCAACTGATCTGTACAAAATTGTATAGGCTGAACAACTTCCAATTCATACTGGTGTATTATGCAAAGAAATGTTTACCAATATTTTATTGAATGGTTAAAGGAAAGTTTCTTTTATGCAGCCAAACGTGCACACTGGTATATTATGGGGAGAAAACCTTTGAGTTTGGTAGAAGACGCATTAAAAGTGAAGAAGTATCCAGTGTCGTTTCGTACAATTCGCCACCAAGGCTGCACAGCGACGGTTTAGGCCCTTCCATGACAGCAAACGTGGTGAGCATTACAGACATTCGGTCTCGATATTTCTTTGATGAATGAAGAGATTACCTCATGAATCGGTGAGAGCCCGTCCGTTGTGTACAGAAAATTGGACAGACTCGGTTACGTCTATCATAACAGGCGGCCTAAATTCCTTCGTGAGAAGTGCCTACTTAGAGAACCAGTTGACCGGTAAACAAGGGCGCATAAATTTCTGAACATGGTATCGGTGATAGGTCAAACAGCCGTCGGTGGGCTAACATAGCATGCGCTAGCGAGCCACCGCGTTTATGCAAATACAATGCACTGACCATGAGATATCACTTCAGTCTACCGTAACGCCCTTGAAAGCTGGTAACGGCCGGAAATAAGCCCGATGTTCACCCCAAAGTTGTGAGGACAGAGAGAGGACAGCATTCTTTAGTAGGTGGATGGTGCAGAGAACGAAGGACCTACCTGAACAAAGGGTGCGGCACGCCCCTTCAGGAGACTGTTCGGCGAATTGCCATGGGCACTGACGAGCATGGCTCACTACAAGAAAAAGCAATTTAAGTCATTAGGAGATGATGGAAAACAAAACCAATGCAGATATCAAAGTTTAAGAGAAAGTGAGTCAAATACGCCGACAGAAAAAGGACCCAACAATAGCGCATCAGTTTTCAAATGAAAATCAAATAGCAACAGATAAGGCTTCATTTTGTCGTTAAAAGGGGGTGGGCGGTGAGAGGTCTCTCAGTAGAGAAAAAGGAAGAAAGCGCAATTGCAGGCACTCAAGACTGTGTGGGGCCTGCATAAAACTTTTTTTTCGATCGAAGTAAAAAGAGCGTGGTGCCAAGGTTAAAGTGTCAAAGCAGCCTACGCAACAAACGTGAGAACACAGCTATTATTGGCAAGGACGCACTATCATTGGAAGATACCGATCAACAGACAAAGAAAGTTAAGGGCACAGAGAATCGAGGTAACTGTAGAATACTATATTTTAGATCAAAACAGTTTGACGTACAGCGTAACGTCAAGTGTTACACAGTAATTAATATTTTGCCGATTGAGAGAGCAGCAATTCGGGCGAATCTGTAAATTCTTTGTGTAACTTATAGCTATAGAAAGTGCCACTGTTGCCGTGCAACTAAGGTTATAATGAAATTCAAAAGGATAAATGGCTATTTAGAACGAAATGAAATAAATATGGCAGCAGGTGGTCTACACAGGCGCAAGTAATCAATCCGAGATAAGTTGATTTTTCGTCAAACTATCACTTCGTGTTTATATGCAAGTAAACAACATTTTATAAGGTGGATTTATAGGTATTTATAAGGACTGAAATACGACAAGTGATACCAAACGGCCCACACGAATTTAACCCATTTTTATCTTGATGCGACTCAGAATATTTGGTTTTTATCACCCAAAACCTCAATTGCGACAAAATGTTCAATCCTATAATACGTAGTCTCCTGTCTAACGGACTAGCCTGGGTCTAGTCAAAGTTCAGTTCACAGACACTGCATTAAAAAAATTTCCAAAAATGTCTCTCTCACTGATCACAATTTAAGATGAAGGCCTCAGGTTGGCGTCAGATGTCTTGCCTTCGGGACTTCTGTAGATGGCCTAAATCTCCAAAAAAATCGTCTCTGTACGTCTCCAATGTTAAGCGCATACGCTTAAGTATTGAGTCACTGTAGGTCGCTTATGCAGGTACTTTAATACCAGGGTCATTTTTAATACCTTTCCTGTCTATTTTTTTCTTGAAATAAGCAACCTACGCAGCTAAACATTGCAAACGGTGGGTGGAAGATGTTTTGCAGCGCCATGTTGAAGACAATACCGAAAGCTTCACATATTAAAGGCCTAAGGTGGTACGTTGTACTGTATGAAAACATTTCTTGTCGCTGCTTACAATAATAATTCTGTAAATACTTCACAAATTAACACCTAATGGTGGGTCATTTGATTTGATCCTGCGCATCTTGAACAATTTTTGAATTTTTGCAGAAAAATCCAAAGGGCTTCATGTTGTGCGTGGCCTTGGGGAAGGCCTACGTCTTGTCGTCTTGCTTTTAAAGGTTTTCAGAAGGGTGATACGAGTAAAGACTACTTGAATTTCAAGTAGACTATGATTTCGACCAAGATCTGCCAACCAGCATAAGTTGGCAGGCTATATTATATGCAAGCTCTGAAAAATACGAGTATAATTCAGCTAAACAATGTATCGATCTCTACCAAATAAAGCATCGCTTAAATATCTGGAGCCTTGTGAGAGCGACCGACAATTATATAGTAGAGACATTAACTTCTCTTTGGCATTTGGTATGAAAAGTACCTTTTTGGTAGGCTAAAAAGTCCATAAAAGCAAAATCCGATCCGAATTCGATTAGAAATCTTTTGGACTTTGATGACTCATCGGTAGCATTGTACACGTGGACGAGCAAAATATAGAAAATATTGCTAAAAAATACTCCATTATAAAAGGCGAACCACATAAGCGGTAAAAAACCCCGATTATCGTGTAAATTGAAAACGGGATTTTTTTAATTCTACGATCCCACGTAATTCGAGATGCGGGAAGCGTTAAACAAAGCCATGATATATTTGCTAAGGTTACAGCCAGTATTATAGGATGCAGAGTCAACGCGTCATTTCTACAGTTGATCGTTTTAATACTACGGATATAACGACAGGCAGCACTACGAGCAATTCGCACGCGAATGTGAATAAAATAGCCTTGAAAATATTATATTGCTAGAATAAGTCGTAAGAATTCAAACACATCTGAATATCTAAAACAGTGACGAATAATATAAAATAGTATGCTGAAGGGAACTATCGGTAGGATCTGCATGACTATAATACCGAACAAGGAAATTAAAAGAGCCACGGTTAAATTTTAAAACTTCAAAGTTCTCAGGCGAGTAGTTGAGATAAAAGTTTATAGATCGCAATAGTTGCCACTGATCACATGATGGTGCCAAGACTGAAGGTGCGTAATGTCAATTGAGCAGAAAACAGTCACCCTCTGATTCATCGAATGTGGTGCCATGAGTCGGATTATTTTTATTCGCATAGGGCGCATGAAATTATAAATGAAAGAGCAAACATAATAGAAGCCGTCAGTACGTACTTCGCTGTACGTCAGTAGACAAAATCGGGTGTCAGGATGCAGTCGTGTTAACGAAAGGAGTTGGGTTGTCATAACTGCTGCGAATGAGTTTGCAGAATAAAATGCGAGGTATTTTGTTTTTTCTGCTTACATAAAATGCGCAAAAATGTACTTGGGACGTCGAATGGAAAAAAATCGGCATTGCGTTTGCTTGTTATATCTTGGCAGTGAGCACGTGTGCTTTCTCCAAACTAAACTTAAAGTCGGTAGTCTAGAGCCGATAGGCAAGCTAAAATAAGTGAGTTCCAGAGAGGTTGATGAAAGCTTCATTAAGGATTGACGTAAAAATACTTTAAGAAGAGGGAAGGCATGATAATAAATGAAGAGTAACTTTTCCATCAAAAATGCCCAATTTTAGAATGAAAAGTTCAGAGTATGGATCTTGATAACGTGCTCGATGTTAATTTTCATTTACGTTAGGATTATGAGGTTTACACGATAAAAACACAGATTAAACTGGAAAAAGACCCAGATATTTTGTAAGATAGTTCTTTAAACGGGCAAGAACTAAGTAAAAACATTTTTTCAAGGAATGCGCAAGAAGATAAAATGTAGCATTAGAGACAAAAAAACTGCAAACTGAACAGAGTCGCGTGAACGATGTGAGGCCAAATTAGCCAAATTTTTAAATGTTGATATGGAAATCAGACAAGTCTTCCATTCGAATTTAAGATTATTTAAGACGTAAAATAACCGATCGCAACCAGCTGAGTACATGGTTTTAGAAAAATACGGGTTTACAACACCGTTGGCGAAGTAAGAATAAAAAAACTAAAATTTTGAGGGTTTATCATAAATAAAAAGTTATATACAAGACTGTACCTAACCGTGAAATTATTGCTTAAGCCGTCAGTACACGAATAAAGGCAAAATTAATCGGTGTCCTGTTGATTAACTCCATAAAAACTTCACAGAGAAAAAGTCTACTTGGCTTCACAATAAAAAAATACCCAATAAATGCACAACTCAGCACCAACTTTTGGTTAATTTAAACGGAAAGTGCTAGTGCGAGGCTTTGTGAGGATAACAGTACGAGAAACTGCGGTGGAGCGAAAACAGAAAGCATGGTTTATTGGAAAAAGTAGTTCCTTAGCAAGCGTAATGTCTTGACGCCAAAATAGCAGCTCATTTATGTGCGATGAGACCTTTACGCCTGCACATTTTCAATAAGTAAAGCCAAATCTAAAGTACTATCTAGATTTCACTCTACCGTAACGTAACGTAACGCATCTAAAGTAGACTTCTGATATATTACTAGCCTAGCCGAAATGCCTGTCCAAGCACACAAAAAGAATACGCTACCGAAAAAAATAAATCAAAAGCTGAAGTAATGTAAAAATTAAAATGCCATCCCTTTAAAAAAACGCAATAACAGAAGTCGGTCAATGGGCTTTCTTGAGAAAAGATCAGTTTTCGTCATTCACCCAAATCAGATGGACGTCCAGAAAATATTATGGGCATAATCAACGGTGTATCGTTACTACTAGAATTGTACAGGACTTAATGAATTAAATCGCACAATTTTCGTTCGAGAATGCGATCGATCGACTATTTACTAGCGTGCAAAAACAAAGATCTCATTTCCACTTTCTCAAAATTCCATAAAGAATACGTAAGTACTAAAAAAATATATTGTTGACCAACGACGAGGGGCAAATAAAAAACGGCCCTTCGTTAAGTAACTAAAAAGCAACAACGAAAATACTAACCGAGCCAGAAACAAATGTCCTCAATCGCGCAATTACTCCTGAGTTATATTCGTTATACATTAAAACAAGCATTCAGGGTTTGTCAGAATAGATACGCCATTATGTGTAAGGCATTCCCAAATACCACACATTTATGCTCCAAACCTATTTAAATATATGTCAGAGTAAATAATTAAAGCATTCAAAATCCTTAGAGATGAAGAAAATACAGACCGCCAAAACAGTGAAGTTTTAAATATCCAATTGTATTGAATCTTGCGAGGGTTATGGGCGAATCGCTTGATGACCCTATTAATGTACAATCGAAATCATGAATACAACTGCACAAAGACCACCAAAATACAATCATGTATAAGAGTTAAGAAAACATTTTACTTCAAATGTGTAGTGGTACGATAAACATAAATTGAAATCATGTAGTTAATCCAATAGCAAACTGACGATATTACAGCAGAGAGTCGTCGGTCTTCAAAAATTAAGCAATTTAACTGACGTTTAAAAATTTCCATTGTATTCAACGTCATTATTTCGCTGGGAAGTGTGTTCCATGGTCGAACCATTCGCTAACCGAAAGAAAACTTTCGTTTATCTAGGCGCTTACATTCACGTTTGACCTTATATAGATGACCGCGAACTGGCATGTCCGTGAAGAATTCGGAATTTCCAAAGAAGGTCACATATCATTGTCTATAGGATAAGGGAAACATGTTAAGTTTTTATAAGTTTTCCTGGATATGACAGGGTCATAAGAACGTCCAACAAATTTTTTGCCCGTTTTTGCACATGCTGGAGGTGATCACTGTTGTTCCTCATCCAGTGCATCCATGCTGGCATTCTGTTTTGCAAATGCGGAAACATTTTCAGAGGAAAAACTATGAAAGCATGCCTGATACAGTGCATGATGATCATTGCCAATTGTAAACCTCTTTTAGAGTGCTCGAAGGGCATTAATTTGAAGCTATACAGATAACTAGATCTTTGTGCATATTTTTTACTTATAAAAACAACAATTTTTCCTTTTATTATGATGCTGATATTCACACCGAAATAGTCATTAGGTGAAGAAAAACCCAGGTCTGAGAATCATACAATTTGTTGACACATTAAAGGCGCTCTCTTTTAAAGTTTATTAAACACTCATATATTCCTATTTTTTTGAAAAGACAGTAAGTCTAGTTGCTGAATTTTCATATGCAAAATTAAATTAACATGATTACTAAACACCGTAGCTTGCAAAAAGGAAAAGGAATGATGTCGAATGCTAACCATGATGGTTTACGTCAGCCAAGTCCAACTGACAGTCAATCTTCAATTCCGAGGAGGTCCGCAGAGTGTTTCCTAACGTAGTGAAGACGGAATAATGACAGGGGACTTACACTGGATCAACCACACTCTCCTCCTCAGATTAGCCTGGATTCATCACCAAAGCAAGACGGCCAGAGGAAGCAAAGAGCACAGGTTTACTGGCGTGGCGAGAACTTGCACATAATTACGTCAAAATACCGCCTCAATTCTACAGATTGGAGTGTCAGTTTGCCCACATTAAGGAGGATTCACTGCAGGTTTATTTTAGTTGAATAATCACCCTTTCCATACAAATGTATACTGTGGTTACTGAGACGTTTGACTTCAACCGTCAGTGGAAAAAGTGTGTAGCTACGAATTTTGATGCACTGTGTGAGGCTTAAGCGCGTTAGATCGTTTAAACTGAGAAATGTGGGTTGAGGAGTGGAGATTTTTTTATAACTTCCATTTTCCTTGTTCAGTTGAACATTTCTGTACGCTTGTTCGAAGATGCCATTGAATAAAAAAGCTGGTAACTTTGACTGGCGGTAATCAACCTTCTGTTTTTCCTGTTGTCTATCGTTTGTTTTTAAGCAATTGCACTCATCTTCTCTCATCTATTTTAGCCAAAAGTGACAATAAACTTACGTTTTGCAATCATGAAACTCATCTGAATAACAAGCGCTCTTAATCGAATTCATTTCGGATCTTTCTGAATCTTGCTCAGGGCATTCTCAGTCTTCCACAATTTTTATTAAAAGGGCATCGTTTTGCGAAAATTTATAACAATTTTTTTCGTTTTCCCGTCTATTTCATGTAAGAATTAGACGCAAATATCCCCAATTTGCATTACATTTTTCCGGTACATATTACTTCTTTGTAGTTTTACTTGTTGTTTACGCTACAAATTTAGGGACCCCATTTATCTGAAGGTGTGCACCATTCCGCAGAGCATGATGGGTATTTAGATAAATGCAGACTCCGCTGATGTTAATGCTTTCCCCCTCACTCTTTCAGATTGCCCCACCTCACGCAAAACAACCGCCATGTATGATTAAGGCTGATTGATACCGTCATCCCCGACCCGCCATATAACCAGTGACTACAAGAGCTCGTCATACGGGGATGTGCCCTTTAAATGAGCAGCGTGTGAGTGAGCATGACTAACAGGAGAACTAGATCTCGGAACGGCAAACGGTATTTGAGTGGCGTTCCCATAGCAAATACCGAACATCGTGTCGTGGTGGTACACATAGGTGCAGACTCACGCAATGACAGGCACTTACATTTGATCCCCTTCCTTTCTTGAAACCCACCCTGAACAACCATGCTCAGAAAGCACACGGGAGACCTCGGAAGACTGGAGAGTTGAACAGCCATACGTGGTGCAATCATTTACCTTCGATATTGCTATTGATTTCCAGTATCTCTGTCATCTGATTAACGTTGACGAACCTCACGTGTGTAAGGTTGAAAGACGTTGTAAGCCAGCGTTTTCCACATAGGTATATCGAATTTTGCTGGAGATTTTCACTAAGCTTGAACTTCAGTTTAGGATAAGTTAACCACATCAGTTCCAAAGTTTCCAATCACGTAAAGGGCAGTTATGAATCTTCGGCTATTACCGTCCTATCTTTGGTGCAAATGTAGGCATTTGTGTTCTACCTTACACATACCAGCAAGCACCACAACAGAAAAAGACAATGCCAGCCTGTAATGGCGTGAAATGTTACTGGGCAAGAGCAACCCATCACCAGTAAGCCCAGTGATTTTGGCTTTCATGTAGGTACTGGTGATGAGGTTAGTTTACTCGCGCATCTTAGGCGTCAACAACTCAAGGTCTCGTTATTTTCATTGCAGGCTTCTAACAGCACCAAAAGCATGACCAACGGCCAGCGTTCCATTACTCTAGACATCGGTCGCCTGCGACGTTTACAATGGGTCTTTTCCCGAGCTGTCCTGCAAGCGCCTATTATCAAGTTTAGTTCTTGTCGTATCTTGGTATTGCAGTAGATTTTGAGCATCACAGATTCATTGATATCATCAACAAACATTAAACCGTTTATAACATAACCTCTGAACTTTCAGTTGGTGGACACTTGGCGATACCAAGTTTGCCATTTTCTGACATGTTTAAGGACTAACCTTCACTCGCTTAACCTTCTATTTTACTGAAATTTTCAGCATGGGTTCAAAAAATACTTCTGTCACCACCAGGCAAAGCAGTCACGCTCATCCGCGCAGATTTCATACACAAGAGCTCCGGATAGCGGGAAATGAATTCGAGCGTATGATGAATATTGGTTTATTTACATTTATTTCAGTTTACGGGCTTCTTCGCTACATATGGTGTCCAAAAATTGGCTGGTGATGGAACGCTCTGAGTTGGTCATCGTGCCCTGAACACAGCTACAGTTCCTGATTAGCATCCTGGCCCTCATACTCATGGTTTCTCGCATATGCTGGCTTGAAAAATCAATTTATTTAAAATATCCTCAAATATGGGATGCTGGGGAGGCCATCCTCGAGACCGCTATCATTTCGACCATCGGCTTGTTTGAATTACATTACAGCGTGACCAAGTTTTTCCATTGTTTCATGAATAATATCTTCCGGTGTCTTTATTTTATGTTGGTCTATAATGAAAACATACTCACCGCGAGCTCTTCCCCTTAAGAGCACGCATCGCGTTTATGACAAGTTTTTGATCGTTTTCAATAACATGGCTTGCAACGAAACGTCAAATATATACTTTGAGTGTCACTTCTCTTGACCTCCTTTATCTTCACATTGACCGTCATAGAATCATACCACTTCCAGAGAAAATGCAGAGCACCTTCTATTCCATCGCTCCCAAGGCACTTGCATGGCTGCACCGTTTCATTGGTCCTATTAATTACTATCGACGATTCATCCCCAAACTGCGGTATTACTGGTTCCTTTGATTTATCTTTCGAAGTCGAAGGCAAAGCCGATTGAATTTTCACGGGCAATTCACTCAGCCCTCTAGGTAGCCAAGGAAGCCCTATCTACTGACAGCATGCTTCACTATTTCAGCTCTGATGCTTCTGCACAGTTAATTTTGAACTCATATGCTTCCAACAGTGCTATCGGAGTAGCCTTGAAGCTGTAAGGGAATAAGTAGTTGCAGCCTTTGACCTACATTTAACAGAAGCTACAATCGACGCAAACTTGCTACAGTACATTCCATTTCGAGCTTCCTGTAATCCACCTGGCTATCCGTCATCTCCACCACCTTTCAAATCAAATATACTGTCGAGTTCACGCCGGCCTCAAACCTCTCACGTTCAAGCCAGATAGGTACCCGCCCAAATGAGTACGTCATCTAGACTGTTTCACAGTTTACGGCTGATATGCGCTACGTCTGAGGCAGGGACAATGTCGAAGCTGACGCATCCTCCAGGGCGGTCATCAATTCGCTGACATCCAACTTGAACATAGCGAAGCTTGCAGAGATGCACCAATTCCTATATTACCAGATGCGAGTTTTTGAATGGCCCATAGCTACTTTCCGACCTTTTGTTTTGCCATAAAACTGCTTTATCATATTCACACCCTGTTGCATTGCAAAATTCGTGCTTGTCGTACGTTAGCTGCTGTTCGTTTTATCTGGCTGAAAATGAACTACGACATTGCTCCTTGGACAAGGCAGTGTTTAGCGTGCCAGCAAACCAAAGTCAAGCACCATATCCTTTCACTACCAAGCACATCTGCGGTCCCGGACGTTCGATTCCAGCACGTCTACTCGGACTTGATTGGATAATTACTCCTTTCACGTAAGCAAACGCATTTCCTGACAGCAGTTGGTTGTTTCACACGAAGGCCGATTGCAATCCGTATCTCGGATAACTCAACAGAAACTATCACTATGGATTTCTTGAATCACTGGATTTGCGGTAATACCTTCCAATACCTCTCGATTTGTCACTTCCTCTTGTCTGATTCACACTTCTTCTAGAAGGATTCCGCTCGCGGGGTTGCCAGCGAAAATGCTCACTTGTGCCTTTCGATCCGCCTTACGCTCCTGGAGCCACCTATCTCTTGGCACCGACCAAGCAACGTGCGCCATTACTCATTGGTTGCAGGTGACAAAAAACGGCTATGGGTATGCATGGTTAAGACTCTCAACGGCGAACACTGATAGGCAATTTTCTGAAGAGTTTTGTGGCACTTGCTTGCAGGCTCTTTGGCTCAGAAAAGATCATCCAATCTTATCCATCTCCCCTGAGTTCTGATTTGAGAAAAATTCATGCTTTCCACCCTACCAATTCGAGAGAATTTCACTACTGACCACGGAAGATAGTTTGAATCCAGTCTCTTCAGTGAGCTCACTAAACTGCTTGGTTATGAGCACATAACCACAGCATATCACCCAGCATCAAATGGCCTTTCAAACGTCTACACCGCCAAATCAAGAGAGCGCTGACGTCTCACTCAGACCCAGCTTCCTGGAATTACAACCTACCCCTCACAATTTTGGATAGTCGATCATTCGTCAAGGAGGACATCCATTGCACTGCTACCGAACCTGTAAACGGTACAAATCTCACTATTCCTGGCGAATCTGTGCAGTCTTATGAACGCCAGTATGCCAAATATTTTAATGCAGCAACCCAAGCAATGCATGACTTAACTGCGTCCAACTCGCACTCGATTGGCATCAAAAAATGCGTATTTGCATGAAAATCTTAAAGCCGCCCCATTGGTTTCCATCTGGCACAAAGCCGTTCGATGTCCTATAAAAGGTGCTTTAACGGGTGGACAAGTATTACATCATACAGAAGGCTGATAAGACTACAACGGTCTACAATGACAGATTTAGGATAGCCTATTTTGAGCACATCCCGCCGCCCGTTGTGCCGTCCAATCCCTCTCCACGTAGAATGTAGCCAGGAAAAAAAAAACAGCAGAGTGCCGAATGAAATAGCCTTCGGCACGTTCTTCTCGTGAAAGATCGAGAAACTGAAAGACTTTGTCGTCAAAGGAGGCGGTGTTGATATTAAATTTATTGAGCAGGTGACAGCAGACGCATCATTAAGGTCTTAAAAACATGGATAGCAGGTCACACTTCACGCACCAGTTTTCACCGACAAAAATACTGACCCCTCTAACCCAGCAACCTCTTGGGATTTTTCGCCCTCCCGATGGCAATACTAGCATTCAGTGAAGTTTCCAGAGGGCAATCTATTTTAGTCTTGCTATGCTTCCTTGATGGCAGGTCTGAGCAAAGAGTTGAGATTTGTCGAAGAAAGCCTGGAATGTATAAGAGGTTTGTCGGTCTACGCCGAAGTGTGACCTGCAACCCGCATCGGGGGTCTCTTTCGACGCAGACGTTGATTATTAAACGTTGGAAATAGGACAGAAGGATCCACTAAGTGACGCTGATGGCAAACTACATCAATCTACCATTGAATATTTTGGTTGAATCTGCGGCATCCCATTCTTGTAGTTATCAGATTGTCCGCTTTCGGTCCATCTATCACCTCTTGTCAGTCGAGTGCCTGCGGCACGCGTGACTCGGCCACCCCAAATAGCAGTGGCTCAACATCTATCGACGCGTCACAGGTCAGGTAGAGGCGTGCTCTTTTACCCCACACCACAACAACGACGGCTGACTCTCGGCGTTAGGCAGACACTGCAGTTGACCTCTGAGTTGCTTGTATGCTCCCTGCCACAGTAAAGCCTGCCCCTGTCAAGCAGGTATCTGCATTTTGATTTTTGAGAACTTTTCGCCGTTGACCATCGCACTTCAACAAATCCCCCGGACAGATGGCACGACCATTTATTTCTTTCACAAATTTACCAGTCTGGTTTATCAACGGACCCGTACTTGGAGTAGACCAGGCAGACACAAGTGGCCAGAGGTAGAGTGGATAAATGGCAGCAGATCGCACGAGTTCGCTTCAAATTTTCTAGGCAATATGCCAACACCCCCGCGCTTCTGACATACATGAGTGTTTTCTCATAGGTAAAAAAAGCGATTAGCTTTGCCAACGGCAAGTCTAAAGATGAAGGGTGGCCTTGACCCTCGCAGTAGGACATTCGAAGTATACGGTATTACCTATCGATCCTGCTCTGACGGACTATTTGAGGTTGAAAATAGAGCGTTCACATCGTTGCCAATGAGTCTATGTGGTGTCCACGGTATTTGACGGGCCTATTTGAAGCGTACGGGTGCTGCGGACAGCGACTCATGCGATTATCCCCCCTGTCATCCTATTTTCCCTACAAACTGCCAACGGTTGAAAAAAGAATGGAGAAATTTCACGCAAATAAACCGCCTGTCCTAACGATTGCACCCTCTGAACGGCTTCCTGTAACCCGCCTTTTCATCTGAAAGAGAGCAATTGCCGATCGTTTGCGTTGTGACTGTTCTGCTGGGTTTGGTCACTAAATTCCTCATGTCAATACACTTAAGAAACTTACTCATGTCGTCTCCGAATGGGCCTAAAACTTTCACAGACGGCTTCCGGTTTAAGAAAGTTGGAAGTTCGTGTCATGGCAACCGATTGATTCAAAATTAAATTTTGATAAGGGTGCGGCATTATTATCGATAATATTTCTGGAATTTATAACGAACCCTAGCCTAAGAGTGGCTGCATAGCTTACAGAAAACCGGACCTGGAACCACAATGGGCCATAGCTTGCGTCAGTTGGGCATTCATAACTCAGCGCAGTTTAACTATGATACAGCAAATACGTCTGAAGTTACCACAGTGCACTAAAAGGTCTTGACTTTGAAGGCTGCCGTTCTATGAACTAATTCAGTCCAGGTTAGAAGTTATAGGTAGCAATAGCTCCTTAATTTTGGCATTTGTGGAACCTCGATATAAGAACTACACAGCGGCTTTACAGTGGTACATCGACTGCAGGCAAGACTATCCCTAGCCGGCTTAACTCAGGCAGGCCACTGATATACAAGATCGGCAGAGTAGAATGATTCAAAGTTTCAACCCATCATGGCAAAAATATCGCCAAGTTCTTCGAACTTCTAGCTTTTTGCAATGCGCAAGAAATCGCGCTTAAAAAACTGCTAAGCGATAGGTCAAACCAGTCATTCACACGACTGGGAGTCAGGCCGAAACGGTTACTAAGGCGCTTTTAAACAGATGGGACGCAAAGCTTTCCATGCTTTAAAGGTTGGCTCATGCATATTCGGAAGCAGAAGGCGCGCAGCACGCGAAAATCGATTATTTCACAGTGGTGGCCAGTCTTTCTACGCTCATTGGTCTTACTAAATGGAATATAGCGGGCATGGTAAGAGAGAGCGAGAGAGTGAGATGGATGCATCGTAAGTCAACAGTGACTACCTCTCCAGAACAGTGGCTGCTGTTGTCCACTGCGACAGAGGAACTGTCAAAATTTATTAAAAAAATCAGAAGAAGACAGTCTGGGGAATATAATGCTTGAAAAAAGTAACCGAAGAAGTACATTTGGGAGACGTCGCGATAACCCCCCATCAGCACCACTATAATACAGCTGTATACCGACTAGGTCGTGGCCACGAAAGTCAATCAAATTCCCCGCCAAACTCAAGATTGTTCGGAGGCCCAGCGTCTTCGGTATCAGCAATTTGGGTAGGCTGTTCGCCGATGGTTTGAACCTCCTCCATATGAAGTCCTAGCTCAGCGATGAGAGCGTGGATATCGGCAATATCCTCGTTGTCGTCCGTAGTGCTTGTTGACGGCCAGAGAGAAGAGAAGAGCGCATGAAAAAAACCACCGGAGCCCGCAGGTTGGCGATGCCTATGCCGAGTGAAAATAAAGGAGCACTAGTTCACTTTGGCGGACCTATAAGACATGCATAGTCGCGTGGTTGAAGCTATAAGGGTCGACAAACTACATAAGCGTAGCTTTCACGTAAGAGTAACCAGTAAAGATATGAATTCTGGAGAGCACAGTATGGGGGGAAGGCAAGGGTGTGTATTGCTCGGCATGAGGCAGAAAATCTTGCAAAACAGTCCTTTGGAAGGGTAAGAAAAAAGGAGGTTGTCTAGATTGTGGCTATAGAGTTTACTTACTTGACGATACAAAACATTTGAAAGCGTAAATTCACTATTTTTAGATATTATTCATTCTCATCAAAATTC
The DNA here is from genome assembly GCA_017591395.1 of Schistocephalus solidus. Lineage (NCBI taxonomy): Eukaryota > Metazoa > Platyhelminthes > Cestoda > Diphyllobothriidea > Diphyllobothriidae > Schistocephalus > Schistocephalus solidus. Next base: position 233,967 of record WEDG01005621.1, read on the forward strand.
AAATCCTCATTGGAAAAACGCTGGGTATAGTAACGGTTCGAAATCAGAAGTCTCTGGCTGGATGACCGACCATGCGTAGGAATTGCTCAGATCACGGTAGGTTAGTGTGTTTCCCGCTAATAATAAATTGGATACGCATGGCTGTATCATGACGTTCGACCAGAAGCGGTTTATGAGACTGCCAACTTACGGGATAAAACGGTCCTTCGCAGGACTGAAGGTCAGACTGTGATTGCTACATTATCCTGTAGATTTAATTGCACTTATCTATTTGAAATTTGATTGGTCCTTACTATAGTTCACTACACCTGGAGGTGGAGATGGGGTCATGTGTATGGCCTGCGTAGATAGTTGTTCAGCTATGGCAAACACCACGCCCGCGAACATTTCTGATCATCCAGTTTTGCCTTCCGATTGGAGACAGGTAGGTGAGAGTAGTGTGATAGATGCTGCGCAAGTAAATATATGATAGAAGCGAACAAGCGTGTTCCAGGAAGTAGTTCAGAAGGAGAATATGCGATCGTTCAAACAATAAATTTATTGCCCTGGCGTTTTGGGTTCTCATTCGAACACATTATCAGAGACAGTGGCAAATAAGCGTGATAGAGGCACAAGGTGAGCATTACGTGTACGGTGAGCAGTGTGTAGTGGCTACGAAATCACATGCGTACAGCAAGTAGCAGCTCTCACGAGCACAGCTCGGGTCATAATTGATGCGATTGTGGCTTGCCCGTCCACGTCCGAGTGGTTGGTAACCGTGATTTCATCATCAATGTCGGATGTTGGCGTGATAATGATACCGCAATTCGGTTCAGTCACTGGAAGTGTTGGTCGTCGGCGCCCTCCCCACGTGACTGATTCCGCTGCCCAGGCAATGTCTCAGCCCAGAATATGGAAATGGGATGTCATTGCGTTTGTTGATGAACTGCAGGCTTGAGAACCAAAACTCCAGAAGCTCGTGACCCACGCAGTCATCACCCATTACGAGAATTTTGACCTCGTGAACCTTGAAAATATGGCCGGGTCCCGTCGAGTGAGCTGCAACTTGAGAACTAGCGTCTTTCCTCATCACCGTTGCCACGTTCTCGGCCATTCTCGTCCGGAGTTATCCCCCCGGTTTCTCGGACGTAGTTGATTTTTCCACGACTGCATCAGATCCGGTAAAGCACTTCAGATGTTTCTTGTCGGGGCAGTGAGTCTTTCGACCTTACGGCCCGACACATGATGGTTTCCTCAGGTCTGTGTGCTACCCCAACTCCTAGTGGTGATAAAGTGGCTGACGGCTTCCGAGAGGTTCTTCACGTAGAGAAGAGCAAGCCAAAATTTAGGGCCGGTTTGGATTTGGCCCCATCTTGTCTTCTACGCATGCACTGGTTGACAAGGTAGCGTGGGTAACCATTCGCTCGCAGTACTCATCGAAGATATTGTAATTCAGCAACCCTCCTCACCCCTCCGCCACGATTGCTGGAGCTGCACACATGTGGCGAGGAGGTATTGCTGATAGCTCCGACGAACAACGTCTTGGTACTTCAATCACAAGGTCAGTAAAGCTCAGTTTGACTGGAAGTTTAAGTAAAGGCCCTAGCTTACTCTTACTCCATGGTTTGAACTCAGTGATCTGGGTGTTGTGTTGTAGGGATTTAGTAGACAGTAAAATTCAGGTAAGTGCAAGGAAGAACTAGCTCTAATGAATGATAAAAGGGGTCCACAGAAACCTTTCAGCCTCAGGGTCGTAGGAATTTATTGAGTCCAGTGGTGGGAAGGGATCCAGCGGATAAATTTTCTGCGAACCGTGGTTCTGGAAAGGGAGAAAAGAGGAAGGCAGAATAAGTATCTAATCAAAACTTACCAAGACCAAGAAATGAGAGCGGATAAATATTTGCCGAAAGAAGAAAGTGAAACAACAGTTCGTTTAATTCTAATATCATAGAAAAGCAGACGCATATGCGCTCATGTTTGTGTAGAGTACCGTCGGCCCCCTCACGAATGGTTGAGCTATTAGCAGCGTGAACAAAAATACAGATATATACTGATGTGTAACGCTGAAAGCTTGGGACAGTTTTGCCCGATCTAAACGTTTTCCAGCTGACGTGGAAATTTGATGTGTGTCAAGCAAGTAATTGAAAGGATTTCAAAAAGACAACGGTAGGTTGATTAAACTAGCAGCGAAGTATGTTTTTAAGACCGTAGACTACTCTTGATATCTTTGAGCAGCTACTTCACCCTAAACCAGCACGTTACCCATCTATGATGAGGATTAATTTCGGCATTACTCCATAGCATACTGTACGCTTTCGTCTCCAGCAGTAAAAGCAGAATCCAGAAGGTTGAGAAGACCACCTTGAGCATCTGACGGACTAATATATATATATATATATATATGATAATGTGTGGCTCACCGATCTGCTTAAGAAACATGTATGTTCCGTTGTGCCCTGGAGTTCAGACTAGAGCCCTCGCAGGCAGTCGCATAGCGACGTGTAGCATATGTTGATAAGGTGGAACTGACAAAGACAAGGGAGGCCGGAATGGCCGTTTCTGGCTTATTTGCCGTGATCAGCCAGTCATACTTAATCCCAAGTGTGGCACACCTGGGATTCGACCCGCGACTTTTGGTAATTAAGTCGAACGCTACACCATTGTGCTACGGGCTCGCTGTTTTGTCGGTTGCGATCGGGAATATGATAATAATGTGTGGCTCACCGATCTGCTTAAGGAACATGTATGTTCCGTGGTGCCCTTGAGCTCAGACTAGAGCCCTCGCCGGATGTCGCATAGCGACGTGTAGCATATGTTGATAAGGTGGAACCGACAAAGACAAGGGAGACCGGAATGGCCATTTCTGGTTTATATGCCGTCATGAGCCAGTCATACCCAATCCCAAGTGTGGAACACCTGGGATTCGAACCCGCGATCTTTGTTAATTGAGTCGAACGCTCTACCATTGTGCCACGGGCTCGTTGTTTTGTCGGTTGCGATCGGGAATATAATGATAATGTGTGGCTCACCGATCTGCTTAAGAAACATGTATGTTCCGTGGTGCCCTGGAGCTCAGACTAGAGCCCTCGCAGGCAGGCGCATAGAGACGTGTAGCATATGTTGATAAGGTGGAACCGACAAAGACAAGGGAGACCGGAATGGCCATTTCTGGCTTATTTGCCGTCATCAGCCAGTCATACCCAATCCAAAGTGTGGAAAACCTGGGATTCAAACCCGCGACCTTTTGAAATTGAGTTGAACGCTCTACCATTGTGCCATGGGCTCGTTGTTTTGTCGGTTGCGATCGGGAATATGATGCTAATGTGTGGCTCACCGATCTACTTAAGGAACATGTATGTTCCGTTGTGCTCTGGAGATCACATTAGAGCCCTCGCAGGCAGTCGCATAGCGAGAACGTATCTGAAGCTGTTGCTCGTCTCTTACAACCACTGGGGATCGGCGTCGCCCACAGACCTGAGGCGACAATAAGACGTCTGGTCCTGAGACCCAAGAAACGCCTGTCACTCGGCGAAATGGCGAACGTCATCTAGCGTGCTCATTGCGGTTCCTGTGAGGCGAACTATGTCGGAGAGACCGGTAAGCGAATACAGAGCCGTATGAGTGAGCATACAAGGGCCGTTAGAAGGATGGATCAGCTCTCGTTGGTGGCTGAACACTGTGCGACCTCTTGACACACCTTTTCTTTTCAGGACGCCGAAATCCTAGGCCCATGTATCGACCAAACAGCCAGAGAAACACTCGAAGCCTGGCACACCGTACCTTCTTCCATTAACCGTTGTACGATTCTCCCGGCGGCCTACCAGGCCTTACGAAAGCGACTCAATCAACAGAATCGCAGGCAAGAAGTCAGACTGTTTGCGGTCGCATGCAAACGCATACCGAGCCAGAACACATGTCTGAGTGAACCTATGCCCCACACCAACACGTTCGATGGGATAATTGCGGAGAACGCAAACCAGCAAGACCTCCGGCCAGGCATGAACATGGACGCAGGTGAACATAGTTTGCGCACGAACACCGATGATGGGCGTCTCCAACCCGATAGGAGCGGAGACACCGGCAACGACTCAGCAACCACCGATGAGACGCGCACGGACAGATGCAAACTAGGGACGAGAAACAGATATGCGGGTCCGGGACAACAAACGCAGGCAAGTCAGACGAGTTCAATGACACTTGCCATCCCGACACAGCCCCCAGACAAGGCGAGGGAGAAAAATCAATGACCAGCAGGACAGCAATTAACTCCCCCCCCCCTGCAGTGCATCCTGCACGAATAGCTGTACAGTCAGCATGTTCAGAACCCATAAATACTGTGAGGTGCCGTACCGAACCTACCTCCGACGATGGAATCTTGTTTGATATTGAAACGTCAGGATATTAAACCTAGTGTTCCCCTTATCGCCTCTTCTGATATATATATATATATATATATATAATAGCTGAGGTATTAGGCATTCCAAGGTGAAAATGAAAAAAGTAGGTTACACCGGCCAGTCGTCAGAGGTAATGAAAAGTAGGATTTGGGATTATCACACAAGAGAGCTTGATGTGGGGCAGAGAGACAGACGTCCATGTGAGGGGGACGAGAAACGTGTTACGAGAGTGTTACGGGAGTGAGGGGAGGTGTTTAAAGTCCCGATTGTGGTTCACGCGTCGGCGGGGGGAGGGAGAAGGATACTGCATCCGTGGATTTCCACTTGGCATACATGGATAAGCTATTGTTGGTCGAAGCGAGTCAATGAGCCGTGCACATAGACCTTCCTAATGTGCATGCAGATCGACATGGCGGTTGATGCTGTTTGTGTTTGAGTGCCAAGCTTCGAGGAATTCTCGTGTCTACTTGATGTTAGCCCTGGCGACCACTTCGGTTGCATCCCAATTGAAGCAGTGGTCACAGTGCACGGCGTGCGCAAACACGAGGAGCAAGGGATCGCGTCGGCGGATGGCCAGCTTATGCTCCGTCATGCGGGCTCCAAGTTGTCGACCCGTATGGCCTACGTAAGCGCTACAGCAATTTGCAAACGGAATGCGGTAAATGACATTCGTTTGCTGCTCTTTTACTGTGGGGTCTTTAACTCGTGATAGTGTTGCGCACTGGGAGGATGCCGGCTTGTGGGCGATGGAGATGCCAAACCGATTAAATTGTCAGGCGATGTATGCAGGGTATGACAGGTAGAATTTCCGCGACACTGTTTCTCCATTAGACTCGGCCCTTTCAGGTTGTCTCTGGCATCTGAGACAATTTATCACAAAGCTGACCGGGTATTCATTTAGTCGGAATAAGTGATATAAGTAGGCAAGTTCTTAGGCAAGTTCCTTCTTAGGCAGTACCGTGTATAGGTGAATACGAAAAGAATAAAAACTGATCAGCAGATCCGGGTTTAAATATAGGAACCGGAGGGTTTGGGCAGGCAGGATAAATGTTGTCCTCAAGGCTTGCCTGAGGGGGAGCCAACTAATCTACTAAAAATAGCAAATCCTACATTCTTTCCAACAACTATAAGGACCTCTATCTTATAGAAGCAATTTTAACAATGCTGTGTAGATCGATCCGGCTTTTGCATGAGAGGGGATAAAAAATGAATGTTTTGGTGTGGGAAACGGTTTACACCCAAAACGGTTTAAAGTAATGTCAAATGGTAACATTTGTCAACAGATGGCTGTCTCACAATTATAAGACAACCTAATATGTCATCGTTTCTTCGCCTCTTGGCTGGGAATGTGAAAAAATTCAAATTTTGAGCTGTGTCCAGGGCAGAATGGTAGTCTCCGCTGACCAGTAAAGTTAGCAAAAAATGTGAGTAGCAAAAACAAACCGATCGCTATCTAAGAATCGACTGCTTTAGGCATTTTTTCGTCTTTAACAAAATGCAGGGTGAGTAAAACTGCTAGATTTTGAGTGAATCGAGATGTCAGTGTTACGTCAAGTGTGTCTGTGTCTTCCGCCTCCCGATGCGGCAAAAGTTGGCCTGGATACAGCCCCAGTCGAGATACTGCCACCTCTTGGACTATGTTCTCGTCCGGAGGCGTGATAAACAGGACGTGCTGGTGACAAAGGCGATCCCCGGTGCCAGCGGATGGACGGATCACTGCTTCGTCATCTCCAAGATGAGGCTTCGTCTGCACCACACAGGAGACGCCAAAGTAAGCGACCACCAGGTAAGTTGAATACTGATTTGTTGAATGTGCCTGCTCACCATGTCCATTTCAGCAAAGAACTGGCCAACAGACTAGCCAACCTTCCAGGTGCCGACGCGGACAACTCCGTGGAGAATTGCTGGTGTCAGCTGAGGGACACCATCCAATCCACCACCCCGGATGTCCTCGTCGTCAGCACCAAGACTGGTTCAATGACAACGACGCAGCTATCAACGCGATCAACGTGTGGCGTTTCAACCAGACAACTGTAACATACACGCGGTCCGGATGAAGAAACTGTAGAAAAGAAGCCGCCGAATCGATACACTGACCCAGCCATCTCGGGGATCCGATCATAACCCAGTTGGGAACCTATGCGAATTCTGATTCAGGAGCAAAAACTGAAAAATTCGAACTTACCTGTCTGAGGACCAACTGAAGAAGAATATTAAGCGGGCCTATCGGGCTTTAAGTGAGGCAGCACATGGAAGGTCGAGTAACAGCACGAATGGACACCGTTTTAAAATTCTTAAGCAAAATTAAGTCTGTATGTTTTTTTTAAAATTTTAAGTAGTCACACAACAAAGTGAGCGACCCTCTGATTATAGGAGACTGTTGGTTATTTTGTAATAAGATCTTAGCCGCGCCAAAAGTTTGCAGCTTCTCTTTCCTCTTTCATGCAAAAAACGAGATCTACATAAAGTTGTTGGGACCTGGCATAGAAAACGGGCGGTTCGATAATTGTAGGACAGATAGTATCTATCAGTAATTACTATGGCGAAACAGCTCGGCAGAAGGTTAATTTTAAATACGCCAGTAATAATACTCAAATTCCGCCAAAAATAACGTACAGGTGGAAGTAATAAGGGGGCTTCGGGAAGCTCACGAAGGAAGAGGTACCGTAGAACGTTTCGTGGCGCCTGAAGGTAACAGGACTTTCGTCTAAAAAAGAAAGCGTTTTAGATAGCTCTTATCGTACATGACTTTCCAATAAAAGAAAATCCCACCATCTCAGATCGAGAAGTCTAAGTGTTCACAGACCCGCTTGTTTCGTATATTATTAGTACACACACATAATGGAACAGACTAAGCTTATTTATTGAAGAGACGCCCATGATTGGAATATGTCTTCGTATCTCGGTGCAAGAAGCGCTACGTTAAGTCGCACTTTACGTGTATAGAAACTTTTTTGATAAATATACATAGATAAGGAAAACCTCGTACCATTTGAGAGACGTACTGGTGACTACGGGACATAAATAATATAGAATCGAAAAGAGATTAAGAAGGCAGGTTTCTTGAAAAAAAGATGCCACTAACTTATGATTTGATGCCGGCATCATTTATGATATTTAGTCCTTACCATGTGCGATAATTCAATAGGTGACCGAAGTATTCGGGGAGGAAATTCCTGCCTTGTCGAACCACCACAAAACAACATTCCTTGTGCGAGGGATTGCCAACTAAGTAACGCAGGACGAAGGAGTGTCCGTATGGGTTGACCGGCGCAAAGCTAAGTGAAACCGAGTAAGTAAGCACGAAGAGGAAGGAGACGACCCAACCTTGCGTCCGATATAGACAAGAAAACTACTCCAGCCTATTCTAAAGTAAAGGTCGACGGTGGTGCCGGTAATGCAACCGGGCCTGGCACCGACAAACGCTAGGCAGCCAAATAGCCCATCCTAAGCACATGAAACAAATGACTACACAAACTATGACAGTAGGTATAACGTAAGGAAGTAAACGAAAAAGGAGGCCTCGAGGGCTGCAGAATGGTACGTCACCGAAATAGGTAGGGAAAACTTGTCGTATTTGGAGACTTACTGGGGACTACAGGACAGAAATAACATAGAATCAAAAGGAGGCTAAAAATGTAGGTTCTTTGAAATAAAAGCTACCGCTAACGTATTTCGGTTTTGCGATACCATTCATGGTATTTAAAGTTATTATCATGTGTGATATGGCAATAGGTTACAGAAGTACTCAAAACAAAAAAAATCAGCAGCATAATAAGGGCGTAAACTTACTTCTCCGAATACATGCGCAGGCGGGGGTCGGGCTCTACATTTGGGCAGGCTGAAGTAGATGAGCCGGGGATAATGACAGGTTCCACTAATCGAAGAACCGCCTCAACGTTGACCTCCAGCCAGGCGAGAACATCCGGCTCCTGCCAGTAATAATGACATTGGCTGACATACACATCCAGAAGACGCCCCAGGGCTTCGCTTTCGCTAAAGATGAAAGCAAGAAAATAATTAGTACGAAATAGCGTCACGAGAATAAGGCGAGGGGAAGGTGGGGACTTGGGTTGATGCCGACATAACTACTAAGTGCCTTACACGAAAATTGGTAAAATATTTAAAACCAAAAGGTATATTTCTCCACCAAAAGCTATTGTTATCCTAAAAAGGCTACCTTTATGCTTTTTATAGCATATATTTGGGGTTATAAAGGCAGCGAAAATCAACGCAAAAGCAATAATACCTTTTGTAACACGAACAGTCTTCGCAAGTGGTCTGAAAGACACTCATTCCAACCGAAACCATACTTTAGCATTTCATCTATTTTTTCGTGAGTTATTGCACCTTCAGCGGATGCCACATGAAATAGCGATTCCCATGGAAAGGACAGCAGGACCTGTGATCTGCCAGATTATGACAGAGCATATATAGGCAGGTGACTTTAAAAGGTACTATAGTCTGGTACTCCTGAGATCAAGGCACATCACCTATTCGTGAAAACTTCGGCGATCGAAGGTTTAGAACAGCCATGTGTCAAAAATATCGGTCAAAAGTGAAAAGGGGCCTTTTTTATTACAAAAGGAAAACAAATTTAAAGTCAAATTTAAATTAATCAAGGACCAACTAGGGGAGGAGTCTAGCAGCCATAAAAAACGTCGAAACATCTGGGAGCAGAACGATCAACAATAAAACGGACCAGCCTGGATGAGAGAGATTTATATAATCTAGTTCATGAACAACATTGGATTTTGTCATACTGACACCTCTGCATTATTTGAATTTATGCACTATGAGTTTTTATATGCTAGAAAAATCCATATGTATTCTATTGGAAAAAGTGAAAGCACCGTTTTCTATTTAAGAAAAGTTAATAATTGCGAAGATGGTACATTATTTCCCAGCGAACGCCCAGGTTTCGCTTACAATTAGATGTTTTTGGTTAATTTTTAGCAAGAGACGGTCTACACAAAGTCAGTAATTCTTAGGAACACATAAATACGCTTTTCGGAACGGAAAAAAGGTTAAAACAATGTCACTATCCCGATAGATGGGGTGAGCATATGCAACAGCAGGTGAAGTCTACAAAGTACACATGAACATAACTAAAGTTACGTCTTAATGAACTACTGGGCATCGATTTAAGCAGGAGCCCGTAGGCGTATGGGTCTTGAGTACTTAGTACGTGCGGATGTGATGATGCCTGATCTAGCCGACATAAATGATGCCACTGGATATTTTCGTAAGGTTTCTTTGGGAGGTGGAATACAGGCAGGGCCCCAACAGCCGCTCAGCGCTTTAACTTGAGAACCTAACGACGGGCAGGGTGGGAAGCAAACTTATTTAATGCCCGTTCACGGTCACCATGTCACAGTGTTTTCCTGGGGCCTTACGGCTTTTTCAAAGGCAGTCTGCGGGCTAGACCTCAGCCCTCCACGGCCTGATAGCACTGTCGCTGCTGGTCGTCAACTGATTATTCGCGAGACCCGAATTTCTGCTTATTTCGTAGCTAACTTTCTCTGAAGGCCATTTCATTAATTGCCACCTGTGGACGCACCGGGTAGCCAGCAGCCAGACTAACTGGGAACCAGTCATCCCGAGAGTCGTAAGTCAAGACCGAACAGCAGAGCATTCGGTATAATAATTTCCACTAGGTTGCTTTGGTCTCAGGACTCGTAGCAAGGAAGATATAATACCCTAGAGAAGAGTGTGCTACTATGCCATCATCTGTCAGAGCATCCAGTTTTCTTGCGCCGAGTGTACCCAACGACGTGTCCGGAAAAATTCAAATGAAGGCCCTCCTCTCCACTATTTTTGCATACTTGTTGGACAAGCGAGCGTAAGAACGTTAAGGAAGCCCTGTGAGTGATCTATCGGTTACCAGTCAAGGGAACCTTGACAATGCGCGCGTTCTGTGGAGAAAATCGGTATAAGTCCCATGCACGAGCAACCCGACCCCGCATATTTCAACAATAGTGAGGACTGCCCTTCACTCCGCGCTCATAACTACTAAGTTCACCGTCTCTTTCCGGCGTGAGGACCCTCATTCTCTATGATCAAATGCAAACAGACATCTAGAAAATTCGATTAATTATGATTTAACTGGCTACCCAATTGTGAAAAATTTGGCAGCCTCGGCGGGATTCGAACATGGAGGTGTGAAATGGGTTATCGGAAACTATCGTTCACCAAAACGTTCTCACGGTACGAATTAATAAAAAGAACGTCTGTCAGCACAAAACTTTACACATAGTCCATGAAACAGGGGAGTTCTTAACGGCGCAAGTCCTGCATTTGGTGCATTGTCAAAATTCGCAAAAGAATAATAAACATGGTGGGTTTTGATCTTTTCCGAACTTAAAACCAGAAAAAATGCAACCCTAACAAGACGGCCACTTTCTTTTACGAACACCATTCGCTGTACAGGCGACCAGGAACGAGATGTTGTGCCCACCAACATGTGCCCCAGACCCGACTGTTTCTTTAATTTCTTAAAAACGACCGAGCCTAAGTCGAAAAACGGTGATAATAGGGAGTTTGATCAAATGTCAAGTAATATGCATAGGAACTTACGATAAAAGAACTTCCTTCCCAAAAAGTAGCGACTTGTCGAGATTGTTGGTGCCACCCACATGAGTATGTTTCATGAGGCGCGGTAGGAAACCCGGAAACATTATCAGAGCATCTTGCAGCTAAAATATTGGTACGGATTGAAACATCTGGATAAAAGCAAAAGTAGAAAACGTTGAATACCCATAAATGAGGATAGAGCAAAATGGAGCAGTGTGCGGTTGGACACGAGTTTAAGTAGCCTCCCTTGCCCCCGTACTACAGGTGACTTTGCAGTAAATTACAGGAGGTGCATCTATTCCCGTGCCCCAAGTTTAACCTTAACCCTGGCATGAACCAACCTGTAATTTAGTACAAGGGCGCCTGAAATACGGGGAATAAGTAGAACCGTGCCCTACCCGACATGTCGACCGTCGTTTACGGCGAGATCCACGATGTGCCAAGATGCAACATGGCGCATGGACGGTGACTTGCGTGTGAATTAGGGCATAGTTAGAATAGACTACCGCGGCATCAACCGCACCCTCTCTCCTACCCTAGCTGGGCCTATTGTCATGACCAAGTCAAGAAGACCGGAAACGGGAGAGCGCCGGTGGTTTCCGCGACCTGAGCCGTCCCTAGGCGTGCCGTCACACGTGTCTCGGAGTACCCTAGACGCCACATTAAGAATATGGCCTACCCCATGTGCTACCCCTCATGCGAGAAAAAAAAAACATTTTAAAACCATACCATTAGGTTAATCTCTTCGGCGCTGAGTTCACTGCGAGGCTGAGCTCTGCGTCTCGGTCGGAATCGTTGCATCCAGTGAACCAGTGGAATAGAGAAGGCGAAATTTGGCAAGAGATGAAGACTCCGGGAAGGCTGTGAAATGGGGATGATCCATATCAATTAAAACGTTAAGCCTGGATTATAGTGCGAACTTAAGGTGACTTTACGGGCAAAACGATTTAAACACCAATGTTGAAATCAGTAAACCAAACTTTATTTGAAAAAGGTCTTAAACGGTAACAAAAACTGATGCTTTTTACCTTTCTCAGAAATTGATCACTAACTTGGAAAACATCAGTCTAAACTAAACTTAATAGGCGCGGGCTGAAAGTTGACGTGAATATTTGGACAAGGTCCAGCAGCCACAGTGAGACAACCGCAACAGGCAGCCAGAAGTAATACAGACCGTAATGTGTCGTTAAAATCAGTCTAAATAAAGGTTCACTGACTTTAATATCAACCCAACCCGTGGAAATCCTAAAACCTGACCCCACCTCAAAAAAATCAACGAGGTGCTCAAGGAAATGCTGTAAAAAGTCAGGGTACAACACTGGGTTTTAGCAATGGCATTTCCGGTTAGAACGTACATTCCATTCGGCGTATAAGTTTAACAAAAACTCATAATCCTCCGCTGCGATGGCAAAGAAATCGACTGCGAGCAGGATGGCCAGGGGATCGCTTTGCGGATCGAGCCTAAAAATAGCAAGGCTAGATTTAACTTGGTCCATATTCAGGTGAGGCAGTTGACAAACGTTGAATGAAGAACTTACAACAGAAGCAGTTTGCTATATTCCAGAGCAGCCCGATAACAACTTCGGGTAGCGATGTAAAAGATGTAACGGAAAAGGGCTATGTATAGGCTCCTGAAGAGAAGAAAAAAGACGTCATATGCATGCATGATAGTTGCACAACGCAAGTATCTCACCTATTAGACTGTATCCTATAGTCCAGTTTGCAGTTTCCCGTGGAGAAATTGAAAGATAAATGGAAAGCCGACTGAAGTACATACAAGGCACGCTCTGAACAGAAAGTACAGTCGATGGGGAAAAAACCTCTCAAGTACCCAACAGATCCACTGCTACTTCCGAATTGTCAGAGTGCATAAGGTATTCGCTCATTTGCAGCAAAGTGTCAACGTGGTATGGGGCCTTCGAAAGAAGCAACTAAAGATGTAAAAAAGTACAAAAGTCAGAGAGCGAGAGGGATGATGTACAAACCGACATGTGGTTGGGATCAAAACTGTCCTGGAGGGCGTAGAAAGCCCGTTGTTGACGGGCATATTCCTTGGTGTGCACAAATACGAAGCTGTTCTGATGAATAGAGTAGTCCATATCGAGGCCGCAGCGTACCAGAGGCGGCCAGGTGGATTGGGCGCGAACTAACGCACCGAAAGCGCCTCGAAACTCCCTGTTTACGGTTGACGAGGGGATCCCAGTGGTTGCAGGTCCAAAATGCTTCTGCAATTCAGCCCGAAAATCTAGTAGGCGTTTATTGAACGCGAGCACGTCAGTCCTGTTTACTGCACTGGTCACCGGAGGCGGGCTCTGGGGAATCTGTGCTCTTTCAAGGAGTATATCTTCGTCTTCCTCTGCACTGCCTGCCTTCGACCTGCTAGAAACCTACACATGTGTATGCTGAGGCAAAATAGAAATTCACGAACATTTTTGCGGGCTTCAGAATTCTTCGTGGACTTTTTCTTCTTTTTATGAGGTTTTCTAGCGCGAAGTTTTGGTGTGGCAACTGAATTCTCCAATGCAGGTTCCTCGGTGGCCACCAGATCCATCTAAAATCAACAGCGCGTCGAAATTAAAACAAGGATAGAAAAAGACCATATATTGCACGAGATAATAAATCAGCTTTCAAATAACTGCCTCCAGTATGCAGGCGCTTCCAAGGAATAACAGACAATTCGATAAGGATCGCTTATGTGGACCCACTGAGAAAATTCGACGCCAGGGGAATGGCGACGATAATAGGGTTTTAGGAATAGGGCAAATGAAGGTAACAGAAAACTGACTTCTGGAAGTAAAAGTATGAAAATGGCAGTTAAGCCATTTAATTATTTACATATTCCTATGAGACGCAAAAATAAGAGCTCGCAACTTGAAGGATACGAAAGTAGGAGCTTATAAGCCGAAGAAAATGAAGTCCATGGGTATTGCTAAACAGTAACCCGTAAGTTGATCTCTGCTTATAACAACCAAACAGAACGAGGACGAAACTTTGAAGGATATATTACTAAATCTGTCTGACATATTGGCCGCGATGGCAGATTTAAACCGAGCTGAGAACGTTGGAATTCAAAGGGAAGCCGAAATAAACCGGTGTACGTGAAGTGTGGGCGGTATAGTAAATGTGGAAGTGCTTACCAGAAGAAAAAAAACTGTCAGAAAAATATCGAGAAATTTTACGATCATGGTTAAAAACGAGCAGTTTTGAACCCGGGATATTTTTTATCTATATCCACATGTAGACCGACCAACCGCAGACCGAGAAGGCCACACATGCAATTTGAGGAAGTGGTGCAGTCAATTAACTCGCCACAGCTAACTGAAGTCTGCCAACTAAAGAAACTACCGCCAAAATGCTAACGGTTAAAGCCTGGTAGACCAAATACCTCACAAAACATAGAGGTGTTCGATAAAGGCACTGCGAGCTTAAACCACCACTACATAATTTCACCTCACCGCTGATGTTTTTACTGTTTAAAATCTCATTCCGACCGAGTCAGTGTAGAAAACCTAGCTTGGATAAAACCCAAATCTCAATCATGCGTTATTTTTTTCAGCACCGCAACCGATGGATCTAGCTCTCTGATAGTGGGTTGAATGAAAAGCAGGTAAATTGGTCCATATAGCAGAGCTGAGCGTATAATGCCGGAAAGCGAGAACTCTTCTTGCACGGGCAACACAAAGGTTAACCATTCGAACACTAGCCCGGGAAAATGTGGACGTTGCCTGCCTGGCCAAAGCGCACTTGCCATATGATGTTTCGCGCAACACCTGAGTGCCAGACACCGGAGAATCCACTCTCTTTACCATAAAAGTACAACTTAAAAGCCCGGTCGATATGATGTAGAAAATGCTCACTGCGAACATTTGCAGGTTTCAGTGGCGCGCTGGGAACCGATTCAACCCAGAACCTCCCTTGTACCTTTTCATGATGCTGTTGTCAATGCCAGAGTTCTTGCAGTCTAGGATACTACGCTAAGTGTTAACGATATCAATAAAGACATCCTCTATGAGAAGATTCAGATTGTAGAGGGTTCCTACATGTATGGTTTTGTTATTGCCAAGTATTGGAATATTAGGAAAGGGTAACAAGACTTCCACTAAGTGAGTCCTTGGCCATCAAGTGGGGGAAAACTGTCGCATGAACAGTGAAGGGCTCGCAAACTTCACTGCGCTGAACCTCTTGTCAGCTCCAGGTGATAATTAGTCGTCTGGTTGTTAACTTATGGCCGTATACAACACCAAACCGATTAGATACGGGTCGGAGCAAGTTAAACCAGTTTATCGACAACGGCAACGAGAATGAATGGAAATGCTCTTAAGAGGACTTTATTCTCGTGCAGTCTCCGTACTGTCAAAAAATACAGTAAGTGGACGGAACCAGGGTGCCGACTAATTCAAGGAAATCGTCAGTGCAAGGGACTTCAGTCGGTTGTCCTCAACACCTATGGGGCCCCTTTGATGGATGACAACTATTTTAACGGAATCATGCTCCCCAACCTTCTGGGACCTACGTCATAAAATCACGTTCTTTTCATGGCAAGATTGCGACGAACTTAGAGGTAAAACTGCCAGAGGTCTCGGACGTGCTTTAGCTAATTGAAATATGAGGAGACTGTAATTATTCCTTTGACCCACTTGTGAAAAACTCGGCAGCCTTGGTGAGATTTGAACCCACGCCAACAAGGGTAAGGCCATAGTACAGCCAACGCTCTAGCCAACTGAACTACGAGTGTAATTAATTCTTATGACGAGCCGGTCCCTTAATCAGTCCGTCCCAAACATCAGAAACAGCCAAGATAAGATGATAGCCTTCACCTCGAACTAAATTCGTCGGCTGGAAAAGCATTCTGTCCCGTTTCAGAATTTGGCATCTGTGACCACTCAACTGCCGTCCGGTTCGAGAACACACCGGCGACCGAAATGACTGCTACTTTAGCCCGCCACATACCGATTGGATTAATGTGTGGGTTGCGCAACTTAGGGATAGAGTATCTAGCGACGTCTGGTTTCAGTTGTAATCTGCAAGTGCTCTTCGGCTATATTAACTGACCGGCTGCATGCACTTTCGACCCAAAGTTGGAAAGCAGAGACGATGCACACAGACCGGAGCGGTGCCACTGTTAGGCTGATTTTCATAAGAGGCGATAGATCTCTGTACAAGAATTACTGGGGCAAAAGTTTCATTGACAAAATTTTTACAGTCGTACCCCCCAGTCATGTCGCTGAATCACGGCGAGAGAGTGAGAAGCAGTATGACTTTAGGCCAGGAAAGGTGGTTATTGATCATCACGTACGTTTTCGTCAAGCTTTCTAACACTGTCATTCTTATTGACAGTGATCTCTCGTCTGCCGGAATTCCACGTGTTTGATTATGCTGCAAGAAGGCATTTCATCAAAAATACTGCGTCCCATGTAAGTTTTACTAGTACAGAACAACGACCAAAGTAGGTTTGAATGGCGAAGAATATTATTTGGCAATGTCTCTTAAGCTGACACAACTTTTCAGCCATTCCTGTGCCATGCATTTTGAAACTTTGTTTTTATTTTATTCCCCGTTTGTAAACCTTAGCAACATACTTCGTGCCTATTTCAATAGGATAAGTGTAATTATTAGGCAGATAGTCGATGTGCCCCCCCCCCTCCAGCAGGACACGGAAATAAATATTTCCCATAGTACAAGGGACTGTTGACTAAATTCTGGGGAAATAAGGGTAAGTGGTAAGGTTTGGTTTGGGGGTTAAAGGAAGGGTAAGGGTAGGATTAAGATTAGAATTCCCGTGTTCTGCCGGGGAGTCACATATAAAATTCTTACCAAACAGTCCATAATTAAATCTTCTATGCTTCTTTTGTCTGTACAGACATCAGTGAAATCGAGGGACCTATTAACACGACATTTGTCGTAATTTTGAAGTGGGATCAGGCTATCAATCACCGGTACCCGCTAGTGTCACCGCCATCAGGCCTGTGTTCCTTAGTACACACTGAAAGACCACTCAAGTAATTCAGTAGAACACAAGTTCAGTAATACATGTGCGAAAGACTTGAGGACCTTAAGAGCTCCGGTTCAGAAATGTGACGTGCAGTGTCTCAGATAGGTCCCAAGGCAGCGGAAGAAACAATTTTTCATAAATATTTCTCCGATTAAGATTTAAAGAGGAACCATGATATAAATTTTGCACGCATGTCTCGTTATCAAAGTTCTCAGTTGAGTACAAGAAAATTCGGTGGGAAAGGTGTCTCGGTAATTCTGTTGATTTGTCTGTTTGGGAGACGATAGTCACAGATTACTGTAACAGCGATTGCTAATCAGCATCGTCATCTAGTGAATTCAAGCAGAGGCCTACAATGTAGAACTATGAAGACCTACTGTCTCGCTTGATTCGTCTACGTAGTCCATATCGTTCTAATATCATCCAAGTGAATATTCCTCCGTAGCCAGTTCTCAAATCACCCTAATGCAGTACCATTTACACAACAAAGAATTTTGCGAGGGGTTATTTATGATAGAGTAACTATGCTGAGGATAAACAGATGCAGGGCATGGATTGCTCAGATCGACAATACACTCCGATGGATTTACATCCGTCTGGGAGTCTCCATCTGGCACTTAGATCGCATCTGTAATATAATAAAAGGTACTGCGTTGCATCTCGACGTCGGTGAAGGCTTCAACAGGCAGACCAAAGCAAATTAAAATAGCCGGTGAGACTCCGGCCTTGGTGAATTTCTTATACCGCGTCATCTGAGTCGTGGAGGAGGAGCATACCAACCGTGCACGTCAAATTGTTTACCGCGCCCAGTTGGATTGTCCGACATTTTGACAGAATCTCGCCACAGAACCACATATGGACGTGGAATAGAGGGCTACATTTGTCTTCGCCGTGCAAGCATTTTTACGCCAGTCCCACCAAGTCCGTTGCATTAGCTTAAACAACCCTACGAAGGGCCACATTTGATTAAACGGCGGCCAAAGAAATATCAGGCGGCTCCCCATTAAATCGCTTATGGAACAGGGAAATTCGATAACGTTTCGGGACCCCAACCGAAGAAGGCAGCGGTGAATACCGGTCACTAACACTTTAAGCAAACGAGGCGGTTGAGAGATTTAAATAATTAATTTGACCCACTTGTGAAAAACTTGGCGGCCTCGGTGGGATTCAAACCCAAGCCAACAATGGAAAGACTTAATTACAGCCAACGCAGTAGCCAAGCTACGAGGCCCCACCAGCGGCAACGCGGGGACTAAACTAACTCAAGAACCATGCAAATAGCTACTCAGACACCTCGAAATAGAACCGTGAAGTGAGGGGAAAGTTACAAGGCCACTGTGACTAATTATATTGAAACAATTCACAAATATTTGCTAAAAAAACTGTCGACTATTCGCCCAGTGAGGGGTTGGTCCCCTACACCAAGACTGTTCCCAATATTAGCTGTTATCTCAATGCTGACACTGCTTAAGTCGAATATTGGCATGAGCATTTAAAACGCCTACACCTCGATGACCAGCCAAGCACCTCTTCTCCCCTGCCATGGAGCTTCAACTTCAAGGTCCGAGGTACATGAGTCTCCCACACAGGAATAAGTCGTTGGTACATTGGTTAAACTGCACAAAAGCATGGTATCTCCACTGAGGTCTGTGAGTCGTGTGTTAACACTGGTAAACGGGCTACAGGAGGTAATTGAGCAAGTATTGGGAGATGAGTTTGTTCCTGAGCCTGTCTTCAAGAGAAATAAGACGAATTGTGAGAGCTGCAACGGCATAAGTCCTGTCGGTATTGTTTCAAAGATCAATGCCATGGTCATTTTCAGGTGGATTTACACTCATATGAGGAGCCAAAAAGCGAGGCATCGAATTGGACGTGGGTACAAACCAAATAATCATAATGCGGCGCAATGCTGGGCTCAGTCATGACTATCGGAAACCGATAACTGTCTATTTTGTTGACACAACGGCAGCATTCAATTCTCTTCATTGTAGGTCCATGTAGCGGATAAAAAAGAGATGCTGAGATCAAATGTGCAGCCGTTTTAGCACCGCTAGT
The DNA here is from genome assembly GCA_017591395.1 of Schistocephalus solidus. Classification (NCBI taxonomy): domain Eukaryota; kingdom Metazoa; phylum Platyhelminthes; class Cestoda; order Diphyllobothriidea; family Diphyllobothriidae; genus Schistocephalus; species Schistocephalus solidus. The sequence continues at coordinate 252,963 of WEDG01005621.1, forward strand.
CAACTGGTTCATAATAATTTGTCAAAACGGTTCAGTAGTAAGTCTGGTATTCGAAAAGGTTGGATTGCTACCCTTTTGTACGCCTAGTTGGATTAAAAGATTGAATTTGCACCATAATACCCTTCGAGTGATCCTGGCCATGTACGCCTAGCTGCTGGTTACCCGGTGCGTCCACAGGTGGTGGATAGTAGAAGGGCCCTCAGTAAAGGCTAGCTGCGAACTAAGCAAACGCTTGGGTCTGGCGAATTAGCAGTCGCAGTTCAGAAGCAACAATGCTACCAGGGTTTGACGAGCTGAGGACTGGCACGCCAAAAGCACTATAAAAGGCCGCAAAACCCGACGCACTGTGAAATGGCGACCATGAACCGCCATTATATAAGTAAGCTCTCCTTCGCTGCCTTGCTGGTTGGCTCTTGAGCCAATGCGTTAGAGGAGACAACGTCGAACAAACAGTCCAAGCGGCCGTTGGGGGACTCTGCCGTACTCAATTCCTAAGAAACCTCATTAAAATATGTCCGATTACAGTTCTACGGTGCATGCCACGGCGTCCACGGGAACCGACGCGACCCACAACCCTAATCCAGTGGTGCGGGTGACCAGTATTCGAGCTGGAATACTCAATTGGAATCGAACAATTGGTATTGGATACTTGAATGTGTGAACGTTCCTAGACCCAGATACCCAAAGTATGATGGGGTGCAGCCTTTACCAGTACAACGTAGATCCATCAAGCTCGTCGGAAGTGCAAATTCCTGATTCAGGGGCTCGGAAAATAAAGATTACAGAAGCCAACTCACACTTTACCCTGTACCAGAGTGGCCTACACGACTCCTCTAGTAGACATGGTGCGAATATCACCTTTTCGTAACAAGCAAAACTATGCATTACTACACAAACATTCCTAATTTCTCCATGTACACTCAAACTTCCGTTACCGAACAGTACGATAAAGATGCATTTTACTCGCAGTTGCAAGTGTTCGTTGAAAAATTCCGTCGCCGCGGTCTGCTGATTGTTGCTAGGGGCTGGAATGGCTGGACTGGACCATGACTCCACAAACAGTAATCCTAGGGACCGTTTTTTCGCTTGGTTATCGATGGGAAAATTTTGAGAGATTGCTCGACTTTGCTGATCAGAACCAACTTTTTGTAACGAATACATGCTTCCCGCATCGCAATAAACATCTGCTGACCTGGTATTCGAACGAGGGTCATACGGACAGTCAGATCGAAATTTTAGTCAGTTCTAGATTCTGCAGCTGAGTTTATGATAGCAGATTGTTGCGTGATGCCGAGACAGGTAACAAGCGAGGGTCAGACCATGTTCTCATTCGTACACTCTGGAAAATTCGCCTTTTATTCGCGTCAAATCAGGTCACACAAGGCGCCTCGATACGTACGCCGAGCTTCGTAGAAGGGACAAATATCACACGGCCATCAAAGACGTGCAAGTATTCACACATCCAATCCCGTTGCCAACGGATTCTGTAGTTTGTGGTTTCAACGTTGAGCACAACGTATGGTGCCTACGACATGGGAACTAAAAACATCAGGTCGACGCACGCTGCTCAAATCCACCTGTATCTTGCTAACGCCGCTTATAATTACGCACATGCACCTGCTTTATTTTCCACAAGACAATCAAGTCAGTTACCGTCGTCCAACCACACAAATTTTAAAAAACGACACTCCGTACCAGTCACACCTTAGATATTACTTATAGAACACTAGAACAAGGTTAAAGATGGCTATTGTGGAATACGCCAAACGAGATCTCGTCTGGCGTATTCGACAATAGCCCATTATATAACGTCGACGTTATATAATGGGCTGCCGATATAATGTCGTAAAACAGACGTCCATAGAGTGGATGCAATTGCATCGTTCGTGAGCGTTATCAGCTGATAAAGCCTGCTTCCGAATGCAGTGAAGTATTCCATCCGTCAAACGAATACTAAGTCATCAACTCCACAAAAACCAAGCTTCTGGCATAGGATTACGTAGTACTGAGGACTATGGTACCCAGCAGCAATGCATATATGTAAAGATATAAGGGAGACTAGGCAAAAGCCAGCATATATGCTTGACATACAAACGCAAAAAGGAATTACCATAGAAAAAATTGATGGTTTTTGAACGCTGTAATCTTCAGTTTCTACCTCTTGCGCATCGTCTACTTCATTAACCAATTTCCGCAAAGCTCGCGAGGACATTCCGTGTGGACTGCAAATATATTCTTGTATGCACCGCTTTTCGAATGGCGTGGTTAAAGTTATTTTTAGTTATGGAAAAGCAAAATATTCTTTATCTGCAAATTCAAGCTATGTCAAGCAAAAATTTAAGAAAATTTGTTTAATATCTTTGAGGTCATTTTATTTAATATTGAAACTGGTAAACAGATGAGGTAGGTTACATGACAGCCTCGAAAAAGTGATTATCGAAACATTGAGGTAGAAATAAAAAAACTATTTTCAAAACAGAACTCTAGATAACCAAGGCATATCCCAGTGCAGATAACCTTGTTGACACATCTCGAAATTTGGTCCCAGTTGACGTGACCTCTTTTGTTTTGCTTGCCTTGGCCTTAATAATGAATCTAGCTACTTAATAAATACAGTATGGTTAACTGCAGTAACTGACCTCCAGTCACACTCATGCCTCAAGTCGATGACTCTGTGGATATTTGCTGACTAGACGTGCTATGTTTCGTGCGTATTTACAAGCATGGTGGAATCTCAAGGCAAAATAGACGAGGGTGAATTCTGAAAAAAATACGCCTGGTATATTATCATTTAAGTTATTCGGAAAATCTTGATGGGATTTCAGACAGGGTGCTTGGGTCGAGTAGAAAGCTTTTTAAGTTTTTCAATGTGAGCTGGTAACCATATGCATGAATTGCGTGCTTCAGATTGACAGTTTTATACGTAGCTTTATTTACAAGTTTTTATATCATGAAGGTGGCACAAGCACCACCATAGATTTTATGAATCAGTATGAATAACTTACGGCTGAAACAACCCATAGGTAAAAAACCCGCACGTTTTTTTGGACACGTTAAGATGAATTCCTAAGCAAGAAAGAATCGTTGCCTCTAGTCCTTAGAATGCTAACGTGCACCTGACAGACCCAAGCAAAGACATAATTAAAGTTTTCTCGCGTATATGTCCATTTTGCAGCAGATTAAGTTGATTTTTTTCCATTTGATAGGACTTATTATTTGACCAATCCTTAAATAATTGGCTTACGTACAGTATGAGCAGCACCTAATCCAGTACATGTCCTTTACGAACCTATGTGTGTGATACTTTTAAAGTTAATTTGGCATTCGTGCAATTTCTTAACGGCTCCTTTTAGAAAAATGAATCTGCTTTCAGTAATTTTGTTGACTGCTGTTCAGAGGAACAAAGGCATGTTTTTTTCAAACCATTTTAGGAGAATCCCGCTTATTCGACTCGTTCCCAAGCCACCCGAACTGGTAGCGCACAGACATTGCGCATATTTAGTTAATATGTGCTCCCGATAGGACTGGATGCCAACCCAAACATACTGATATGTCAGAAACTCAGTCGAGAGCTCAACAAAACGAAGAAACTTCTGATTAAATAGATTTCATTCACCTCAAATTCCACTTTTAGCATTCGCTCATTAACTCTGTCATTTCCTTCGTTGTGGTTGAGTTATCACACGGGTCTCGGTCGAGCCGTTATTACAGGGGCAACCGTTGAGACATGTGACAAGAGGAAAAATGCTGACGCAGAACTCATAAAGTCTATTTCCGCGGGCACAGTACTTAAATATCCTGCAACAACAGTTGGCTCAATCCGAATGAATGCATGATGCGGAAGTTAAGTTTGAATTTTTTCTGATTCCGAATTCTCTCAAAAAAACAGTCCAAGCCAATGGACGTAGTTGCTGCAGGTAGTCATGAGCTTAATTATGATCCCGATTCTGGCATGATAAGCTATGCTTGGTTTAAATTTTGGGAAGATATTTTTGGCGTTGAATTTGCCAAGACCGATGGGGCGTGAAAGATGTGCCTATTTTTACGCAAACAGGGCATGAAAAAGTACCAGTGGTACATCAACATACTTTGGGCGATGAAACCCGTAACTTCAACTTCTATGAAAACGTTACTCGGATCTCAGCAAACCATCAAAAATGGGCATGCCAGTTGGAGACCTCAAGGAATTGCTCTGTCGATGCACTATAAATATTCAATTCAGTTCCGGTGGCAAATTTTACAGACATATTAATAGTGTAGCGATTGTTTCACTCCTTTGACATCTACCAGCTGACGTATTTATCGATAAACTAGAAAACAGCCAGCTCTCTCCGGTTATAAAGAACCTTTTTCGTTTAAGCGAAATGTAGACGAAATCTTTTCAATAGTTGATGGAAAGCTTGGGATGGACACGCTCCAGGATAGAGTGAAAAAGGCTCAATTTGCGTTAAATTTCACTCTTTAAAAAGAGAACAGAGAGCACCTCACCATTCTGGACGTCCAATTTAATAGATCGCCTGATGGAACAATTCATAGAATGGTAGTTCGTAGGAAGACATGAGTAGGGCAATACATGGTGGTTGTCAATACATATGGTTGTCAAGCTTAACAGGAACTGAATCCTAGTCCGCTGCATCACCAGCTGAGCTAGGAGAATAGGTACTCCAGATAAGCGGAAAAAAGCTGGCCCTGATACAAAACACCCTCCGGGAAAATGGCTTTCCCGAGAATTTTATCTGTAAGTAGATAGAGTAACGTCCCCCAAAATTGGACATGCAGACCGCTTAGAAGGACTTGTTTCTCGCATTTCCTTTTCGAGGGGATCGAGCGGGCGAACTTCAAAATCTTCGCTTAAACGCCGCCATCACGTGCACGTACTCAGCATATTAGTTTAGTCTAGCGTGCTCAAGCACTCCTCTTCTTCGCCATGACGGCAATGATTGACTGCCGTTTCAGACTTCTTCAATGTGAATTAACGCATTCACATGCTACTGTGGAACAGGATATATTTGTCGAACAACTAGGCGCTTATCCAAGAGGATGCGTGATCACCATCCTGCTTGGCTAAATAAAGGCACGGTAAAGTCCATTTGGAGCGCAATTGTGGCTCATTTGTTTGACAACGAACGATGACAGAATATCAATGTAGGTGCCCATCTTTGTGTGCCCTTTTCAGTCACCTCGCGATGATGAAATAAGTTCCCAACTTCTCAGAAAAAAATCGGAACCTGACTCCACCCTACAGACACTTCCTACTGAGTTTTATCAGCTCAATAATCATCAGCATAATTCTTTCCATTGTGAAAAACCCATTTTCTCTCTTGCCATCATTAGCATTCATGCTGTTCACAATCCCGATTTCACCATCAAAGTCACATGGATTGGCCTGCAGAAAACCGCCAACCGCATGTGGGCAATGTGGTGATTTTGTTTCATCTACACCTGTCCACTCAAGAAGCACGTTTGTCAGAAATGCCTTTTGAGTCAAAAGGAAGATGAGTGATATCAAACCTCATTCAGTTCATTCCGGGCCAAAATCGCACTCCATTCTGGCTACGTTCGAGATAGAGTTGGCGACAGGGATAAAGTAGACTACGGGTGTTATGAATGGCAAACCCGTACGCAACCAATGAAATGAGATGACAGTTCAACCGTCGATTTTGACGAGGTCCACCGTATGCTCCACACATGGTGGTGCAGGGACGGTGACTTGCGCGTGAATAAGTTTTAAGTGATAGTAGCCTTGCGCTGCAGCTACCACACTCTCTCCTCCTCCCCACCTGAGCCCGGTGTCAAGACAGAGTCAAGAAGACCAGAGATGGGAGATGGCGCAGGTGGCTGGCACGGCCGAAGCCGCCGCAGAGCGTACCACCACACCTTGCTCAGATCCCACAGGGTGGGAGTGCCATAAAGGCCACATTAAAGAAGGAGCCATTGCAGCCCACCAGTCAGCCACTAAACACAAAACACACAATTTGGCTGACCAGGCGTTCCGAGTTATCCCGTCAGTTGGCAACCTTCCAAGCCACGGCTTTTAGCGCACCGTGATATTTTCAAGCGCGTCAGATTGTTTATAGTGAGGAAAATGTGCGGAGCTGACGACCTCACTTTTGCCCCCACCCCCTCCATGAGACCACTGTCCGAGCCGGTCAGTTGCCTTATGTGGGAGTGGGCACCTTGGCTGACGGATCGGCGTATCCGTCTTCGCGCGTCACAACACGACCTGGCCCCCATAACGCACACACCAGGATTTACTTACTCAGGGGATATGGAGGAGCCATCGCCGTCTGACTCCCAGTCCACTGGTCAGCCACTCGACACACATAACTCCTAAACTGAGCCGACGGCGTGGTCTGGTGTTTGCGTCAGATTGGCAGCCTTCCCGGCCACGGTTTCTAGGAAACCGTGATATACTCTGGTAAATGGTGATTGTGAGGTTGTTGTCGATATATTGGTGTAGGAAGCGTGCGATTATGTCGCTTAGCCTCCGGTGGTTTACCGCAGGTTGTCGTGGAGGTGCATGTATCCTAATAGGCCCATGCGGTGTGTAAATGTGCGGGAGCAGTGAGGACAGTGAAGGCGGGTGCGTTTACTGTATGTCGGAACCCCAGTCACTGGTTCACCAGCCTCCGTACCAGGTGGTACGACCAGGTGACCGACCAGTTGGATGCGTGAGTTGAAGTTGTGGGCGCAGTGTGGGCAGGAGAAATCGGTAGAGCCTGGGGGATGTCATTCATGGCAGTGGCGGTAAGAATGGCAGGAGCGAAGGGTGTGCATGATGTATCGGTGTTGTCGGCATTGTGGTGAATTCTGCTGTCATGGATGCGCATGTGACCGAATAGGGCCATGCGATGAATGAATGGGCGTGGACTGTGGAGGCGGCGATCTCTGCTGTTTGTTGCTGCTCCAGGCACTGGTTCAGCCGTCTCGTTCGATGGATTCGCAAGCGACCGACCAGGCCGATGCGTGAGGTGAATGTTCGATCACGTTAAGGGCAGCTTAGGAGAGATTCCCCATCGCTGATGGTGGTGGTGGTGGTAGTAAAGGCGAAGGCGGTGGTGGTTGCGGTGGTGGGGGTAACAGGCGATGAGTAGAGGGATGTGGTCTCCATGATGGTGGGAGTAATGGAATTGATGCCAGGAGTGAGGGTGTGGGAGTCAGAAGGAGGGTTGGCAGAATTTGACGTAGAAATTAGAATTGTCGGATTGTTGGTGCATTGCGTCTGAAGATGTCCAACCAGGCCGATTCTCGCGCGGAAGATGCGTTGACAGCGCAAGCATGTTGGCAGGGCATGGACATCGATGATGTTGGTCCGGGGCGCTGGTGACTTTCGTGCCGCTCTTTTGGCCTTGGCGGTGGTGATTCAGTTGGCCTCATAGATTGCTGAACCAGTCTTCACGGATTTTCTCCATGCCGGTCTATCCTGGGCGAGGTCCTCCCAGGTCGCCAAGTTGATTTGCAGTTGCTTCAGCGATTTCTTCAAAGTGTCCTTGTAACGTCGTTTTTGACCTCCCTGCCGGCGAGAACCCGTAGCGACATCTCCGCTCCAGGATTTCCGTGTCCGGGATCCTGTCTTGTCATCTCAGCTTCAGTATTCTGCGGCGGCAGCTGAGATGAAAGTGATTCAGCTTCCTGGCTTGGTTCGAGCAGACGGTCCAGGTTTCCGCTCCGAAAAGGAGTGTCGTCAAGACGACGGCCTTGTACATCTTCAGTTTGGTGTTCAGGTGAATACCGTGGCGATTCCACACGGAGGCCTGCAGCCGGCCGAATGCCTGAATAGATTTGGAGATCCGTTGGGCAACCTCGTCATCGATTCTCGTGTTGCGCGACAGCGTGCTTCATATATAAGCGAAGGTTTCCACGTTTTTGAGTTGAGCACCGTTGACATTGATTTGAGGAGCATTGTATTCGACGCTGGGTGGCGGCTGGTACATGTAAAACCATTTTAGCTGTACTGATTTTTAATCCAAAATCAGCGCAGCCTGCGGCGAAGAGGTCCATACTCCCTTGCATGTCCTCCTCCGTCACGGTGTTAAGGGCGCAGTCATCCGCGAAGACAATATCATAGACTGCACCAGTATACACGCGAGTTGAAGCCTGCATACGCCGACTGTTGAGAAGGTGCCCGTCAGTTCTGTAGGCGATGCGGATCCCAGGCTGCTCATCACGGTAGGCGTCCATCAGCATAGCCGAAAACATGAGACTGAACAGGGTGGGAGCCAATACGCAGCCCTGCTTCACTCCGTTGGTCACTGCGAATGCTTTGGATACCGTCCCGTTGTCAGTGACGCGCGCCGTCATCCCGTCATGAAGCTGACGCACCATGTGCATGAACCGCTCAGGACAGCCGAATTTCTTCATGACTTTTCATTCCGTCGCGATTCACCGTGTCAAAGGCTTTCGTTAGATCCACGAAGGTAGTGTATAGGTGAGTTCGCATCTCCTGGCACTTCTCTTGTAGCTGGTGGGCGGCAAAGGTTCAATCGGTTGTTCCGCGGTCGGTGGAAGCAACATTGACTTTCCGGGAGCAGGCCCTACTCTAGGTGACCGTTCAGACGATTGTAAAGAATACGGGCGAAGATCTTCCCGGTGATGTTGAGCAACGAGATGCCTCTGTGATTATCACAGAGTTGCCGGTTCCCCTTCCGTTTGTAGAGGTGGCCGATGGTCGCGTCTTTGAAATCCTGAGGAACGTTAACTTGGCGTCACATCTCCTGGAACAGTGTTGTGAGTTCTGCCATCAACAGGGGCCCACCGTGCTTGTAGATTTCCGATGGGATTGCGTCCGATCCCGGTGCTTAACCGCTGGAAATCTACTGCATCGCCCGGATGGTTTCTGGTAGGGAAGGCGGCAGATCCAGTTCATTGTTCGTGCCCACTTGAGGAAGCCGGTCAATGGCAGCATCGGAGATGGCTGATGAGCAATTAAGGACACTTCTGAAGTGCTCGGCCCAGCGCTTCAGAATTTGTGATTTCTCTGTCAGCAGTGTTGTGCCGTCAGAGCTGAGCAGTGGTGTGGTCCCCTTGATACATGAGCCGTAAATGGCCGTGATGGCTTTGAAGAAGGTTTTCATTTCTTTGCGGTCCGCATACCCCTGGATTTCCTCAGCCTTTCGGATCATCAAGGCATCCTGCATCTCCAGCAGCCGTTGCTGTACAAGGCGCCGGCATCTGAAGAAGGCTGCTTTGGTGGCGTCAGTCAGAAGGTCCATGAATGCTTTGTGTATTCTATTCTTCTCCGCGAGTAAGGTGCGGATGTCGGCGTCATTGTCGTCAAACCATTCCTGGTTTTGACGGCGTGCACGTCCAAGGACTTCGAGGGCGGTGAACTGGATGACATTTCGCAGTTGCACCATCGTGTCTCCACGGTAGCATTATCAGCTGGAGCATGCAGGTCGTCCAATTTCTTGGTTATTTTGTTGCTGAAATCAAAAGAGTGAGCATGCAAATTTAATAAAAGAGTAATTAACTTACCCGGCGGCCGCTTACCTTGGGGCCTTTGTCGGGGTTGCAGTCGGAGCCTCATCTGGGAGATGACGAGGCGGTGATCTGTCCAACCATCGGCTTCGCGGATCGCCTTGGTTACCAGCACGTCCTGTCGATCTCGCCTCCGGATGAGAACATAGTCCAGCAGATGCCAGCGCCGCGACCGAGGGTGCATCCACGTGGCCTTCTCCCGCGTCGGAAGGCGAAAGGAGGTGTTGGTCAGCAGGAGACGGTGTTCCGCACACGTTCGCAGAAGAAGGAGGCCGTTATCGTTACAGCTACCCGAGACCGTGGGTACCCAGCACTCCCTGCCAGACAGCTTGGTCCGTCCCGACGCGGGCGTTGAAGTCACCAAGGACAATTAACTTGTCCACCTTCGGCACAGTCGCCAGCAGGGCGTGCAGGTCCTCGTAGAATTTGTCCTTCGCCGTATCAGAGCTAGTCATTGGGGGAGCGTAGGCGCTGATGATGGTGGCGAACTGGTCTCCCCGAAGAGGCAGGCGGAGGCTCATCAGACGATCATTGATACCCTGCGGCAGACAGGGCAGACGTCCCAAGATTTCGTTCCGGATGGCAAAGGCAACACCAGCGTCGCGTCGCTCTGCCTTTGGCCGGCCGCTCCAGAAGAAGGTGTAACCGGCACCCACCTCCTCCATCTGACTCTGTTCAGAGAATCGGGTCTCGCTGAGAGCAGCAATGTCCACATTGTAGCGCGCCAGTTCCCATGCGACAAGCGCCGTCCTCCGTTCCGGCCGGTTGCTCCTAGTATTGTCTAAAATGGAACAAACATTCCAGGCTGCTAGTGTGAGTGGACTCACCTGAGCAGCCTGGAGGGTATGGCGAGGGGGGTCGGGACGGGGGTATTGTTGTTTGTTTGAGTTTTAAGACCGCGTATTTTGCGATCTGCGAGCCGCGGCCGGCTGCAGAAGACGTGATAACCAGCATTTGTTGAGGGCACCTTTTCTAGCCCCTTCCTCCGCGAGGAGGCAAGCAGTGCTGTCCCTAAATAGGGCTGCTCGGACATCCCAGACGGCTGCCGAACTCCACTATGCGTCACGGTTTTGTTTTAGTGGGAGAACGACCCGAGTTAGCCTGGGCCGCCTACAGGATTGCTTTCGCCCCCACCGTAGGCTCTTTGAGAGGGTCGAGGTGGGAAGTTCGGGAGTCTGACATACCGGGTGTGGAGGCACACACAACACCGGAGACCCTCACCTGGTTTAGCCCACCGGTCGTGACGGTTGCCCGGGGTGTGGCCGCTGGGAAGAACCCAACTTCGAGGAGCCACAGGTGAGAGTTGGGTACAAGTTAGAGGCGGCCACAGGAGCATTCACCAACTGTACGAGACAAATGGAGCGACCAAATGCTATCTGTGTGGTGCTACCCCTAACTAGTACCCCTACGCAACCAATGAAATACATCCACAGAAATCACACTCTTCTTCAAACGTACTAATGACATGATTAGTGGCCTCAGATGATCACACCGACAAAAGAGGAGGTAAGTGTGTCTGAAGGAACCCTCCGGCTCACGAGCGAACTTGAATCTGACGTTTCTTTTGATGGCCTTGACTGGATTGAGAACCTCAGTCTTCTGGAATTGCCAATGTCTTTGCAACAGTGTACAGTCATTTTGGCTGACACACTCCAAATCGCATCAGCTTGCTGCATGGCTGACGTCGACTCTACCGAAGAAGAATGCAAATAGTTCCGTTTCAAATGCACCAACTGCTGAAATCGTACAGCTTAGCTCAAGCGTGACGCGTTAGTAGGAGCCATCCTAACCGACTCGCTCGCAAGCCCCCAGCTGAAATCGGCCGCCAACGGACCTTGCGCCTGCTGGACTCACGAGAGTTCCCATTGGGGTTTGGTGTCAACTCACAGACACAGATGAGTCAGCACTTCAACCGACAGGTCAACCACATAAGAAAAATGTTGACTGGTTACTTTTCGGTCCAACCTGGGACATTCCCCTTTGGTCTTTGTTCATCAAAAGTACGCCATTTGTTTAAAGCAATACCTGCCCATTATGATATCTATGGCTCAGTTCAACTACAACATACCAATTTCACCTGTTGTCTGTAGGCTTCCGTACTTCATTTTACTATTTTTACTAGCATACAATGTTGATTTTGCATTCCAAAAAGCACATAGCCCTGCAGGTTTCTGTAGTGCGAGCCCGGATGGTGCTAGGTTGACTTCTCTCGGTTTATGTTGCGAAATTCGGTAATGGGGATAAAAAGATTGTGTTTTATGCCTGCTTGGTGCAGAGGATCACTGACGATAGCAAAACCTACTCGGTGTCAATCAAATACTGCTTCCAAAACAGTTCAATTTATGCCTGTGTAGTCAATTTGACCTGTGATGAGATTGCCACCCCACATTGAGGCGTCTGGTTATTTGGTGGAGGACATACACGCTGGTGATTGTGTTGAGTTTTTCCAGGTGCTTGAGAGATTCATTTTCGAGAATAACCGTTGACGGCCTGTAAAGGGGACGATGAGTGGCTCTCTGCGTCTTCTTGATGGACAACGGGACCTCAGCCTATTGTCATTCGTCAAGCACATACCGCTTTCAACTCAGTTCACTACAGTTTTACTAAGGGAAAGGTGGGCGAACGCCTTAGTAGTTACAATAACGTTGCAAGAGAAAAACCGATGCATAAAGAACGTTGGAAAGAAGACATGCTATAGGATTGCATGCACCAATTACGTAACCACCTGGTAACTTCTAATATATGGTAGTGTATGTGTGGTATGGCAAAATAATTAATTTGTAAAAAAATTGTCACTGGGATGCGTTATGTAGTATGGAGATAAACATTTACTCATCAACTATAATGCACTAGATTACGCTTTGCCATCCGATGATTTAGTTAAAGAAACAATTATAAATTAGCGTTACACTGTTTGGTAATGTATAACTTTTGGGGAGGGTTATGCAAGGGAAGACATGTGTTAGTTGCTGATGTTGTGGTGGTACGTATGGTTGTACGGGTCAAGCTTTTTCTCTACGGTGTTTACCGATAGGAACATAACAACGTCCACAGGCAGACCAGTCCATGTCTTGATAATTCCGCTGGCGACGAAAGACGATCTTGCTTCCAGACTTGCCTTAGTCACAAGTAGGTTCCGTTGCTACTGTTGAGGCAAGCGTGTCTACCAGGAACCACCGATCTTTACTTTGTGTCGAGTCAATTCGTAGATGAAACAGCCGTTTTCCTTTACGTTGGGTTGGCCATAATCGTCTAAGGATTCATAATTAAGACTGCCAGGGTGAATAAAAGCACGTTGAAATATGGAAAATGGGCGAGGGGGTGATCGGGTCGGAACAGTGATTTTGTGGTCTTTCAAGTGTGTCTTGTGTAGCAAGCACAGTCAGCTGTTAGTCGATGGAACTAGTATATAAGGCAACACTTGATATCCCCTGCCAATGGGGTTAAACAGGGCTCCCTGAGTAGACGGCTGCGGAATGTCAATATGAAAACACATGCCTGACGCGACCGCTCAAAGTTAGCTACAGATAACCTGCACACTGTCCCACGGTGTGGGCATAAAACGGTGATTTGCGCATGAATTCGTTTAAAGCGAGCCATAAATATGCAGCATCTATAGCGCTCTCTCCTTGCTGGGATCTGTGACAAGATAGTGCTAGGACAAACGGAGGTGGAATTGCGTGGAGTGGTTCATAAAACCATCAAGCCGTGTATGCACGCTACACGTGACCTGGGCCTCGCAGTATGGATCGGGCTTCAGAGAACGGGATTTGAGTAATATATTATCGAGTGTCATGAAAGCTACATTGAGAAAGATCCGTTGAGCCTGACTCCCGGTCCTCCAGCTAGTCACCTCACACTCACACACAATGCTGACCATGAGGATCGCGTTATCGCTTCAGTTGGCAGCTTTTGAAGCCACGGAACTTTTAAGACCACATAACGTCCTATTCAGCATCTGACTGGTCGCGTTCCTGTTACGGTCATCACAGTAAGAAAAAGTCGGTAGCTGAAGATGAGATGCATCAAGTAACGATGCCGAACCACAGTGAGTTGCTTACTTTTGGTCAAAAATTGCTTCAGAACGGCCTGACGGAAGAAGCTTCAGGAATACGTTAGGCGCGTTCGGTCAAAGGATGCTTCCTGACACACGAAGGCCTGAGTAGACACTTACGAATCCATTGGAGTACTACTGAAAAACTGGCCCACAAAGCTCGAATCAATGACTGCCAGACGCTAATTACACAAGGTCTTTTCCATTCCAGTCGCATGCATGTACACAAAAAACAAATACTAAAACATTACCTATCAGAACATGAAAGAAATCGTTTGTTAGACTTTACAATGTGTATTTTATAGTAATTATTAGAAAAATCCCGGCGAAGTAAATGCACAAAAATCAGTACTTTCAATCGGAAAAACGTGGAAAATTTACGGCAAATGTTTAGTTTGTTTGCCACCTACTGCACTTCTAATGCCTTTTTCGCATATATTCGACGTCCTTCGAAACCGCATAGGACACCTTGCAAGGTGGGGACAGCATATTGTCTATGCTATTTTCAGGAAGCAACACACGTGTCTCGTTTTGTCGTAGGGCTGTCTCTCAGGCACCCGTATAAAGTCGCACAGCGAACAATAATAGCTAAGTCTTACCAAAAACGACAGCGGAGAGCTGAGTGTCTTTCTTGCATCTGAGCAACGGCGATCGAGTACAATCCTCAATCTTTCTCCGACCACGGGTAGTACCAAAATGATTAACAGAGTCCTATGCAGTAATAGAGCATGCCTGTCAATAGAAGAGGCAAGTTCCAGGAAGCATTCCTTGCCCCTTCATCACCCTTATCTGCGACCATCTGATGATAGGTTCAAGCGAGAATTCAAAACGTTAGGTCAATTAACTTGCTCCAGTGCTCGCATGTTCTTCTTCTTTTTCGGAGCACGCGTTTTTGTTTTTGGGCCAAGCTCGCTTTTTACATTATTCTGCGGAGCTTACTTGGTCTCTGTCTTCGTCTGTTGGCTAACATTATATTGATGAAAGTGTGCTCGTGTGAACATACCACAAGGTATGTGCGTTATTTGAAGTGGAGGTCTCTAACCAAGGTGTGACGTGATACACACATTCTCGTCTTCAGTAAATACGGATGTAAGGAAGAGGCACATTCACGCAACTTCTATTACCGCTACATTTGGGGTGCTATAGCCACCCGTGCGAGTATGGAGACAAAGAGGGGTCCTCACCAGCGACCTGAGAGAATTATTTTGTAACCTTTCCCATAAAATATTAGCAAATTTATACAGCAAGCAGGCGTAGGTGGAAATGTTTTCGATTAAAGTCAGAATTCTACTGAGTAGGTGTTTCCCGCTAATCGGTTTACTAACATCACATAGCTAGTCCTCCTGAATTCAAAAGAATCGAAACTGTTGGATAGCACTTCATGAGGTTCGGTCATAGATGACGTAGGTGACAGGCAAAAACCGCATTTAGCCTATTCAGGGCAAATTCTGACAAGCAAAACAGGAAGCTAACGGATGACGGGCACACAGCGTCCACTAAGCCCTCCAGGCAGCTGTCTGGTTTATCGAAAAACACGCCCGTGATAGATACAATAAACACAAAACACGGATAACACGAGGTCAGTGATGAATTGTTTAATTTCTGTTAAAATCTCGTAAAAAAGATTGCGCAAAACTCGAGCAGGTTGGGGGGAGGGGTGTTTTGGTACAAAGAGGAACCAGGCTGTGAGTGGGTGGAAGCCAACTGTTGAATGGATACATATCAAGACTGAGACCTGGGAAGGAAAGGCTATACATGGTATAAACAGCGGCGGCAAGGGGCAACGCCAAGGCAGAATAGAAAGAATTGGTATAGGACAGATATGTACAGAGTGCAGCCGCCCGCCAGGGTGAAGATGATCACCCCAAAAAGATCACGCACACAAGAAACACGTTAAAACAGACAGGTAAATAAACCCGCACTGCTCAAGGCAGGTGACTGTGTGCCACACCGTTTTCCTTCAAATATACACATTTTCCGAAACTGTACCTAACTGGCGGTCACTAAAGGACAGGAGACGGTAGGGTGGAAATGGAGCAGGACAGTGACCGTCATAATCGGCATTTGTGTGTGTGCATCAGAACTGACAAGGACACAGCCTCGTGAGTGATAACCCGGTGTTTCACAGAAGCCCTTGCACGCATGGTATGCTTCTGGACTCCTGGTTTGTGCGTGTGTGAAAGATGGAAAACAGAGCTCGGCGATGGCTTGAATGATAAGCAAGCCGTAAGAGCACTCCATGAGGGGGAGGACGGGGGTGAGAGAGAGAAATTGAGAATCCACAACCAACTTGAGGGAGGTGTTATTCACAACTTATCATCTCCAAAAGGACTTGAAGTAGGTCTTTGACCTACAGAGTTTAGCATCCTTAGAGAGGACCAGTTGCAGGTCCCGCAGGCCTGCCTTTCGAGCACGAAGGCTCGCGGCCAGATTGAAACTGGAGGAGGGAGCGAAGCCGGTGGAACCCGAGATGGGTCGGCCAGCCAGGCCGGAGCCACTGGAGCCCACTCGGCTGAGAGTGCCCGGCTTGTTGGCCAGACCGAGACATGATGCAGAGGCAGCGACATTAGTTGGAAGAAGGCGAAGCTGAGACGCATTTACAAGGGAAAGACGACTCCCCTGCGGAAGGCCTGATATATGGGAGCCAGTTAACTCACCGCCAGTACCTAGCGTTGAGATACGCGTGGTAACCAGGCTCCGATCAGGGTTGGACAAGTTAGCTTTCGACTTGCGCGGATCACCGATAGCGCTAAGAGCGGTCAGGTTTGCTTGACGTCGTTGTTCTCGTTCGTAGTTTTCATTGGCCAACTGACGAGCAATATCACGCAGGCGTTGCTGTTCCGGATGCTCATTTCGCAGACGTGACTGTAAATCCAGAAACAAAGGAGTGAGCAAAAGGTGCAGTAAATCATTGAAGAGCACTAGAAAGTTTGCGATCTAATGAAGTGTGCGCAAAATACTAATATGCATGGTGATAAAGAAATGCGTGCCTCAATTTTTCCCATCAGTCTTCCTGCTGCATTGTACCAGTTAATTAAACTCTTGTAAATTTTCGTATTCCTCCATGATTGAATTTTTACATTTGTGTTGCTTATCACAGACATAGCTGGAGGTTCGAGTGTTTCATAAAAAACAGTCTTTTGGCAAAGAGATATGCATGCATTCGTAAACTTTGCCTTAACATTATTACAAATATATAGTAGATTCTCTATCTCATGAAATGTTCACCGAAATTCTGAAATTTGTTTTCGATTCAAACAAATAACTTCAGTAGGGTTGTCGTACTGAGCATCGTGCAGCTCAATCCCAAGATATTTAAGTCACAGAAGGATGCCGGCTTTTGAAAGAGCTTCTCTCTGACCCCCCGCAAACATTATACTCTGAACAACAACTACTTAAGTAGTATGAAATTTATAATTCAAATACATTTTACAGGCAACACGCACAAAAATTATATTTCTTTTATTCATTTGATAGCCAATGAGGTCTTCTTCAAATTTTATACTTGGATTCACAGTTTGTAAACTATATGCTTTACACATTCTGTTTAAGGAAAATCACGCACCTCTCTACGCTATGAGGAAGAGTTCACACGTTTCTCATAATATTTTGAAATAGATATGTAGCCTGTTGTACACATTAAAGGCAACATTAATAAATCGATGGATACGATGTATTACGGATGAACATTTTACGATCTTAAAATATCTCGTAATTAGAAACTTTTTTAACTTAAAAGATACCCGTTCTTCAAGCATAACACTTGAAGAGGGCGTAATTTGCTATCAAATGAGTAAAAGAAAGAATATTCTCGTGCATGATTTTCTATAAAATGTGTTTGAATTAACAAGAGCAACGAAAATCAATTAGAAAATTACATACTACTTAATTAACCATTGATCACAGAGTATAATTTTTGCGGGCGGTCAGAGAGGTCTTTCAAAAGCCCACCTACTACTGTGAATGAAATATCTTGGGATTGGGCTACACGATACTCCATATGACAACCCTACTTAAGTTATTTGTTTGAACCGAAAACACATTTCAGAATTTCGGTAGACATTTAATAAGATAGGGAATCCACTGTACATAAGCAGACTTACAGACTTTGCGTTTAAAGTGAAAAGCGAAAATTCGTTTTATTATAAGCAACGATTTGTGAGAATTTTTTAGTGAGGCCGCAACGGTTTGTTCGGATTAGGAATGGCATGGAAACCATAGAATCTGATTCAGAAGTGCGATTTGAAATGAACAGCGAATCAGAGTTGCTCTTGGCACCTGCTTAACTACTAAAATATTACGCGTGGACAACAATTCGATTGAATACTGAAGTCTGTTTTGAAATTATTGCTGCGTTATGTGGTGAAGTAATGCGTACCGCAAGTTGTGCTGCGTAAGCGTTGGACTAAATGTATACTTCCCATCTATATAAGCTGGTAAGAAGACTACCTATGACGGACCGTAGTCAACCAGTCTAGCGGTGCAAAGGCAAACAAAAATTTTTGGTCAGCGAAATTTTAAATACAAGGTACTCTCTGCAGCCTCTATGGCGATTAGAGGGTGCCGTGGTGAGGCCCATCTCTACGTCCCCTGTCAACCTGATGCGTAGGGGGTATCGTCCCCTTCCCCGGCGTCTGAATGTACCTTAGGTGTCATCTCATAACCGCTAAGGTCTTTTGCATCCCTGGATTGCTACGGTTAGCTGTCACGACGGCGTTGACTGCTGTGCCTTCTTCCGATCCGGGTAAAGGCCTCTATACGCTCGTGTCCACTCTGGGTTCTCTTTCGCCTGGGTCTGAATTTGGCTATAATTCCCGCCCGATTTCCTTTGGATTTAGCTGTACAGAGACAGTTTTTCCAGCCACAGGACGGGTATTGTAATGGTTTACGGTAGCACGCCAAGTGTTTTTCGTGTCATGCAAACATTCCTCAGGTTCAGGATTTCAACACCTCCCGAAAGCAAACAAGCGACTTGAAATTGCAAAGGGCTCCGTCATCAGCAACTGCGGGCTCGTCTACTCACTGTCTCGGTGCATGGGTCGGCGGGTCTCTGCAACCTAGTCAAGTTTGCAGGAGGTATATACTGGATCCGAAAGATTACGTTCGTTGTTTCGCCTCGTGGTGGTGGGATTAGGTCTCACTATCAGGCTTAGGATTATTGTCTGCGGACTGCGGGCAGTGCCGACGGCAAATTTTACAGAAGACAATCGAATGCCTAGGAATATCGGCCAATGTACAGAAAACTTTGCCAGTAAAGGTTATTCTATTAGTGGAATTGACTTTGGTCTGCGTCATCCACTCAGCTTGACAAAGTTGCGGGGTACCATTTGGATATGAAAAGGTATGGGTGGTAGTGGAGTTCGACTATTTGCTCTCTCGTTGTATTTTCCGTAGTCTATTAAAATTCGCACTTGCACCTGCACTTGTGGCGTTTCGAATGTGCTAGCGTTCATCTTATTAACCGCCGTATTTCGGGTCCCCCATTAGCTTTTCGATTAGAAAGGGCGTGTAAGAACAACATTCGGCTGTATTCTGCATCCAGCGAGATATAGAAAATTGTATCGACTTGAAAGAATACCCTTAGAAAAATCGAAGTCATTTGGTTGTTATCGGTCTAAAAAGATAAGCCGTCGCAGAGGACGATATCCACCATGTGCTCCATAGCAAGGTGGGCGCAGGGACGTTTACTTGCGAGACATCTACCCCACTCTCTCCCCTTCAACCACCTTGATCCGGTATAAGACGGAGTCAAGAAGACCACAGGTGAGGCTAGACGCAGTGCCTGACAAAGCTGAACAGCATGCCTGTGTGTGTTACACACACCCGTTACGTGTACAATGGACCCGGATTTCACACAAACAAAGGCGACTTTGAGACCAAATGAGTGGGAGTGCCATGGAAGCCACATTAAGAAGCAGCCACTGCAGCCTGACACGCCGTCCAGAGGACCAAAGCTACACCGTAAGTTGGCAGCTTTCCAGCCTATGGCTTTTAGCGCACCCTGATAGTTCAAAAACGCGACAGATTGTTTATGGTCAGGAATATGCGCTGGGTGCCATGGGAAAGCAGAGCTCAGAGTCCACTTCACGCTTACTTCTCTCTCCAAGGCACCAGTTCATTGGCTGAGTCGGTAAATCATCGGACGCAATGGCCTGGCAACTTAACAGTACGGCAACGTGTGCCACACACCCGTTGGTTTCCGGTACAAGACCGGCTTTCGAAGAAGAAGAAGAAGAAGAAGAAGAAGAAGAAGAAGAAGAAGAAGAGGCGATCACTGGAACATGGTGTTTATTGGCCCGACGTTTCGGATTCTCTCTCAAACCCATCATCAGAGACAGCTGCAGAAAAGGATACTTTGGGCACAAGTTGTGCAGTATTTATTGGGCGTGGTTGCCCAGCAACCACAGGCCTACTATCGTTGAAAATCCTCGTGTTCATCATTGCGATTGCTTTGGTCCGTATGCGAGTCGATAATTGCCTGTTGACTTCTATCAGAAATCAGGCTTTCAGGGAAAGGGGTGGGCTACTCGGATCTCATATGCGTTAGAGTGCGACAGAGGCCAGATGGGGAAGCCGAAGGACACACTTCCCATTTACATGAGAGATGACTATCCCGTGACTGTAATGCATGCGGAGATGGATTCGTGTACATTGCGTGGACTAGTTAGGTGTGGTGATGGGGTTTGGTCTGCGGTTACTGAAGTGTGTGGACGGTGTTGGCAGTTGAGACGTGTGGATGTCGGGTTCTTGGTACTGGTTCCGGCCAGGCAGCCAGAACTATACTGAACTATGTCAAACTGTTGATGTCAGTGTTAAAATGATTTTGCTGTGGGTCAATGTGCGAAGTCGGCACATGGCTGCTTATAAAAACCCATCGGTGGTTAAACCGTACCATTTACAATAACCTCAAACAGGTTACAAAACGTCCTAATCAGACTGGAGTGACTGTTTAGGAAAGCTTGCTTGCGCTTACTGCATCAGAATTGGTGGATTCAATATGGTATGGTAGGCTTGGCGGGTAACTTGAGCAAAGTAGGGATTAAATTAACGGATTTCTGGCGGGACCCCGTAGCTATGTTGGTTAGAGCACTCGCTGTACTAAAGCCTTCCCCTTGCTGTCGTCGGTTCGAATCATTCAAGGCCGTCATGTTTACTAAACTGGGCCACAATAATTATTGAAGTCTGCCAAATCTACCCTATGTAGAAAAAACAGTTAAATATGAGCAGGTTAGTTAAAAGTGCACGCATAATAGAAGAGGGACTACTAGATAAGTAGCTGACAGTTCGTAAAGCCATGGGCCTGAAATACTGTAGGATAAGAGGCTAGACCAAAATACTAAATGCAACCTACATATCTTCCAAAATTTGACGGTGCGACAATGGATATAAAATCGGAAAGTAAAAACATGCCTCGGGCAGGTAGGTAGGCTGGTAGCACATAGTGCGCATGATTGTAAATACACCGTGTTATGCCAGGTTCATGTAAAAAATGAGGCAGGTAGTTAAAAACAAACATATTTTACTGGTGAAAGGAAAAATATTCTTATATAACGGAGTCTTATGACCATGTTCCCATTCTACAGATAGCTTTTCAGCGGTCGTCATTTTTTGCCGAAATAAATAAGCAACCCAAGGAATAGACGTGCTTCGAATGGTTTTTGGGTTATTCATAAAATTAAAAGTTTCAAGCTGGCGCTGCCCTTCTAAAGGGGAATCTGTTAGACAACGTAATTACCTCTAACAAGAGTTAGAGAACTGTGGAGATACTTAAGCCCAAAAAGATGAGTTTGGGTAAGATCAGGCAGTCGAGAAGCCAAAAGATCGGTATGCGCTCATTCCTGATTGAATAGATACCCGATCTGCAGCGACAGAAAATGAGAGGCAGCATTCTGCTGATGAACTGCGGTTTGATGAGGTGCTTGTGATCCACCTTCTACAAGACGTCTGTGGAACATCTGCGCCATGTGCGTGTGCATGTTGCTGTTTCTGATTCCAGCTGGTGATCAGGGTAACGATAGGTTGAATGAAGGCAGAATAAACCCGAAACAGTACTACGTAAATCATCTAGCCGCATTCTCCGTCATCCCTCCCCTCTGCTAGCATAAAGTGAGTACGAAATCTTTCGTGGCGGCAAAGTCATTCACAATCACTTCGCTATCGATTACATGAACCTACAAAGGTCATGCTACTGAGCCCACTGTATTTTCAGCATCTACAGAGACTCTTTGGTTGCATAATTTATTCGGAAGGCTGAGTTAAGGTCAAGAAAAATGTGGATGACAGTTTTGAGACTCCAATGGAGGAGATAAGTCAGTGATTGTAACAGGCTTCTCGGTTTCATTGTATTTGCAGATATGCACGGCACTGACCTACGTGAAGTCCTTATACTTTCTAAAATGAAGTTATCAATCTATCCAGAAACCTAAGCCACTGTATTTGTTGACCAACGGGAAAACGATGATGAACCGAGCCGCCCTACCTGAATTACTAAAAGCCATTGTAATCTTCCGCCGGAGGGTGTGAATCAGGGTCAACGTTAGTTTCGATCGTGGAAGTCAGCTAACTCTTTCTGTAGATGTAAAGTATGGACAACAAAAGCGCTCAGTAGCGATATGGGATCTTTTATTCTGCGACAACAATCACTCCCTTTTAATTGAGCAATCACAGTCTGGTATCGTAAAGTTAAAGTTATTTCTTTTGCCAATTTCAACTTAGCCCTGAAGTAAGAGCACCTAGAAAATAGTTTTTGTAGCAGCGATGCTGTTATTTTCATAGACTCTGTGGAATTGATTTCTACCGGACAACCACCATTGAATCTCCTGAGTTTTCTCATCGAGACAGTACTGGCATCGGTTTGTGGAGCCTAGAACACTCGACACAGCAGTACTATAGCACCTAAGTAGTGAGTGTACTCAGTGCGCCAACACCGCATAGTTGAGTCCCGAGTGGCGGGTGAAAACACTAAGAGGGGTTTTATTGTGCACCAAACCCCAAGGAGAAAGTGCGACAGCGGTGTCAGCTGCTTTTGTGGGTTGTTGGAAGCCGATTGAAGTATCCGTGGCTAAGTGGTTTCAGACACGTTAGCCGATGGGCAACGTGTGCAAGTAGGGCACGAACGGCCGTGAAAGTCTGAATGCGCGCGCACACGCATATTGCAGTCGGTTGGACTGTGAGGTCAGTGCGTATAGAACCACTCACTACGAAGGTGAATGACCTTGACATAGAGGGGCCTCGAGCGAAAACGTCAGATATTGTGACGATGGTCTGCTATAGCACTGACCACGTTGCACGGCACGCTCCAAGTGGGCTCGGATTCTTATTTTTTCCTGATGTGCCGCTAGTCGTCCATTTTATTGGTGGGTTCTTTTCGGGGTCTGTTGCCGTCCAACAGTGCCAAGTGCAGCTCTTTCATCAATGTTGCCGTCCTATGTTTAGGGAGGCGATAGACTGTTTTTACTGGGGGGTTTTAATTCGTGAATTTCTTTCGTAGAAGAAATAGAATC
Organism: Schistocephalus solidus; assembly: GCA_017591395.1. Taxonomy (NCBI): domain Eukaryota; kingdom Metazoa; phylum Platyhelminthes; class Cestoda; order Diphyllobothriidea; family Diphyllobothriidae; genus Schistocephalus; species Schistocephalus solidus. Next base: position 275,997 of record WEDG01005621.1, read on the forward strand.
CTATTTCTGCTGTCGACCCTATGACGACCGAAGAATTCTTTCGTAACAAATTGCCCACATATCAACTGAATTCTCTAAGGACATAACCAAGACGAGGCAGAGCAGATTCCCGTAGAACTGTTTTTACACTATCTAAATCCGCCACTGTAAGAGAATAGGGACTGAAAACAACGTACTATAATTTATTTGACCGGGAAACTCGCTATGGCAGCGGTCAATGAGTGGGGCAAGCAACTTCCTGACAATATAGCTCGTACTGGGGAATTCAACGTCAGCATTGTCTTGTTCCTCCTTGCGGCGAATTTTTGAGAAGGCATATCCTACACCAGTTTCCATGAGTTTTCGTTGCTCATGGAATCGAGCTAGGTGGAAGACTGTTATGGTAAGCTTGTACGATGCAAGTTCACAGCGACCACAACTGCAGTCTGCTGTAATCCATCAGACATTTGCTTATTTAAACAGTGAACAGCGAAGTCATTCGTAGTTTCGGTCGTGGGTAGGCCCCAATAGTCCCCGAGAAGGAAGGTGCGGCGAGAATACATGTTAAAGTGGGTAAGCGTTTCTTCTCGAGTTTCGCGCTTGGACATATAAGCGGCCCAAGTGGCCGAACAAATTCAAAATTCGTTAACATTTCACAAAGTCCATAGCTTTTCTCAAGTTCGTATTTTAGGGAAAATGATGGAGGTCTTGAGAGAGAGAGAGAGAGAGAGAGAGAGAGAGAGGTAGAATTCACAAGTCTGCTCGTCAGTGACGCCCCCAAATTCGCTTCCAGCTCCCCTGTCCATTTGCCAATTGAGCACTGTTAAGGCGACGGCGTCAATTTAGAGCAGGGTCGGAGATGTCACGTCACGTAATGGTCAATGGCAATGAGCTGCATCTTACGAGGGGTTTATCGAAGGCAAATTTTCCCTTTCGACAGATTATCCTTCAGTCGAAACCGCAGTACTTTCTGGAGGTACAAATCGTCAGATGCTTCGACCAACCCCATCCGCAAGGTGCAGACATTACCTTCGGTAATGGTGTGACAATGCGGTTTTCGTTGTAGCCAAACACACTTAGATACCTTTCTTTCATCGATATTCGCACCGAGAAAACAGGCGCAAGCAGATGCTACAGAATACGATGAACACAAGTTTTACACCCCGTTTATTTCTCCCCTATTGTTATAAACTTCGGTTGGAATCGGATACGTGCCCTCCCGTAAACTGTGTCGCAAGGTCATCTGCAGTAAGGAAATGGTGGAAAATCTGGATGACGCGATGACGACACAGGAAGATGGTAACAGCGGAATGACCACAAGCAACGAAAGATAAACCGACGTTGCACACCGCGTATGGCGTAAAAATTGAACACGAAGTTTGGCGTTTTATCCCAGTGACTAACTTGGGTCTCATGTTTATTTATTCCTAATGTCAAGGACACCCAGTGCCATAGTAAGAAAGCTAACGGCAGCGCACCTTACATGTGTCAAGGGATCGACAATTATTAACTCATCATACTTAATTGATTACGGTAGACAGAAGAATGTGATACCGAAAAATCTGAACTGTGTATGCTTATGAAAAATAAACTAACCAATACTGTACGAACACGCAGACGGGTATGTGTTTAGGTGTACACATTGCAAGCAAAATAAGTCGACACTTCATAGGAATAATGTTTAGGTGAAGATATATATCTTATCCCTACCAAAAATTGATAACACAGAGGCCGACAAAAAGTGGACGACTTCAATCAGTCACCACCTACGAGAGCGGGGTGCTTCATGCAGTACGCGCCATTGCACAATACTTAAACCATGACAGCATCCGGTTTCAAGAAAATCATGCAAGAGGAACTTGCATATCCCTATCATCAAGATGAAACTCAGCATGGGGTAGCAGGTACGTTTTAGCCAGCTTATGAATCCAAAAGACACGGTCCCATGTGCAGAGACTCAGCATGACGATAACGCCGGCACCCGTATGAAACTGAAATTGAAGCTTACCATTTACAGGATAAATGCCTGAAACTTCGGCTGAAACGGAGATGTCAAGAGTAGAATATCCCGCTCCACGACTGCTATCAGCAGACCACTTTCGTGAGTAGTGTCGCTCCATTTGACCCTATACATCGGAACTCCTTGTTCTTGATCACGCTGCATGATGGCAAAATCAGGCGCTGTTCCAACTGATTCAAGTCTACTATTAAATAAAAAGCGCAGACTGCGTGGGTGGTGTCAAAGCTGACAAACGTCAGGGCCGTGGCGTCCACTAAAACTGGAATTTTTAGCACGCTTTGTCAGATTATCCCGGAATGATAATGGGTGATCGTCTGTAAATGCAGGTTTCGACGGTGTCGATGAATTTGCAAAGACAGCTGAATTGGGCCTAAACAGAAGGTCACAAACGATTACCATCGCTTTAGTTTGGCGGTTGGAGACGTCTAACCTAGTATAGTGAAGAGTGCAGCTCTTAAGTGACTACACAGTTGCTATGTGGGGCCAAACGGTCAAGGTACCCAAAAAGCGACTGGTCAATAAGGCACAAGCGGCCTTTCGGATTCTGCGAAAAACCAGCTAGAAGACTAAACTGTGAGCAAGAGACATGTTTTTTTAATACAAGCCTTTTATACGCGTTAGACGTCACCCGCACCCCCCGAAGATATCGTCCGCTTTAAGGTGTTCCATTGGTAGTATTTTCTCTTCTTTATCCGATTTGGTTCCCGTGATAGCTGCTCCAACGGCGAGAAAATAGACGTTTAATTAACAACCCCTACTTTCATAATGAAGTGGCTTGGTTATGTGCTGCGGCGACCTCAATGTGGTTGATTGACAACGGTGCGCACGTAGTGAAAGCTGAATTTGAGCGCATTTCCAGCAGTGCGGCTGGCACACCAACTGGTTTCACCTCTGTCCAAGAGTCCGTCAACTGGCTGCAATGAAGGGTATCGTTCGTGACGTGATGAACCTGAAACATGAAACCGGCTAACTAACTAACTGTGGACATCGTCATCTATACTAGAATTCATCGAAAGTGACTATGTCAAGAAGGGCGAACTGCACTTCCTCGAGGGAGCTGCCAAAGCGAACGATCCCATCGGTGGATGTATGACAATGGAAATTTAGACATATCGGCTGAGGATCACAGCAAATTCGGATAGACCGGAATTTATCGGATTGTTAAAGAAGACTGCTAAGAGGACAGTCTGGTTGGATGCCAATAGTATCCGCAACGTACTCACTCTCTTCAGCGTTTTCCCGAGTCTTTATCTGAGAGCAAATTCAGGATTCAGGAGCAAACTGCTAACTTTTATGACTCAAAGGATTTTTGAACCAATGAATCGAGGACTGCAAAGAAATTAGGGACGAATCAAAAGCATTTTTGTTGAAACCTATTTCACTGCTCTAGGTTGTGTCCCAAGGAAAATATCCGGCCGGCACAACCACTACCAGGGGGCGAAAAAGGCGTTGTTTTTCTTGTTTATAAATCCGTGAATATGCAGGGCTCTGAAGGAAGCAGCAAATGAGGGTTCAATCTTTCCTCTCCGACCTCATCCACCGTCCTGAGCTTTTATATGTGCAGCTGTGACATATCTTTTCCATTCACCATAACCATTTCCGTAATTGTGAAGAACGCGATACTATAATTTAGGGCCTGGTTGGAAATTACGCATTCTAAACCAGCTAGAACAAGCGTCGTAGTGTTTAAGAAATTTAAAGAAGCTTTCTATATGTGCAGCTTGAGTGGACCTCCCTTTCCAGGATGGCAATCAGTAATATAGTCCACTGATATACTTGGCAATTTTTTTGAAAACACGTTTTCACGATAGGTTCCATCGCCACTAACAATATCGGCAGGCAAGCAGCTTTTCGGGTTAAATATTTTAGGCGGGCAGCCGTAACCCAGCCGACAAATAATTTAGGTCACAGGGAATTAAAACAAAGGGTTACCCAGATTTTCACTATGAAATTTTTGTTTTAATGGGAACATTTTAAGTGAAAAGATGCAAGAAACTCCGTATCTTCCTTAAATAGGTTTTCAGTAGCCTCTGTGACTGATACTCGAGACCTGCCTGATCATTGCATTCGTGCAGTTTTTCGAACCAATTATTGCTATAGATGCAGGTCACGAAAAGGTTAATGGACCATCGACTTTCAAAGATGTAACCTTTAAGAAGATACTCCTAGACCTTTATCTAGAAACCAACTTTTCCTTCTCCGGCAAATGCTATCAACAACTTAAAGGGGCCCCTATGGGGTCACCCATATTGGCTTCCTGGCCGAAGCTGTAATGCAGAAATTGGAATCGATAGCTCTCCCTAAGGTAAAACCGAAATTGTGGCTGCGATACGTAGATGACACATTTGTCATCATCAAGAAAGAACTATTAGACCTGCTACACAAAAATCTAAACTCCACTTTTCCAGGAATTGAATTCACGTTCGAAACGGAAGCTGATGGACAACTCGCATTTTTGGATGTCCTCGTACATCGGAGAACTGATGGATCACTCCGCACCTCAGTTTACCGCAAATAAACATATTCTGGAGTCATTCTACACTTTGAGAGTAATCATCCTATCTCTCAAAAAGGAGTTCTGTCTACAGTCTCCTAAATCGAGCCAAAACACACTGCCCTGATGAAGAAAGTTATCGAGCAGAAATGAATAACCTCTTTACCTTTTTCTCTAAAAATGGATACCCGCGTGACTTTGTGCATCGATGTCTGATGCGGCAAGAATCCAAAGCAAAAGGTATTTCAAACGACACGGCCACCCAGGCACCCGAAACAATGACCTGGTGAACACTCCCATACATTAAAAATGTATCAGAGCTTGTCGAAAGACAGCTAAGAAAACACCAGATACAAGTAGCACACCACCCTACATCTACTTTACGCTCACAGCTTGTACACCCTAAGGACAGGGTAGCTACCTTGATAAAGAGGTGCGGTCTACAAAATCCCATGTTTCAGTTGTAATGCCGTTAATTGTGGGCAAACTGGGAAATCTGTCTCAACCCGCCTACACGAACGTCAGTTAGCGGTTAGAAGACGATACCATTTATCTCAAGTAGCTATGCATGTACTGGAAACAGGGCATAAAATTGCATGGGAGAAAACACGGATTGTGTGCACCTGCCTAGCCAGAAAAGGCCGTGAATTCCTGGAAGCAATGCACTCAGATGAAGCATGCATTAACTGACATATCGATTTGGATGCCGCATACAAAATCGTTAAGGATAAATTCAAACGCGCAGAACCAATCACGACAAGATTACAAAATTCACTCAACGCGCATTGATTCGGATTTCGCCAACCGTAGAATCATTTGTTAAACACGGTTAATTAATTAACTGTTCCTGTACACACCCCGCAGTCTGAAGACGAGCGAGGGGACCAGTCTCGAAAATTGACGCATTAAAGTTTCTATTTTTCCAAATAATTTCGCCTTTTCCTATTGAATATCTTGGGATGCCTGTATTTCAATACATAATCGTTTATGCAACTCATGAAACATTAACTGAAATTCAGAAACATGTCCTCGGCTAAAGAGGATTGGTTAAATGGCATTGCAATAGTGATTATAATGCAGCGCAACAAAGGGGCCAGATCAGGGTACGGCATGCGTTATTTAGGATGAGGTCCCATAACAAATGCCGAACATGCGGGGTGCGCGTGCCCAATATGCCACACCACTCACTGTTGTCATTTTATGGCTATGGTGGAATATGATTTAACTGCGCGCGACCACGCCTCCGGTCTTATTGACAATATCTTGACACCGGGAACAGGCGGGTAAGAGAAGAGAGAGAGCGATAGATGCTGTGTACGTCTAATATCACTTTAAACTAATGTGTACACAAGTCACCGTCCCTGCACCACTCTTCTGTGGAGCATACGTTGGATATCGTTGGACTACGACATTCGACAGCCCAGGTAGCGGAATGCCTAGGGGTGGCTCCGGCCGCGCCAGCCACCTTAGTGCTCTCCCACCTCCGGTTTTCTTGACTTAGTAAAGACACCGGGCCCTGGTGGGGGAGGGGGAGATATAGTGCGGTAGATGCAATTCGAGCCTACTCTAAGTATAATTTAAATCACGCGCAGGTCCTCTCACTTGCTCGCAGCCTGTGGACATCATCGAACTAGACGTTTTAACTGTCATAATGCAGCCGTCTTGAGATAGTTTCGTAACGCTGAGATTCCAGCTTTCGAAATCACATTTCCGGCCGCTCAAAAACTCACACTCGCTAGAATAAAACTTGCATTAAATCCTACGGGGGTTCCTATTGCCGCATTCGACCTTTAATCCTAACCCTTTCAAAACCTAAACCTAGCCGAAATTAGCGCGAGGCGAGGATACGGGACATCATGCATACTGTTTTGTTTCAAAAATTTTTGGGTAACTAAAAGCGGCAACACAGTAGATATAAAGTACTCGAGTAAGGTTGTCATAGTTAGTTTACGAGACTTCGTTGAAGCGTTAGCATTAGTTTTTTTTATTGAAGATGGAATATTTGCCAAAAAATGCACTTTTGGGAAGCATTGTTTTTTGTTTAAATTTGAAAAATTGCTGCTGCAATTCATCGGTTACTTAAGGAAGGTTATGGTGAACGTGCTCTCTGAAAGGACTGCAGGAAACGGTTTGAAGGCTTGAAACGTGTTGATTTTGACAAGGAAGATAAGGAAGGTCCGGGACAACCGGTAAAAAGTTGAATGGGAAACGCTAGTTGATCACAATCCATACCAGTCGCGCAACGAAATTTCAGAAGTATTAGTTGAAAGATGCACTGTTAGCAAAAAAATACAGGCATGGTTACAAAAACAAAAAAATTGGATGTCGCATGAATTAGTACACACAGTACGTGAAACACAGTACGCGACATGTTTTCAAGAGACTAGCGTTTACGGCAAAAGGAGACGAAAAAAATGTATCTGTCACGAGGATCCTAGACGTACAACCATCGACAAAAAGGCCACAGCAGAATATTTGCGAAATAAATAATCGATGGGTCGAACCCCTGGCAGCTACGTCATGCAACGGTATAAGAGCGCAAAAACATGTGACTCGACTTTTAGCTAGTACCTATGCAGTCAGTATCGTAAATAAGTACGTAGTTGCATACTACTACCTGATTTTAAGCAGTTTGTGAATATTAAGCGGTTATTTCGCAGTAGATGATGGATTTTAGCTCAAATGTTTAAAAGAAATTTAGGACCGAACTTTAAGAGGTTTGCTTCGAAATATTAACTCCAAATTCGCGCATTAATTTTCTCGGAAATTAAACATGGCATCAATTAATCAATGGACGAAGTTGGCATGTTGTTGCTTATATAAAGAGGCAACATGCGGGACTTCGCCCACTGATTGTCGGTGATTAAACCGTATCCTTTATGAAAACCTCCAAAAAGGTTATCAAATTTCATAGTCAGACTGGATTGATTGCTTAGGAGATCCTGCTTGGACGGTCAGCTTAATGAATCCGAATTGGCTGATTTCATGCATTGCAGTAAATTGAGCGGGTAACTTGAGCCAACTGTGATTAAACTGAAGGCTCTCGGTGGGTCCTCGTAGATAAGTTGGCTAAAGCGTTCGCTGTACTAAGGCCCTCTCCTTTTTGTGGTGAGTTCGAATCTCTCTGAGGCCGCGGAGTTTTTTACGATAGAGTGAAATGAATTATTTAAATCTGCCAAAACCCCCTATTAAAAAAATTGCGCCTAATTCTGTCGTGGGTTCGAATCCCAACGAGTTTTTAAAAATTGGGTCAAATGAACTATTTACCCGAGTTATTCAAATTTGCCGAAAACACCAAGCTTTGTTTTCTTTCATGAAAAAGATCAGGAATTAATTTGCCGTCCTAATAATACAGCTGGCCCATATAACGTGTCCTACCTAATTTTGAACAGATCTACGATTACAGCAACGCTTGGGGGTTTCCAAAGCATAGACTGTACAATTTCGATTTATAAAAAAACTACTCCTCTATACCATCAAGAGGAGACAGACCACGTAGCGTACTTCTTAAGGTACACCAAATTGACATATATGAAGAAAATTGAGGAGGCTTCGACGTGTTAAAAAAAACCTAATCACAAACTTTTGCCGACTAAAATGCACATTTCTTCCGGTAGAGTTTGAAGATGATGTTATTCATTATAAACCGAGTACAAGAAATTGTGTTTGTTTGGATGCTTTCTGTTGAGTATTTTTGGATTTAGGAGGAAATAAAACGTCAATGGAAAAAATGAATACTAAATTAGGCATTTTGAGGCGCGTGTGATTTTCGCAGGTGGTAGGAAAGGCACACATTCGAAAGAGAGGCATTCTAGCCTGAGATAAATACTCTTAGGTTATTTTGTGTGATAAATATACAATCGCACCGAAATAATCCTTCCTAACCGAAACATTAGTTCAGGACTTCAGAAGAAGTGTCGTGAGATATATCACGCATGCCAGCAATGTATAAATCAGCCTGCATGTGAAATAAAAGATAGCATCAAACTAAAAAACGAGGAACTTGATTAAAAAATTACTTACTTTTGCCGCTTTAAAGATCATCTCGCGTTCAAGTTCACTCTTTCGGTTTTTGTCGTGTTCATCAAGTTTTACAAGAAAAGCCATTTGATCCCGCGCAAAGTCAGTCTGTGTGAGATGCGGATCGTTGGAGAGGCGAAGGGCCTTGTGGCCCATGACAATGGAAAGTCGGGTGAGGATTGAGCGTAGAAAGTTTTCTAGTCCGTGGGCTATACAGGTGTAGGCCTCGTCGCTGATTGTAACCTGCGAGTTGTTCAGACGCTGGGCCAGATGTAATTTGAGCTGAGATACGGGAAAAAAGGGTTGATTGAGAGGAGACTGCAGTGCCGTCGCCGCCATAGTGGAGGAGGTGGCAATGGTGGATGACGAGGATTGAGGAACGATGCTAGGTCGAGTAACACTACCAAAGACAGTTGCTCTGGTAAAGGTTGGTTGTTGAGTGGGGGCGGTTGAGGCAATTGAAACCGGTCGCATACGAATTGCCTGTACCATTGGTGTCGTTGTGGCAACGGCAGTGGAAGTGGCGTGCGGACTGGGAACAACGGGAAAGGGGGTGTTTGGAACAATCACAGTTGGGGCAATCGGCCTCAGCTGAGGTCGATAAGGGGCTATGGAGTGAGGCGTTCGTGTGGTATAACTGGACGGGAGGATCGGCCTGATTACGGGATGAAAGATATTTGATGTGTGTATTAAAGGCTGACCAACAGCAGTGCTAGGGAGGGTTGATGTAGAGGAGGTAAAAATCGGGGTTTCGCCTGCCCGGCTGACGCAGACTGCTGCAGTCGAATACGTCATAGATGTAGTTGGTGCGTTTGCCTGAAGCACAACCGACGTGGCAGTACTTGGGTGGACCTGAGACGTTATAGAAATTGGCATTGCAGGTGAAGGTAGGCGGTGTTGCTGCTGCTGTTGGTGAGAGGTAAATGTGGTTGCGGCTTGCCGAGGAAGAATAGTGGACGGGGCGGACTCCATACTAGAAACGTTAGTAAAGCTTGGCCGAACTGGCAGCGAAGTGTGCGAGATCATCACCGGCGTACTAACTGAATTTGCCAAGTTTGATACTGTAGATACGCCGGCAATAACGGGTTGTGGTATCGACGACGGGTGCTGCTGGGACTGGGAGATCTCCGCATCCAATGAGGGAGGTCGGATATTCGGAAGTGTACACACACCACTGTACAACTCCCGACGCAGGAGAGCGATGTTATCCTTGATGAAAGGACCAATGTTCATGGGTTCCGCATCACGGTTCAGACTCGCACTGAGTTGAGTACAAAAGGTGTCGCAGTCAATTTCACTGTCCTAAAACATTGCCAAGATAAATAATTAGTTCAAGCTAAGCTGTACAAGCATTTGCGATTTGGTTCAATGCGCAATCGAGGCTGTCGTAGAGTTGCTAACTGAATGAAAACTTATCTAGGGCTAACTTTAAGTATCCTACGAAGAGTGGGTGTTGACACTAAAGATATGTAATTGGGAAATTGGCCACAAAAATGTTGTAACATTACGCGAGCCGACACCGACATAACCAACCGCGCAAAATATGCGCGACATAATGGAAGCAACTGAAAGGTTACAGAAAGGCCAAAAGAAACGCAAGAGATAGTACTAATCAATTATGTCTCTCTGTGAGATCTCTACACGAGCCATAGACCCGTAAATGCCTAAATCGAGCTCGGTTAACTCAAGGGAACCTGGAGAACTTAGGAATACATAGAGGACTCTGGCTAATCAGTCAGCATGCCAAAAATCTATTATACCGAGTAAGCGACTGGCCTAGTTATCCGGAGTTACAGCGGAGAATTAAAGCTCAGGTGCATGAGGCCTTGATCCTCATCCCGTTGTTTGGGTATTGCCTGGCGCCCTTCGAGCAATGTCCATTTTTCTCGCATTTCGCTTTTTTGCCGTTGAACACATGCGATTGTAAACTTCAGTAAGCCTGATTTGTCAGTCAGCTGGCGACGACTGGGGACACATTGGTTCAAGCTCTCGTCTTTTCATTTTTATCTAGACGTCTGAGTGTCAAAATAAGATTATCAAAACTCTTTCAGGGTCAAATTATCAGTTTCTCATTTGGGTGATTAGGGCAAGCCTGAGATGGATTATGAATATATTTTAATGAGGCTGCTTCATTTTCCTCTGCCCTTTGAGGGTTGGTCACCGTTTAACCTACCTCGGCTACTATGTCCTACCGGATTATGAGTCACTGTAATCTTGCCGGAGTGCTCACTAAGGCCCATGTGCTGCCACACCTGCTACAGGCCTATGTAGATCACTTGAGTGAAATGCCCACAAGTAGGCTCCTCGTCTAGAGCGCAAACTACCCTCTCAATCTCGCCTTCCTGATTGCTGATGTAGGACAAGCATTGGCCCAAATATGCAGAATAAATTCAAGGTACAACATGCTATCTATTTCTGCGCCTTAACAACTAGCTCGAAAAAAGCGGCTGACCCAACTAAACAGTGACAACATTGACTGGAGTAGACTGTATAAAAATCCATCATTTTGCCCAAAACAGCAGTGATAAGTTGGGATTCCTACTTATCATCCGCAAACATGCTTCGGATGAGGTCCCAACCAATATTCAAGTACAGAAAGAATTACTATCTTTAACTGAAAGTAGCTAGGTCTTTAGCGAAGTGGCTCGTGATAACCACGCACGATAGGCGAGTTTGTTCCTAGATAAAATGTTGGAGTAAAGTTCTAGCCTAGGGGGAAGACGGAAATGGTCTTGTCGGCTGAACGACCAAGTCGTCCATCGATGCTCAAAAGCACAACGAACGAAGAAGCCTATCTATTTCTCCGTCTGGCAAACTGGTAGGACCCGACAGGCAGGAGTCTCCGGGAATCTTCAACACGCGCTCTAACAAACGGAGTTAATCTTACCGAGACGAAGGAAAATAAAGACACACTCAAAAAAGAAAACGAAAATGACAAAGCGTCCATATCTATGATAACATTCAGTAAAGTTCTTTTACGGAGGCCGGCAGCGAAACAATCGGGAAGTTTGAGTTTGCGGGGCTATAATGTCAATATAAAATTTTTGAAAACATGACATTGCACTAGAGATTCCGGTGACCGCCTATCCTTCGGATATTTTTATTGCTTTATAATACAACAAACCAAATGCCGTATGCGCTCACAGGAAAGGATATTAGAATTAGCAATCGTAAGGCTGTCACGCAAACCATGAAAAAAAGGGGTACGATTGCGCCCCTGTTCAAACTCAAAACCGAAACTGCTGGATGAGCTTTGATTCTTATTAGTGGAAAAAATCCTGTCTGATTTTAATGTAAAAGTTATCTCAAACACCTGCACGGCGTCCCCGTTATGACATAATTACATCTTCCCTTAACGAGCAAAACTATCAAAAGCGCTCTCGTCAGGTTGCAGCTTCCCTGAAACCATAGTATTCGTTTCATGAGATTACGCATTGCTCAACAGCGACGCCAACAAGAGCCACAGTCAGACACTACCAGATACACCTGATACAAAGCCCTCCATCCACCGCCAAAAGGTAATACAAGCTGGCAATGATGACATTGCCGACTACAATGGGCGAACTACCATCGCAAACTGCCCACACTATCCCCACCTATACATCTCACGAGTCTTTTCGGTCCTATGCGCATGGACGACAGCAATCGGTCCTTTATGTAAAAATCACACGATGAAGCTTACTAATGTGGATAATGGCGGGCAATGCTTCACCCAGGCTTCACACCACACCAGCCACTCAATTAGTCTGACTCAGGCATGCCAGTGGCACAGAATGAGAGAGAGGGAGGGAGAGTAAGGCCCATCCAGTGCTCAGTTTTCTCGTTATAAACAACTGTATGTGCAGTAATCTGTCAAGAACTAAAGAGCCATGGTCTGTAAGGCTGTCAACCGACAGAATAACTCCTTCCTCTTTCCCGATGACAGTTAGGCTAAAATAGTTCCTTCTCGCCTTGGCCTTAATAGCAATAGTCCTGATTCAGTGGACCGAGGCCGCATTTGTAGTGTGTGAGGAACAACAAATGAGACCTGTGTAAATGTGGATCCAACCTATTCAGCCACTTCAACACTCACCTCCAGTCATAGTGACTTTTGATTGTCCCTTGAAACATTTTATATGTCAGATGAGATGGTGATGTGAGTGCAGCGCAAGCTTACCTTACTACAGTCTAATTTACGAGCAAGGAATCAATGCACCTGAGACGGAGGTGATTATTGCCACTTACGATGGACAAACTAATGCATTTTTACGATTCCCTGGCATTTAGATTAACCTGCGGCGTTTTACTCAGAACCAATAAATTCACGCACAGAATTTGTACTAGTTAGCAATAAACGTTGATTTCGCAAAAAAGGTTTCTGTGGTCGGTACTAAACGTACTCATGAATACCAGTAGAATTCACAGCCTTTTGGGCAATGTAAGCATACATATGTATAATGAAGTCGAAAAATTCACTATCCACCACTCGCCATCGCCAAAACTCAGACCATAGATGTCTTGGTTTACCTCTAAAAACTATTTTCAACTTCAGAAACAGCTTTTTATCAAGGTTTAAGGATAACGAACATTAAGCATCCTCTTACAGTTTATACGCACCCACTTTGAAGTCGGACGCATTGTAGGATTTCATATAATATTTATATTCAACGTCATATGAGGAAAATCGATAAGACTATCTTACCCGGTCGTCAAAGTAAACCTAGGACACCATAAGGCGCGATGAAAACAGTTAAACATGTCATATGTTCAGTTTTACTCAGCCAGCCCGCTGTATGCCCTTTAGACACGCCGAAGGGATTGTCGGATCAGCCTTCAACTATAAATGCCTGCTACGAAAATCTACAGAGGCGACGGTAGCAATATAAATGTTTGAGGATCTGAATTGGAAGAAGGGGATTAGGAGAGTGAACATCCAAGACCCACTCACTGAAGAAAGAGTGTTGTTGCCTACAAGGTTAGGTTACTTTAAGGGCTAGGTCGTTTGAAAATAACTCAGCAAACAATCCTGAATTAGACCGCGGTTGTACTTACACTATTATAAGACCTTGAGGCAGGTCCATTGTTCCAGTTAATAAGAGACATTTGTACGCTTATATAAATGAAAAAGGAGCCCAAGGGTCTTCATACAGAAGAATCGTAGAAACACGTTTTAAAGAATTTAACTAGGGAAACAAATGAAGTAATGAATATCGCAGCAGATTAGAATAAGTACTTTAAGAATTAAAACTTACCACTAACTGTTGGATCAAGTTCACAATGGCATTCTGCGTACCAACGGGCGCACTCTTTCTTGACAGCTCAATGAGCTGATTCATAAACACGGCAAGTTGCGAAGCGCCCGAAGTCGGTGTACTAGACCTCAACGGCGACTGTACAACCGAAAGGGCCTGCACAAGGAAATGTCGGTCATTGGTAACTGAAGCTGCCCACAGTAAAATTTTTGCACATCTCTAAAATATTTTTATCATTTAAAGAAATAAGAGGAGCGAAATTTATTAAATTTTGATACAGATTTACCTTAAAACTAAAGAAGTTTCGTGAGAAATAGATCGATCTTCGAGAGGAGTGTTTTTCCTTCATTAATTTACAATATGGTGCGCTTGCTGATAGTGAACAGGTAATAAAAATTAGTGATGAGGAGAAAAATGTCTGCTGAATGCTGGATGCTAGTTGACTAGTCAACAAAACTTATCCAGTATTCAGAAACAACATGCTAACGTTTCATTGATAGTCTCCTCAAAGCTTAGCTTAGTAACCATAGAGTATGAAATGTTTATTGGAGCATAAAAGCATACTAGGTTCATAGATGCGGGCGGGACCTCTAATAATACATGGAAAAATAGCTAAAACGGAACCCTTACTGTCTTTGCGTTCAGGACTCGTTTTAGTAATAACCAGAATCCGAAACACACAACGAATGCTTGCCGATCGGTGACGTGAAAGCAGCCTAATGATTAATAAGCCTGTGACTCCGTAGCATCCACATACTATGAATGCGGAAGTTGATGTGTTTCCGTTTCCCCATTCCAGCCTCGAGTGGCGGTCCGGGTCTACTAATTCGCGGTTATAATCCAGATGCCATGCTCTCGCATAGAAATATGCTTGACAAAAACTAAATGTATATGATACGTCACAAATCTTGGTTAATAGACAGTCCATGACGAAATAAATGACCGATGTGATAATGTTTTCGGAAGCTTGCAGGTGATAACCAAAAATTCATGCAAAGCTACGATCTACAAAGGAAGAATCGTGTTCTGATAGTACGTACAAAAAAACTAAAGAACCTTCTTGTGGCGGCCATTTAACTGACAAACCAGTGGTGATCGAAATAAAAACTTACGCGGGGCAATGCCGGTGAGACCATTAGCCTGAGGAGTGACAATTTGCCTGTCGGCCAGGCTGCGAACCTGCATCACATTGGGTGGTGGTGTGGGCATTGGGCCAACCGCACCATTGTGCAAGATATAGAATTGATTACCGAGTGGCGGACGAGTCATCTAAAATACATTTTACAACCAGACATTCAAATGCAAGTCATCCTTTGAGAAATACATCGATAACATCAAAATTACTCTTATCCCTGGAAAGTCCGAGTTATATCTTATTCAGACAAGGAAGTTTACAAGACCGATCGTTGAAAACGAGCTGTAAACGTGGGCAATTTTTGGACTGTGGAGTAAAATAAAGATATAAAGTCTAATCACATGCGGATGTGAGACAGAGTTAAGGGATATCCCCATCTACTGAAAACAGACCACGGAAAAATAATGTGCAAAGGTGCCCATTAAAAATTAATGGCAGGCAAGAATAACAAGTAATAAAGAATACGAAGCAAAAAGAATGTTCGGCGATGAAAAACACCCGAGCATAGAGAACGTACCCTAAGTTAAAAACGTTGATTTATGGCATTTAGTCTCTACCATGGAAAAAATAAGGGCTGAAGGTGCCACAACTTAAAGACCGTTGAGGGAAAGAGCAACGCACTTATTTGACTAGTATTTATACTTAATTATTTGGGTGATGAGCCAAGTGTCCACGGCAAGTACAAAAGCACAAATAAGGGAAATTTTGAGAAAGACAAAATCCCTTATTATTTGAATGGGAACTTTACGACGAAAAAAACCAGCGGCGAGTTAATATAACTTGCCGACAAGCAACTAGGAAAAAATCAATGTGAGTCAACCGGAACGCGCATGTTTTTGCCAACACTCCTCTCTCTGTCGAGACCTCGAACATTGCTACTATTTTTAACAGCACACTTTATTTTTTCCGCTGACTTTAATTTCGTTCATCGGGTTTCTATATTGCCGATCATTATGAGCGATGTTATTCAACCAAAAATGCTGAGTCTCATTTAAGGTTACTAGCAAAGTAAAAAGATTCAAGTTTGTCCAAAAGAAGATGCGATCGCTGGAAAAAGAAGTTTATTGGCCTGACCTTTCGGATGCTCATTCGAACTCATATCAGGGGCAATCAGTCAATTGAGGGCTAATGGCAATAGAAATAACTACACCAGTGTCACCGACGTCCGTCAGAAAAACTTCCTTGATGCCCTCTGGCAAACCATTCAAACAATGCAGTATTCCGCGGCTCAAGTATTAAAAATCTAGAAAATATTGAGGCCAGGCAGGTTGCCATCTGTGCAGAAATGCAGCGTTCAGTAATCCTAGATAGAGCCTAAGACAACGGAGGGTTCGAAAATAAAAATCACCAAAAAATAAGGTCACCCTGATATAAAGCCTAGCCATCTGTAAATGGTAGGATACATATAAGATTGGTCAGTGAACCAAGCAGGAGCGCCCGTCCTCGTCGGACTCAGCCGAAACCTCTGGAATCATTGTAAGGTTGGAATAAAGAACAAAATACGTGTGCAGGAGGTCTGGTCAACACAATATGGCTTACAAATGTGAGGAACGGTTCAAACGCCTAGAAGGCATGACTTTAGGCACTTTTCGATCTATGGCTCCTGTACACTTTTCTCCGAATGCTGTTCCTCAACCACATCTCCAACAATGACCGAAACGTTAGTTGGGAAGAGTCAATGAACAGTACCCTAACTACTTGTTGATGAAGACGATTCGGGTGTGTGATACACCCGAACCGAGGACCGCATCATCTAAAATTAATTTCACTTCACATTGTGAGGTGAATTCGGTCAAATATTTGGCCCCGATGTCTTAGCTGGCGAACTAACTTGATAAAATTCGCTCGGGAGAACTAGAAGCTAACTTGAAGATGTCTGGAATTTACACCAAGGAGCAGGCCTAGGCAATTACCGCGAATGCCAGTCATATGTGTACTGTCTTGCAGAAAATGAGTGTGACTCAGACATGATAATACAAGTATGCATACTCAAAAGTAATTCTCTAGCATACGTCACATGCAAGGGAAATTCGCTCGAAAAGACAGAGGTCTGGAAGATCCCCAACATGGATAAGATGAACGCAGAGTGAGAACGTGAGAAGGCAACGGAAAACCTTAGTTAAGCCCTTAAAGCGGTACACACTGAAGAATTGGTTTTCAATTTCAAGTATTCACTCCAGACGTGTGTTCTACTGGCGTCAACGTCAGCTACAGATTCGAGCGGGTCTCATTAGGTTCAAATTTTAATGCAAACGCGCTGACAGAAGAAAAGATCAATTGAACTGCATGTATCCAGACTTTGTAGTCTTATTTAAACAGTTGTCGCAGTAAAACTTATCTGCTGACTCAGGCAGAGGTAGAGCAACGTGGTATCCAGTTTGAAAGCTGTTACCCAGATCAGCAACTAGGAAAGTTAAATCTCAAGCGGTGTTCAGATCGCAACACTTATAGAGCCATTACACCTAACGTAGATGAGATTGTTTTTAAAACCACAGAATATTTTCGCGTATGTATGCTCAAATACGGGGTGCTGTGAGTGGCGGGGCGTTAGGTTGGGCACGAACTACAAAATTCAGCTGTGATAAACTCGATGACGAAAGAAAAATGGCGACTCATTTCCTGTCTTAAAAATACAGGCATACAAGGAAGAAAAACTCATACTAAGTTCTAGAACTACCTAAGGGTTGTGTTGGAGGCCGTTAAGTCTCAGTATTTACTTTGGATATAGCCGATCAGTCCTTAGTTAGGTACTCTTAAAATATTAACGACTTAGGGTAACGCAGGTCTGCTTGAATTTATCAAGTGCGGACATGAGCTGGTGATCTCATGGTCCGTTTAAAATGCTAGGTACTTTATGGAACTCGGAGGGTTCGGATAAAGCTAGACGTTAATATCGCAAGAGCAGGCGGATAACGTCGTTTATCCTGGGGAAAAAGCGTTTTCAATATCCGCTACTGTAGCTGAGGGCTGACTGTCTTAAAAGTTAATGATAAACGTTGATACTTCATTATAATCATTCTAACATCTCATTAGTTATATAAATAAATGCAGGAATATTGCAGCGCTGGCTACATCAATACCCTAACAAGTGCTATGACTGCAAACACAAAGAATTATAGAGGGATGGCAAACAGGAGGAAAAATAGTGACCCAACAGCAGCATACACAGTAGATTTCTACTTTAATATAACCCTAAAAATACACAACCCAACCAAGAATACCTAAGCTCAATAATTTTCTTGTATTTTGCAATGGGTGTACGGCGAAACGGCAAACGTGACTACATTGGGATGAAGACTCAGTACAATATTAATAACTCCTTTAGCTTCAATAGCTTAAGCTGAAAAAAATAAAGATATTGGTGAGCCTAATAATTTCGACTGAGGGTGAAGGATAATAAGAATATTTCGGTCTGCCAAAGAAATTATAGAACGGCGCGGAAGACTTGTAATTCACTACTAGACACTAGCGTGGCAAAAACGTATAGTTATGTCCTTTAAAGCGAGTGAAAACAACAGAACCTAATGTATTGCAGCTGAAATAAGGACAGTGATTGCGCTCGGATAGTCCAAGGTGCAATTTTATGAAATTTCGATAAGAAAAGTTAAATGCATGCAAAATTATGATGAGGACATCCACGAAAACGAACAGGCGAGCGTAAGCAATTGAAGCTTCTTACTTATAAAAAAAAATTGTGGTATTATCAACAACTATCAAGGAGATGTAAGATTGAAGCTGATTCACAGGCAATGTGGGTAAGACGTGGGTTGAAATAAATTGAGACTTTATAGTGAAAAGACTAAGCCAAACGCACAGTTCAAAAAACGTAACTAACCAGGGTACTTCTGGGTACATTAGCGTCCACTGGGCGAATACCAAACCGAACCGGGGAGTTAGGTAAAACAGACGCCATTGGTAACTGTTGAGGTTGGCCTTTTGACAAAATTTTGTACAATAATGAAATAAACAACTTAATAACAAATATCTCAGATTTTCTAAAGGTGCCCAAAAAGGTTTTTTAGCACGAAAAACAGCTAGCTAGAGACATAATAATGTGGACATCGGAAATAAAGCCCAGCTGCAACAGCGCGAGACGGTAAACGATCTTATTTGGGAAAATAGATATTAATAGTAATTTTATGTGGGCGATCAAGTGCATCTTTAACTTATTAAATACAAAAAGTAAAAGACCAGAGAAACATGGCCACCTCGAAGGGAGTCTCCCATCGTTATGAATTAGGTGCCAAAAAAAGAGCTCATTAGCGTATTAAAAGAAATACGTTTCTAAAGTAACTTAGTCCTTTGTAGGCAAAAAAAGAGTTCAGGAAACCATTATTTAGTTTGGATTTATATTCCTGGCTTCTAATTGAAACATCTCAGCCACAATATTTAGGCGTTAAACCAATTGATGCCTAAGCACTGCCCAGCGATTTAGCTCGTGACGTGGACTTCGAGAAAAATACTTTGAAATAATCAAAGTTAATTTTGAACTTAGTACAAAATAAGATAGAAAGAGTATTTTCTTAATATCAGAGTGTCATTGGTAAGACCTTAAGTGAGGAGAAAGCTTTCTTCAAATACAAATTTCCCATCGCTATTATGATTGATAGGCGTACATGAACGCAATCTGTGATCAAATATTCTGTCCAAAGAACGAAAAGTATGCTAAACACTAACTCAATGCTTTGCGAGTGCTCTTCATACACAACGCATTTTTAGAGCTTGTAACACAACCTACTGGTTACAGTGTGTTACCATTTTCTTTTAGTTTTAAAAAGAGCACGTCGGAAATATATTTGAGTCACACAGGCTGTTTGTGTAGACATATCCTCCATTATCGTACTACGGCTACAAAGATAATGAAAATGACACTGTGTAGGATTATGTTTAATGATCAGTTAAAAAAAGAACGAGAAAAAGCTATAACATTATGGGACCGTACGTTTTACAATCCCTCCGCTTCCGCAAAATAAACAAAAAGCGATATCAAACATACAGAAGACGAACTGAACCAGATCATCGTGATAAAATTTGAGGCCAGAATGAAAAACTGGAATTCGATCTTATCTTACATGCGCATTCATTGCAATATAGACGAAAGAAAGAAGCAACAAATTTTAAAGGAATTACTGAAATACTCAAATACGGCTACCGGGAAATAAACCGAAGGAATCTCGGTAAGCCTTCAGACTTTATAAACTTGTAACCATAACACTTTCTATGCCCAACTCAAATATTTCATTTGAAACTTACGCGATAAATCCGCATTAATTATGTTATTATCTTCATTCACAGTTAAAGCGCGACGTTGGCGTAAACGGTTGATATGGGGAATTACTAAGCTTTGTAAATGAGACAATGAATATCAGCTATTCAGTTGGCTACTTTATATCATTCGATTCATTTCGCATATTTCTGTCGCAGATAGGTAACATGCAGTTAAATTTATTTTGCTTAAATTTTATTAAGTTCAATTCATTAAATGGAATTCTGCGCGTTCAACTTTTAATTCACTTTTTGTTAGAATTTTAGAATTTATATTTGGTAAGCACCCACAAGGCACTGTCTTAACAAACATTAGAAACGAAATAAATTTATGACAATGTGTGCAGATAAAATGTACAAATGTTTAATAACGTAGACGGAACTATTCCTGCTAGGTCGACAGTTAGCGATGTTTTGAAATAAATGGGGAACTAGAAAAATATAGGCAGTGCAAAAACTCCTACAATAAAAATGGAGGCAGAATTCAAAAGGCCTTCATTTTTGAATAGAGGGTAGGAGAAAAAAAACTGCGTAGGGTAAAATGGTCAGATGGTAGAGTAGGGTAAAATTGCAGTACCATTTCAGAGTGAGATAAAAAAACGTCGAGATAATTCGTTCTTAATCACTTAGGCGTATGAAAGAAAATCTCATAAAAATGCGTCAATGAACTTAAGTGTTCATTATCTTAGGATCCAGAATTGAATTCTAATGATGGTCAGTATCCAATGAAACGTCAGCATTTTAGACTGTGGACCACCGAATGTGTACGTCCGAATGACTTCATCGTTTGGATGACTGGTGATATAAGGAGACATCATAGTTCATGGGCGACTCGAGGTAGCGAAAATATAGTTTCAAGAAGGTCACTTAAATTGCCGATGGTCCTTTCTCCGAGTCATGGGGAAAGCAACTGGGAAAAGATGAGGAAAATAAAAGGTTAATAGAGTCAGTGTTAAGATAAATGTGCAGTCTTCGCTTGAATGCAGATAGACTAGTTTAAAGACCTTATTTCAATTGGCAAGTTATTCCAAAGAAAACTGTACCAAAAAGCAATGAATAGAGAGCGTTTACATGTGGAGGATGCAGGGGGAGGTATAAAAAGTGCCGAATTTCCTAGGTTATAAAGGAAGACTAACCGGGGTTTTGACAGAAAGCTTGGGGATGGTTGAACTATTATTTAGTCGAAAAAGGAGACAAAAGCCTGCTTCCAGTCTCCTGACACAAATAAATTTGTTTCGTCAGCTGGCATCTGGATGAGTAGGAAGTAGTTGAAAGAGTCAGAAACAGGAGATTTTTTATGAAATATCTTTAACCATTTTCAATTTTTGAACGGTTAGATTCATTCTTTAAACCGAAGAAAGGACAGCAAAATTCAAGAATGGGAAGTCCAAACATACGATAGAGTCTTAATTCAATTTCAGGAAGGTAGAAATTATAAGAAATAAAGCCGCAAATCTGAGCAGCTTCTGGCCGTAATTCTATCAGCATGAGGCGAAAGATCTAATTTATTGGTGTAGCTAAAGCCCAAGTCCTTGATGGAGGAACATTCAATAATAGGGCAACCTTCAAAAATAAGAGGTTGCGGCAGTCTTACAGACCCAAAACGCATGTAGCGACACTAAGAAGGTGAGAACTCCATTAGCCATAGGGAGCTCCATGCCGAAAGAGCGTGTAAGTCTGAACGAATTTTTTCTAGGCACCGTTCGGTCATAGAGTTAGATAAGGAATGCACGCATTTGAGGTCATCAGCATAAATAAATGATTGAGAATGTTTAACAATCAATGAAGTATTATTTATATACAGTAAGAACAACAATTACTGCAATGAATCTTGGTGGCTCGAATGACAAATCAATTAAATCCACTTAAATTGCGGTCCCAGATTCCGCACTGCCAAGCTGCATTTGTATAAGCCGTGATGAGGCTCTTTGCAAGTCGAAGAAAATGTTATTCACTTGTCAGCCCTTATTTAAGCGTTTTTTGCATTTTCCCTACGTATAAAAATCTCTCTTAAAACATGACGGACAGCTGCGAAAGTAGCGACAGACAAAACATTTTAACTTCCTCTCTTTCAGATTCCTTAGTAAATGCCTTGCATAAAATACAGGTTAAACATGTGGAATAGTTAATTTCGGATTCTCTACCAGGCCCTTCTATTTTTACCCAGAAATTAATTTCAGTTCTTCAGTTATCTCGCAAATCGCCCCCTCTCCCGTACTTTAGGAATATCACTTACACCTGTTCGCACAGTATGTTTTGATTTCTCGGAGAGAGTAGTGGATTCATTCTCTCTTGGCCAGGTGACTTAATGGGCTGCAGTCCGCGTAATTTTGTTCTTATCGGTGTAAGTGAAATGTGAAGATTATACTCTACTGCAAATTATGCATAATTTCGGTTATTTTTTTGATGGCGAGAGGAGGAGGATTTCTCACGCAGTGAAGGCCGACTGGACGAATCTTGACAGGACTGATGTCTCCGTTTGGTAATCCGTTTTTGAAACTGCAGTGCCGGTTTTGGGTCATGATGTCTAACGTTGTTATTTTTGTAACCGTATATGTTCTTGGAATGCTCTTAAGGGTCAAAAATTATAAGAAATAATTTAATTAGATATATTTAGATTTTTATTTGAGTACCTAGAAGGGTACCCTCCTTGTTCTGCCTTATACTATTCTCGTAGTTTCTTCGAATGATATGAGCCAAACATTTGCAAACATTTTATTGTCGTTCGTATTCGTGCACATGGTCAATAATAACCGTTAGTTGAAAAGGATTCGATATATCTTGTCACATGTTCCCGTTTCTTCCACATTGGACGGTTGCTTATATTCCTTCGTCTGAGTGGACAAATTATATTAAAGCATCTTTTTAACAATGGCCCGGTGTGTTTCAACATTTACTTAGTGTTTCACGCAATGCAACTGTCCTTGGGATCAATAAGACTAGCCTTCGCTTGAAAAAAATAATTCCAGAAAATTTGCTCCAAACATTTAGGTGTCTAAATATGGGAGAACATAGAATATACAAAGATTATTAAATAAAATTACTAGAACCCATTCGAGCGAGTGCATATGGGTCCATCGTACTGTCCTTTTTATGGCTGCAAAAAGTCTAAACAATTTTCAATTTGTTCATCATTAATACTTGTTCCAAGTTTTAAACAACGGAAAAGAATTCTACCAGCTGCCATCTCGAGCAAAGTGTGACGGAATTTCGCCGTTGGATCCATAGATTACATGCTTTCCAGTCAATACTTGCAGCATTAAAGTCTGCAACGATGTGGAGGCCTAATTTAAAAAATTGTGTCCTTTCCGTTAGCAAAAGAACATAATGTGCGGAAATCTATTTGGGTGATTCTTTGTTACGTCGAACGCCAGTAGTTGAGCCTATTTTGGGGAAGTAGTGCAATTAGATAATTTAAACTCCGGTATCGTGGCGTATCGCTCTGATACTTCGGTAAAATTACGGATATGATAAATGATGGCACCTTCACGTTGGCTTTCTCTGTAGCTTCTATTTAGCCAGTAACATCCAAGGGTTCTTAGGAGTACTTCGATAGCGACCAAAAGCCATATACCTGCAAAGCGATGGTATACGAGTTAATGAATTTCAGTATACACTTGAGTATGCTAAAGTCAGTTTCCAGAATGCACAACTCCGTTAAATTTCCGGAGCGGTTTCTTATGAGCCGCAGAGAAGAAGAAAATTATATTATATTGTGATCTACGCTAATGAATTCTGTCAACCCACTCTCAGCTTATTCTGAAAAAAAACGATTCAACTTTGTGCTGTGTTTTCCTTATTAAGACAAAATGCTACTTCATTTTGCGCTTAATCAATTCATTATACTTGATCATACGTCGGGTAACTAAGAAAGGAATATTGAGAGCAAGTTTGCTTTCCTTACACCAAAATGTTTAACAATGCTTAAAGTAGTATGCGATATCAGGGCTAAGCCACTAGACAGTATCCAGGTTCCGGTAGACCGAAATTGAGGAAGAGTACGGAGGAATATGGCAAAGTCAATGCACTAAATATTGGTTACTTTCAGGAATTCAGAAGAGTTTCTTCCGGTGTCTATCCACGCATCTTCTGTTAAAAATACATTTTACTATGCATGTCTACGTAGATTTGTAAAATATTATAAATTAATATATTGGCCCTTAAACCATAGAAATCCGTTCGTATACGCTATTTAAATGCTGCTTCGTTCAATTTGGTTTGCATCGAATGGTTCGTAGTCGTCGATTTTGTAAATGTATTTGTTTCTTTTGCATTTCTTTCAAACACCATGAAAATTTTAGTCTGTTTACTCAAAAAATGATTATTTTGCACACTAGGTATTTGGGTTTGACCTTAACGGATCGCAGTAATTAGCATCATATGATGCAGCAGCTCAACCATTTTTATTGTAGTTGCGCCTTACAATGCCTCTATTTAAGCATTCTTGCAATGTGGTAATGTATTTTATACTTTTGAGGGACATTATATAATGTCTAGTTTCTTTACGGCGTCATCCCTGATACAAAATGTCATTAAGTTGCCCTTTACTGCGTATCCGTAAAGTGTGTGGCAGTTTTGTCGTCGTATGCCGCTTGTTCCAGAGCCACATATAGCATGTGCGCGACATTCCTCCCAGTGATTCTTTGCCTTCTTCTTTGACCAAATTCCGCTCCCTATTGTTGATAATAGTTGTGCAACCAGTCTACGAAGATCCTGCTATGAATGGTTATGGAAAGCCACCTGAACTGTCAACAAGCCGTTCTAACTATTTTTCAGTGACTCAAGAAGATATTTCAGTGTTTGTTTCTGCGACATATCGGATTCGCCTCGCTTCCTGTTTCCTTTCTTGTAATGGACAGACCACTGGAAATTCTATAACTTCAGGAGTACCAGCCTATTTTACATAGCTGCTAAGAACTTTCCGTATAGCATACTAAATTTTCCAGATATTTACAGGCAAGGAAAATTGAGGCTTATCCCTACCAACATCCACCTGGTAGCACTTTTATGACAGCAGTTATTATAAACCGACAATGGTGGTATATGCTTGATTCTACGCACTGTTCGCCTGTATCCCCATAACTATTGTGTGCCTCAAAACGTTTCATTTAATAAAAGCCTACCCTGAATTCACGCGGATGAATATTCGGGCATACTTTGCGATCAAATATTTTGGTAAACTTTGAGTTCTGTCAAGCTGGTGTCGTCGGCTTGGCTATACTTAACTCTAGGATAATACCTTCCTGTCCAAAATAAATGACTATGGGGGCATTCAGGAAGGGAAGGTCCCCGCATTCAGAAAGTGAACAGGTCCAATTTAATTGTCCCGTTTGGAAGCCCTTGGCGGATCGCATACAGTGCTCAGCCTCATACTGTCGTTCTCTTGCGTATCAGCCCCCACATTGAAAGTCACGAAAATCACCGTGTTGCTCGACAGATTCACACCGCCAAGTCTCAAGGTGGCTGACTACCTTGTCTGTTTTGGCTGATGTACATTACCAACAGTTCGTAAAGTGTTAACGCTGCTCGTGGTTTCATCCCACAGTTCTTCGGAAGACAGCATTCTATCGTATGAGGCAATAGTAGTAGCTCTCCTGGTGCAAAACCGCGAACCCTTGTCTTTACGCCTTTATTGCTTATCAGAAACTACGCTAATTAAGTGTTCCAAAGAATACTATAACTTCGTCTGACTGATGTCTCAAATGTGAAACTTTACCGGCTATCCAGAAGCTTGTTTTTTTGGTTGTTTAGTGAAATGTTGCTTCCTCAGATTGGCCATTCGAGGGAAAGCCTGACATCTTCATTTCCTCGCCGAAATTTTGTTTATGAATTGGCACCGCTACTGTAGCAGCCAGCTAAAATGATGAGCGGCACTGGATGGGAGTCTTGTAAT
Source organism: Schistocephalus solidus (assembly GCA_017591395.1). NCBI lineage: Eukaryota > Metazoa > Platyhelminthes > Cestoda > Diphyllobothriidea > Diphyllobothriidae > Schistocephalus > Schistocephalus solidus. The sequence goes on from WEDG01005621.1 coordinate 302,034, forward strand.
GAACCGCGCTGTTCCGCTATGTGGTAACCTCAGAGATGGATCCAACTAGTACTGTATCTGATGCTGTATCTGATGATGCGTGCAAGCATTAATCTGAAACGTCAAGTGAACAAAGTTGTTGTTCCAGCACTCGCGTTTACTTCTTCTAAACAAGTACTGTTAACGGTCTGTATAAGTACAAGCTAAAAACATTAGAGGACAGAACAACCATGCATTAGCATTTTATTGAACTAAAAGACGCTGAATTGTGTCCCTGCCCTGTATTTTTACCACTGGATCAATCATGGCACATCGAGGACTAATTTCGCCTCGAGACTGCCAGTAAAAGTTTTGTCAAATAATGTCTGTGAATGTATGCAAAAGTTTTTTTCACTCAGCTCCCAATTTATCTTGAAATTAATTAACACTTGCTCTTGAAATTAACTACCATGTGCAATTATTAATATTTACTTAAACAGAACTGTTTATCGCGTTTGTAAACCCATACATTACACATGCTCTTTCCCTCTACCTCGGTTTCCTACTATCATATAGGACTCACGCAATGAGGAAGTCTGTTTCAAGTGGCCTTACGTCAACCTTACCGTGAAATCTGAATCTGTCAGTGGCACCTTATTCCTCCTCAACTCGGTAAGCCATTGATGATTTCAACAACTGCCCCCAGGATACCCTAGGTGCAACCCTGCAGTGGATTGCTGATTCAGACTTTACGCTTGATACCAACTCTCTCTCCCTATCCACTTGACTGATCTGGTGTCAGTAGATCGTCGCCGCTTGCGTGTTGGCCAGCGTTGTGCCATTGTGCTACTGGTCTTGAAAAATGGTTCTCTTTATGGTCCCTTTGAATTCGTAAAAGGAGGCTCCACGGACTTTATCGATCGACTTTCTACCTTCGTCAATCTAAAAGAGTAATTATTAGTATTTTGTCTAATCTGCAAAACGTTCCAATTATTTTTGAATGTTAGATCGTCTTTCTGCCCTATTTTGGACGTGTATATTTGTCGTGTACCTGAGCAGACTATCTCTACTGTCCGTTTGAGTTTGAGAATTTTAAACGAAATCCGAGTCACTGAGGGCTGCATCTTAATGAATGAGCTTAAAATCCTCTCTACTCTACTCCAAGTCTTATTGTCCTCGGTGGTCCTTGACGCCTCGCATGTCATATGGATTGATTTTTCGTACATTTTTAACCCTACATGTCACTTTCAAGTAATGGTGCTGCTGGATGTATACCTGTACTTGGCACAACTGGAATAATGCCTGATTTAGCCGGTGTCAATAATTTTGACAATTGTACCTCTTCACGCGTTACAACCTGGGAGAGTAAAATGCATCATGGTGGGTTTCGAACCAGTCCACTGTAACGCGCAGACGAGTGCATCTACCACTACACGACTTCCCATTTTCTATTCACCGAAGGACCGTCAACAAGCAATTGCTTAGCTCTGCTAAGTTTACATATATCCTAAATATTTCATTTTATTCTGCGTATTGCTGAAGTATGGTTCTCTGTGACTTCTCAAGTTACACCTGCCGACAGCGTTTTGATGAACTCAAAGGACATTTGAGCTCCTGTGTTGATAAATTGATTTAACAAAAAATGCCATACGGAATATTTGCTCAGCGTCGTTCCTCGTTTGTTGTTTTGGTAGTTAGATGGTGCTCTGTTAATTATTATGAAGGATTATCCGTTAAAGGAGCATAATCAGCTATAGCTTTACGGATAAATAAAACTGCCACTGCCATAGTCACCGTTTGAAAAAATAAATCAAACTGTCATTGTAATTTATTTCACAATCGAGTGTTTCTGTCATTATTTTCCTCTCAAGACCATCTCTTTCGACATACTCGTTGTCCTTCACTTCCTCTGCAAAGTAAATTCCACTCAAAAACGGGGCATGCAACATTATCGTTTCCTTGGCGGTGGAGGCCTAGCAAGGCTACCTATCGAAGCTGAAGGAAAAGCCCGGAATTTGGAGTTAGGATTGTTGACGAAACACGAAGCCGAATTTCACCAAAGTTAGATGTTATGCCAAAGAGAGCCAACCAACTTGCAGGAAATTTGTCAAGCTTTTGCCCTCGCAGGTGTTTTTACTCCGCATGTTTTTCATCTGCTGAATGATGGTGTCACTAAACGGCCTTGCTTTTTCCGCCCGCTTAGATCATAATAAACAAAATCCAGGTTTAAATCGCTTTTAAGACGTGTTCAACACAGGGCTCGGGTTGTTAAGGTCTCTGGCTTTGTGCACATCCAACTTTTTCAGTGGTTCAATAGTCCTTTACTAATTTGTGTTCGAAGTCAGGGGCTCTTTGCATGCAGCGCACATTCCTCCCGCTTTATCTTATTAGTAAAAGTACACTTTACGGAAAACAGTAAAAAAGTGAAGTTTAATGTTGGCCTATTCATCCCAGCCCTATACTTGGTATTTCCTTTCCGGCTAAATTGATTGATTTTTGGAAGTGCTGCCAACCATGGCGTGGAGGCCGAAGAGTCCACCATCATCACCAACTACCGCAACTTCAATCCGAGGTTACTCGGTCTCTTTGTTCGGTAAACATCAAATCGCGCCCTGATCTCGCTTTCAATTGGCTGAGAATTAGCTGCTCGGTTCCGAATGCGGGACGCAATATGGGTCTTCCACTTTTCCCTGGAACTCCACAACTCCAGCGCTCGCAACCGATCGCGTAACGAAAAACTCTGAATGTTCAGGAAATATTACTGACAAAGACAGCAGGCACTGGGTTTGTCATATCCGGCTTCCTTGTTCTCGTTAACCAACCGTGACCCAACGCTAGACCGGTCTTTTTGGGCGTAAATTTAAATCCTGTCAACGACCTCCACTTTTCTTATGCTGGATGTGCCCTTGCATTTACCAATCCCATTGAAAGTGGGAAGTGGATAATTTCAGGGTCGCAATTTGTCCCACCATAAGGTGAGTGGGATGGGTAATTTCATTCCTTGACGCTGCAAACGTTTTTTGATTGGATTGACGGGCTGCATGGTTTTTACTATTTTTTTTCGATTATAGTAGGTTTTCTCTATCGTTTCAAACTTCTGACACTGTTTTTTTTATTCCTGTTGTCATTCTATGGACGCAAAGATCAAAAATTCAATGTTTTGCCTGCGAAGCTGTTTAGACATCACCCCTCGAGCATCACGCGTGCATTTCTTGCCCTTTTTGTAGGTCAGGCACGAGCAGCGATCACTTTATTGTCCAACCGAAGCCCCCTTTGTATCAACTTCCTACGTCATCGTAAGTGACTGGTTCTCCCACTTCAACATTTGCGTTAACCCTCCCTCTCCCACTTTTTCGTCATCCTCTGCCTGACATCAGCACTGTCACTTTTGTCCTTATTTCTGCAGTTGTTTGGGAATTGGTCTTTGGGTCCCGGCTTTGCACAAGCATTGGTAAAATTCGTCACATGCAGTGACAGAAGGCGAACGTTGGAAATGAATACCTGACTGCCGGTGCCCCTAGAGACCACAGAGGGACTAATGATTTCGGGTAGACGTCGGTATCATAGGGGAGCGATTGTCTTGCTTAGTGCCGCTCAAAGAAAAAACTCATTGGTTTGTTCTAGCGAATTTCTCTGCGAGCTTTTTACTCTTCCAGGAGAAGCAAGTCAGCATAGATTTGGTTGAGGAGCAGGTAGCTATAGTATTAACTACCGATCTTTGCAAGCGATGAGGCCAACGGCTGTCCCACGAGCTGAATCAACCAGCGGTGACTTGTGCGTGAATTTGTGGATAGTAAAACAGAACTGTGCTGCACCTCCTCCTCCTCCACGCCCACTGTGCTGCACCTCCTCCTCCACGCCCACCGTCTTCCAATGACGAGACAAAGTCAACCAGCCGAAAGGGGATGCGGTTGTGGTGACTGTCATAGCTGAGCAACCCTTATACGCCTGCCACTCACAGCCTGATCTCCATTTCAAGCCCCGATTGTAATCGAGTACACTGTTGGTGGTAGGGTCAGTATTGGTGACGCTTCGCAGGATGGTAGGTGTATGCTCACTGGTGATCTTAGTGCGGGTGTTGTTAAGTGTGCCACACTTGGGATTGGGTATGACTGGCCGATGACGGCTAATAAGCCAGAAATGGCCATTCCGGTCTCCCTTGTCTTTGTCGGTTCCATTTCATATATATATTATTATATATATATATATATATAAACAGGCATCCCGAGATATTCAATAGAAAAGACGAAATTCTTTGGGAAAAAATATAAACTTTAATGCGTAAATTTTCGAGACTGGTCCCCCAGCTCGTCGTCAGACTACAGGCAGTGTACAGGAACAATTAATCAATTAACCGTGTTAAACAAAGGATTCTGAGGTTGGGCGAAATCCGAACCAATAGGCTTTGAGTGTATTTCGTCATCCCGTCGTGATTGGTTGTGCGCGTTTGAATTTTTCTTTAACGATTTTGTACGTGGCATCCAAATCGATATGCCGGTTGATGCATGCCTCATCTGAGTGCATTGCTTCTAGGAATTCGCGGCCTTTTCTGATTGGGCAGATGCCAACAATCCGTGTTTTCTCCCATGCAATTTTATGCCCTGTTTCCAGTATATGCATAGCTACTTGAGATAAATGGTATCGTCTTCTAACCGCTAACTGACGTTCTGCCCAACAAGGTCGCGAGTTCGAGCCTCGGGTGCCGCAGCGCCTGAGGTTGGGTATGGCTGGCTGATGAAGGCTAATAAGCCAGAAATGGCCATTCTAGTCTCCCTTGTCTTTGTCGACCATGTTATTCTGCCTATATCCTAAGCTGCCTTACGGCTGCTGGCGGGGCTTGAGAGTTAGCCTCAAGGCATAACGGGATGAGTGAGTCCTGTAGCCGATCGGTGAGCGCCCAACTACCATTGTTAATATTCCCGATCGAAACCGGCAAAACAACGAGCTCGTGGCGCAGTGGGAAGAGCGTTGAACTTCTGCCCAACAAGGTCGCGAGTTCGAGCCTCGGGCGCCGCAGTGCCTGAGGTTGAGTATGGCTGGCTGTTGAAGACTAATAAGCCAGAAATGGCCATTCTAGTCTCCCTTGTCTTTGTCGACCATGTTATTCTGCCTATATCCTAAGCTGCCTTACGGCTGCTGGCGGGGCTTGAGAGTTAGCCTCAAGGCATAACGGGATGAGTGAGTCCTGTAGCCGATCGGTGAGCGCCCAACTACCATTGTTAATATTCCCGATCGAAACCGGCAAAACAACAAGCTCGTGGCGCAGTGGGAAGAGCGTTGAACTTCTGCCCAACAAGGTCTCGAGTTCGAGCCTCGAGCGCCGCAGCGCCTGAGGTTACGTATGGCTGGCTGATGAAGGCTAATAAGCCAGAAATGGCTATTCCAGTCTCCCTTGTCTTTGTCGGTCATGTTATTCTGCCTACATCCTAAGCTGCCTTACGGCTGCTGGCGGGGCTTGAGAGTTAGCCTCAAGGCATAACGGGATGAGTGAGTCCTGTAACCGATCGGTGAGTGCCCAACTACTATTGTTTATATTCCCTATCGAAACCGGCAAGACAACGAGCTCGTGGCGCAGTGGGAAGAGCGTGTGACTTCTGCCCAACAAGGTCGCGAGTTCGAACCTCGGGCGCCGCAGCGCCTGAGGTTGGGTATGGCTGGCTGATGAAGGCTAATAAGCCAGCAATGGCCATTCCAGTCTCCCTTGTCTTTTTCGGTCATGTTATTCTGATTATATCCTAAGTTGCCTTACGGCTGCTGGCGAGGCTTGAGAGTTAGCCTCAAGGCATATCGGAATGATTGAGTCCTGTAACCGATCGGTGAGCGCCCAACTACCATTGTTATATATATATATATATATGATAGTGTGCGGCTCACTGATCCGTTGTGCCCTGGAGCTCACATTAGAGTCCTCGCAGGCGGTCGCGTAGCGACGTGAAGCATATGATGAAGTGGAACTGACAAAGACAAGGGAGACCGGAATGGCCATTTCGGGCTTATCAGCCAGTCATACCCAATCCCAAGTGTGGAACTCCTGGGATTCGAACCCGTGACCTTTCGTAATTGATTCGAACCCTCTACCATTGAGCCACGGGCTCATTCTTTTGTCGGTTGCAATGATGATAGTGTGCGGCTTACCGATCTGCTTAAGGAATATTTATGTTCCGTTGTGCCCTGGAGCTCATGTTAGAGCCCTCGCTGGCGGTCATGTAGCGACGTGAAGCATATGTTGATAAAGTAGATCCGAAAACGACAATGGATACCGGAATGGCCACTTCTGGCTTATTTGCTGTCATCAGCCAGTTACACACAGTTTCCAGCAGTAGCTGCAACAAGGGGTTATTTGCAAAGACAAGGGAGTCTGCGATAGTCATTTCAGATTTATCAGCCATCGTCAGTCAGTCACCTCCAACGCTAAGTTTTGATAACCTGGATTTAAACCCGGTATCTTGGTTTGTTTTCAAGTCAGTTTTCGTGTCGATTTACATCGTGAATATTGAATATCATCTAGGTAACCACTTCTGCATATCCAGCTGGTCGCTGTGTGGCTGCTTGCGAGGACTGTAGCGCAGCGGAATGAACATATCTCGTGAACTGATTGATGAAAGCATTTACCACCACTATTAATGTTCCTGATGCCAACCGACAAGACAACGGATCCGTTGCTCAATGGTTCAGGGTTTGAATTATAACTACTCAGTGAGCAAAGAATCCGAATTCGAATCCCAGGTTCTGTAACTGACGTTTGCAATGGTTGGCTAACGATGACCTCTTATCCAGAAATTGCTATCCGAATCTCCATTCTCTTTTTCAGTTCCCCCTTCTGCATATGTCAGTGTTCACCAGCTGATAATTAGCGTGCTAGACCTAGTGTGGGACAGTTTTTTCTCGCCTGCTAAATTGAACCTACTCTAGAACTGTATTCTCCGTAGGCTCACAGTCGCGCTAGGTTGACTGATCGATGATCTTTCTGTTACGAAGTTTTTTTATGGTATCCATCAATCGATCCTTGTTTTCCCGTTCGTTTTCTTCCAAATTACCGCACATTTTGCGTCCAAGTGTTATCATTCGAGCACGTTGATGCTGTACAGTCCCTCAATTTGTGAAGTCCCCCTTTCTTGTGAAAACAGTCCTTCAATCTCGAGCCAAAATTTTAAATGATTGGACGAAGTATTCTCTAAATATTGTATTCTAAGTAATGTCTGGCACTGCTTTCCGTCTGCTTTTAAGGCTTTATTTTGATTATCTCGTTCAAATTCCAACGCCTTTAAAATTCCCTTAAACTGGCTTACTTATTTGAATAACTGATCCTACCACATTTGTTCCTTTGTGTTGTATCCCATCCTGCGCCCACCCAACTCCTTTCCGCCCCCCTCTCTCTTTCTCGCTCTCTTGGAAGAAATGACCCATACACCGGTTTCACGACCGCAATCCAACAGGTGGGTCGTCGTGTGCTTGACACATTCGGCCTACTGCCCGGTTCAGATTCGTTTCCGTCCCAGAATCACCAGATCAACAATGGCAGAACCTCCCGAAGTCGACGCGCCCTGGCACAGGCCAATCGTAATATGAACTATAGGATCACCTGTGACCGCGCCCAGCTCCTACAAGCTGAACTCTCGGCGGAGGAAGAGGCCGGCTACCAGGTCATCCGGCGGACAACTGATGTAAGCTCTCTATTCTAACCTTTCCTTCCCCTCCCAATGTTCCTCTAGACGTTTGCGCCCCAATCAGGGCTGCCAAATTGGACATTTTTTTGTTTAACTAGATACTATCGGGGACATACTGAAATCGACCTAGTTTTCGTCTGTCTTTGATTTGTCTGGGGTAAGGACAGTTCCTACAGCTGCTACCTGCCTCTGTGATCTGTGTATCTGTCCAGAAATGGTCCAGGTCCTTCGGATGTCCAAATAAGATGTGTTATCTCATGAAATGTCAACCGAAAATCTGAAATGTGCTTTCCACTAGGAAAGATTACTTAAGTAGCGTTGAGAATATTGCAAGCAATAACAAGGGGGACTTGAGTGGTCATTTCTAGCTCATCAAGCAATCATACCCCACCCCAGATGGTGCACCACCCGAGGCTCGAACCCTCGACCTGTCAATATTTCTGATTTAAACCGGCAAGACAATGAGCTCGTGGTGCTGTGAGTTAGAGCGTTGGCCTTCTGCTCAACAGGTCTCGGGTTCGAGCCTCAGGTGGTGCGCCACCTGGGGTTGGGTATGACTGGCTGATGACGGCTAATGAGCCAGCAATGGTCCTTTCAGTCCTCCCCGTCTTCTTCGGCATTGTTTATATGCCTTTAGTACTACTAGCCGATCGATAACGTCAAGACAACGAGCTCGAGGCGCGGTGGGTTAGAGCGTTGGACTTCTAACCAACAGGTCTTGAGTTCGAGCCTCGGATGCCGCGCAACACCTGGGGTTGGGTATAGCTGGCTGATGACGGCTAATAAGCCAGAACTAGCCATTCCAGTCTCCCTTGTCTTTGTCGGAATTGCCATCCTGCCAATATCACTAACCGTTGTACGGCTGCTTGCGGGGCTCGAAAGTGAGCCTAACCCAACCCCAGGTTTGTTTTGTGCTTTTAGGGTGAAACCGCGTGATAACGCACATGGATTTCTCACTCTTTCAAGTCATTTTGCTCCAGAATATGTCTATGGAACCTACACAGATTTATTAGATGGGCAATGGCCTTTAAATTTTAATTTTACTTCCCCACCCCTAGCTATCTTATTTTAAGTTGCCTGAACAACGACGGTACTTCACAAAGTATCACAATAATGAGCCAGCAATGGTCCTTTCAGTTTTCCCCGTCTTCGTCGACATTGTTTTAGCCTTTACTACTACTAGCCGCTGTGCGGCTGCTGGTGGGGTTCGAGACTGAGCCCCAAGGCAGAACGGGACGAGTGAGTTCCGTTAGTGATCGGTCAGCGTTTGTCAACGAATGCTAAGCAGTGTTGTAGTAATACGCCGTGTAGCATAATCCCAAGATATGTCAGTCACGACAGGATGGTGGCCTTTGAACGAGCTTCTTTCCAACCACCGGCACAATCAGTGCTCTGTAAAAAATGACTACTTATGTAGTATAAATTTTTCCATTGGCTTTCTTTGTTATTGCGAGTTCAACTATATTTTACAGAAAGCATTCACTAAAATTCGTATCGTAATCATTTGGTAGGAACTTACGTCTTCAAACTTTATACCTGAGGAGACGGTAGCTTTCGATATTTAAAAAATTTCCATTCCTGAATAATTTTAAAACCATCCAGCTTTTACACCTGAATTCAGGATTTCCAAAGTAAAAGGTGCATGTTTTCTGTTGATGAAAAGCGTATATTTATATATGCCTCCTTAAGTTTTGCAATGCATGTAGATCATGTTTCATACTTTACAAGCAGCATTTCAAATGAAAGAATAGGATTCTTCAGGAATGGTCATTGCAACGGTCTTGAAATCTAGAAACTTTTTTAAAACCGAAAACGACCCTCTCTTCAAGAGTAAAATTTGAAGAAGACGTGATTTGCTGTCCAGTCAAGGCAGAATATTTTATGCATGTTTTCTATAAAATATATTTTAACTTGCAGAGGCATCTAAAATAAATGATAAAAATTCATACTACTTAAGTATTCATTTTTTGCAGCCGGCCGAAAATACGTTTGTCGAAAAGCCGGCATCCTGATATAAATGAAATATCTTAGGTTTATGCTGCACGATGCTTAATACTGAACTGAACTAGCGTATTTAGGCGAGGAACGTACCAGAATGTCCAAGGTTGAACGAAAGCGGACCAGTCAGATAGTGTCCTTGCGGGGCTAGCATAATGGCTAGACTTCTAACTCGTCTGTTTGGTTGGATTGACCTCCAGTCCTGTCGGGAGCTGGCGCGACGTCAGCACGCGTGTAGCGGCCGAGAATGTCAAAGATAGCACACACTGTGGAGTATATCACTAGGACAATCTGTAGCCATATAACGTCGGCAGAATCGTTACACACTTCATCATGCACACATGTATAGATAGCAGGAGAGAATAAGTTTATAACGTAAGGTATCTATGTTAACAGTAACAAATTGTAGATAGTAAAAGAGAAATATAAAGATACAAGCGAATACTGGGGACTTATACAATCGATCCGCTTGGAGTGGGAGGTGGTCACGAATGATCAGTTAGATACCGGTGGGGAGTGCAGTGCTGTTCGCAAATGCGGGTGAGGGTCGTGGAGATGCTGACGGTCAGGGACTTTCGAGACGGTACGACGGCGGTAACGAGGGGAGATGTCAGCGGTAGGGAAAGAAGGAACACCGGCCATCGATCACACCATTCCCATCCAGGACCCTCGCGAAAAGTGCTCCCAGTTCATTCAAAACAATTCTGTCGGAACTGTGGTTCGTTACACGCGCGCGTCATGTAGGCGGATCGATCGGTCGGGCGACGTGCGAGCGAGCGGGTCGGTTAAGACGACTCCCCCTAACCCAGTCTCGCAATAAAGTGAATGCCAATATTGTGAGATCCACCTCACTCTGCGATTGCACGACAGCGAAAGAAGCCATATTATGTAGAACTCCCTGTGCTTTGCTGCTATCGGTTAGAACTTCACGCAGCGTTGAGGGGTTAATTTTTGGCTTCCTCCGTTTCCCATACACGTCTTCCATTTTCCCATGTCGCTGTCGACTGGATGTTATTTTACCCGGTTTCCTGTCCTCCTCTATTGGTCGTGAGTTCTCGCTTAGTAGTATTAGTTGTATTGCTTGTTGCCTTTCCTTTTTCAGCAAACCTAATTTTATCCATTGGTAGGCCTCTTGGTGTTCTATTAATAAAATTCCTTTATTTGGCCGTTTCAAGAGGCCTCCCATTATCATCTCGGGTTTTCGGTAGGCCATGTTACGAATGAAATGGGAAACAAGTTAAATTCGAACTGCAAATACATTATGCGATAGCTCGCAGTTCTGTTTATGCTGCTTGCTGATATGTCAAGCGGCAGAGAGCTGCTGTCGACTGTGAGGAAGGGAGCATGGAAAATTGCATCGACAATTTACAGGAAGGACGGTAAAACGCCACAAGGTTAAATTTGTATATTATGTGTGAAAAACGGTAATGCATCACTATTCAAAGGTTGAAATATTAGTGTTTCAGACGTCCGCGTCCTTTTTTGAGCAGTATTTCGAGATGCAGGACCTAGCCTGTCCGTGTTAATTTGCCATAAGTCGTTTTACAAAATTTCTGCGACAAAAACTGCACCTGGAGTGAGATAAAGCAATAAAATGCCGTCTTGCATACGAAGAAAATAGAACTCTCCGCTGATAGGCAGCAGTCACTGGTCATAATGAAAAGTTTACAACGAAAATGTGCAGAGGAAGGTGATATTGGAGGAGCATTTATGTCGACTTAGGTGTACTTAGGAGGCCTTTTACATATGACCAGATCCCAACTGGGGTTGTGAACATCGTTCTGGCACAGACTTAGTGTTCCGCGTTTCGCACCGAAATCATGCTCCCTGTTTATTTTTACAAGATGCTTGTTACAGCCTTCGAAACATGGGGGGTGTGGTTGCACACTTACGTGCAGGCTCATGCCGCACAAGCCACTTTTTGCCATTTATGGCTCTCTCCCACTCCGTGTACTCTGATTGACGAGTGGTGGCACGGTCAGGAGCGTCTCCGGCCGCGCCAGCCACCTGCGCCTGACCCCGCCTCTGGTCATCTTGACTCTGCCTTGGAACAGGGCTCAGGCGGGTAAGGGAAAGAGAGAGTGCGGTACATGCAGTGCAAGTCTACTATCAATTAAAACTAATTCACGCGCAAGTTACCGAGCCTAGATCACCACGCTGTGGAGCATTCGTTGGACATCGTCGACACCGACGGTCGAACTGTCGGAAAAACTGACCGGAGAACTGAGAGGTATACTAACTGGCTCCTTCTTAACGTGGCCTCTAGGACACTCCTACCCAGATGGGATCCGGCTTGCCCGCCTTTCTGTGAAAACCTGGAAATTGCAAACTAATTCACAAAGAAGTCGCTGATGCTGCACCCACTCCATGGGATTCCCGGTGCACGTTATCGTTCGTGACGGGCGAATTTCTAGTCGGGTCGGTTCCGGTTAATTTTAGGAGAATACAGTGGACATCGTTGGACTACGACGGTCGAACTTTCGGTTTTAGAGGTCTGGAGATGGTACCCGCGAAGAACATCCGCCGAAGAGCTATCCCTTTATAATAGATGAGGTTAAAAGATTAAAAACGTTAAAAAACGAGTCTAGAAGTAGGGCAATTGCCCGTGAACCCACACCGTAACAAAAAAATGGCCTTTTAGTATATTTCATTCTTATTTCCACGAGGAGAGGATGTACCATCGACTGCCAATCAGCGGAAGCAGCAGCATGGGTTATTCTGCACCCTCGTTGTTGCCGAAAAATTTGTAGGCAAGAACATAATACGCGAACCAACTTAAGGAACGAAGAATAGGTTTTCGTTTAATACGCGACCGTACTAAGTGCCACCGTAAACCTAACTCTGTCCATTGTGCTCTTTAGCGTTAACATTCGTTACAAGGTTAGTAGGGTCAGACAATATATTTCTTTGCCGGTTAGAGGACCAACGCATCGGGTCAAACGACAACTTACTAATTGGCGACTATTAGGTCACCGCTGTAGTTACAAAACTTTGAAAGTGAAAGATCGCGCGGAGCGGGCCTCATTCTTACTCCCGTCAGGGTCTGATTTAAAATGGACCAGGTTAGCTAGGGATGAGGTAAAGTCACCAGATCTCGCAATCTCCACACTTGTCGGGCCAACAAACTATTGTGTGACCCCACTAACCTGGCGACGAATGCTAACCCTAACGAAAAAAATGGATAGGGTTAGGATTTGGTTGGCGCTCTCCTTTTCTTAATTTAGGCCCATACATAAAAATCATATTACCATGGGTCCCCTATTACTCGCCGACGTATCCTTTGTTGCATGCTTGAGGTAAAATTTTACGTTCTTGCCAATTCGTGTTGTTACCTTTGATTGCAGATATTTTCATAAATTTCAGCACCATGCTGTTCTCGCCTTAGCGGAGGTCCAATTGATTTTATAGAGTAATTCCTAAAGGGTGTCTAAGCGGCACGAAACAAGGATTGTTATATTTGTCCACTGCTATTATAACCCGTTTCCTGTAATGTACGATGATCAACCTTGTTCCTTTTAGCATTGGAAAGAAAATGTGTTTCCCTAAACTTTAAGCTGCTCATTTCTTCTAAACTCTTCTTTTCTGAACTATTTCTAGTTTTTATCTGCAAAATTCCTCTGATCTGTTGCTTTGTACTTCTTACTATGCGGTTTTGTGAGTAGTGTGCTCTCTCTCTCTCTTTCGCCCGCACTGCCCAAGCTCCCGGCGGCCATATCATTTTGGATTTCTGTTAACTTTCACTGTGAGAAAAGAAAAACCTTTGGTTAAAAACGCACTTAAACACATTTTGCGACGAAACTCCCATAAGCTTGTCTGACATCTTAACGTATGCTTTCAGATGGAGTAGGTGTCCTAAATGAATACTTGTCGAGGAAAATCTTCAAGAGCCACCGAGCCGCTGAATGTTGTTGTAATCTAAAACACTCATATTTATGTAACACCTGGAGTTCTTTCACTGAAGCCCTCTATATTCACTTAGTCATTGCAGAGGAAAACAAAAGCGTCGTTTCTTTTGAATGCTTTATTAAAGGCGTGCTTTACTTAATGCAGGTGCATATGCAGGTCCCGATGCGAACTAGCACTTCTAAGAGTTTCTGTACTTAGGATTTGTTTAAAGTAGCATGTTCCTAAGGCTAAATCTCAAGCTGACTTTGTTTCCTACCAGATGACTAATGGTTTTTTTGTTTCTGCTCTCATCAACTCACTTTATATGAGTGAAAAAAGCACACGCCAACTATATGGAAGAAGTTTTCTGATTTTGGTTGTTGCAGCAGCCGACTGCAATGAAAGACAGCCTAGCGCAGTTAAATCATTTTTCGTACTTTTCATTCTTGCTACCGCATTTAGCGCCTTTCCTAGTTTAGAAGACAAATACAGACCCCCAATTGTAAAGCCTACCGTACATATGGTACGGATTTTCTTCGCATTTGTTTTAGCGACCCTTCATCAAACTGCCAGAACTTAGCATGGCACCTCGACAACCCCCCCTCTCCCTCGACACCTGGCAGAAGCACTTGGATCGTGAGGGTCGCGTGACCGTCATTCACAAGCTGCAGAAGGAAATCTTCAGTGGCGTATGTCTTTCCACCATTGAAGAGTTGCACACCTGCCACAACTTCTCTATCTTTCCCTTTATTGTACACCGCGGGGCTGGGCGTACTCAACTTCGCGATTGGGATGTGTGCCTTCCAGTTCATCTTTTAATTGATCATGTACAGTTTCCAATGCAATATCGTGCCTGGACTATCGAACTACCTCTAATGCCACAGATACTTCAAACGCATAGCCTTGGTTACCGTGTAAGGGACATCCTCATATGATGAGATAGGGAATCCCCGTAATGCGCCGAGTTCCAGGAGGAGCACCCATTATCATGTCCTAATCTCCCTGGAATTTGGCGCAAATTCGCGTGTATTACGGGAAAAGGGCCAGGATTCCAACAAATCAGGGGATATGGAGGAGCCATCGCCGTCTGACTCCCAGTCCACTGGTCAACTACTCGGCATACACAGCACATACACTGGGTCGACGGCGTGGTCTGGTGTAAGCGTCAGATTGGCAGCCTTCCAAGCCACTGTTTCTGGGAAACCTTTTGTCAAAAAAGGTGGTGTACTAAGAAGTGGGCATGCGTTGGAGGAGGTTAGCAACTCTTGAACACGGTACCACTCAAAATAGGACGGTGCACATTATTTTGTCAATTGCATGTTGTGCTATTTTTGATTAGTTTGTGGTCTCTGCGTAAACTCTCTAATAAAGTAGTCGAGTTGACTAAATTCGCCTAGTGTCCTACTGTGGACATGCGGGAATACTGCCTTTATGCGAATATCAACGTTACCTCTTTTTCACGCTTAGCATGTTTGTTGGATTTTAGGTTTGAATTTTGTCTTCTGGGAATTTTAACTAACTTCTAAACGTATAGATCCGTTCTTACAAAATATTCAGTTATAGACATGTTGCCAAGACAAGCTTACCTCCTCTGAAAATATTATTTATAATAAGTTTCGGACTTCTGAATCACTCAGCTTTCTGTTTGATCTTAAATGTACATGTTTGATGGCTTTGCAAAATCGCTGCCGCGAACAGCCTCATATTTGTATAATATTTTGGGAACCTCACGCCAATTGGTGTTTTTTATTCTTGTTTACCTTGGCACCTGGTGAGGTTTGTGGTTAGAGGAGGTCTTTGCGTGGAATTCTGGCAAAATTGCCTGCCAACTTCTCACTCTGCACGGGCTCAAATTTCACGGATAGTCTCAGGGTTTTCGCTTCTTTATCTCAGAGTCATGTATTCGAAGAATTCTCTGCAGATTTATTATTTGAGTAAACAAGTAAATTACAATTAGTTGAATCTCCTTCACTAGTCATTCTTTTAAATTCGTATTCGTGACGAAGTTGACGTTTTGAACACAAGTTAACTGGCAGTATGACGCAATTGCGTGCTAGGTTATCCACATCGACCAAACTCTAACCGTGATGCAAGCTCGCCACTAATATACCGTTATTTTAATTACCTTCTCTCTCTCTCGCTCTCTCTCTCTCTCTCTCTCTCTCTATCTCTCTCTTTCTCTCTCTCTCTCTCTCTCTTTGATCACAGACATGTACACATGCTGCCTAGTGCTTAAATGTGCCGATTGGTTAGAACGTGCCTACTCCTTCGTTCCAGGGTGTTGAGCCGGAATTGCGTCCCACCGTTTGGAAGTATCTCCTCGGATATCTCAAATGGGACTTCACAAGCGACGAAAACACTAAGCGCGCTGATGAAAAACGGTACGATGCCAGTTAATTTGCTCGATTTATTTGCCACCTAGTGCCATCACGTGCAGCGCACTCTACATAAATGCCTTGCTTATCCTTTTTGCCACAAAAGAAACAGTAGCGGGCCGTTTGCCGGCCCACACCGCCGACTTTTTCTGCTGATTTCTGTGTTCAAGAGGATTCGCACTAATGATAAGGTGGCAGATTTCGAATATAGAAGGGCAAGTTTTCTCGTCTTTCTCAGTCTCTCGATTAGTGATTGGTCATCATGAGTTGACTGCTCGTGAGGGTTCTAGACTGTCTTCCACCTGACTGGGTCTGTGGTTTTCATCCTCACGTGTCGGACGATTGCCGATCTTAAACCGGCCAAACATGTGACTGTGGCTCGAGTGCGAAGACGTTAGCTTCAAAATTCTCGATGACCAATTAGCTTCTTTTGTCATAGTGGCCTCTCTGGGTTTGGGGTATGGCTGAATGGGGACAGAAAATAAGCTAAAAATGAACATTTCAGTTTTCATCGTCCTTGTCAGTAAAACTAATAGACCATCAATTGGTAACCGTTGGGTGGCCCTAATTAAGGGCTTTGTCGAGGTCTTAAGGTTGACATCACGAAGGTTTCCCAAATCAGAAGTCAGGGAAGACGGATTAGGTAGGACAAGCTTTTTCTTAGGCAAAGAGCTCACAAGGGGCTCTGAGCACAGCTGCAGCTAGCGGTTTCCTCAGGCAGTTGCTGTTGTGGTTTTGTCCGCTGTTGAGACCAATTGACCCCAGCGCGTCATTTGTCTCTTGTAGCCGATCAGCGAAATGCCACACGTTGATTGGTTTCGAGCACTCGCGAGGATGATGCCAAGACTCGAGTTATCCCAGCACGAGTGCAAGACGGACGGTGTGAGTCAGCGTCTCCGCCGGGCATCACGTGAGCCGACTGCCTCCACCAATAGCGACGATCTAAGCGGCGCACGTGGGGACGGACTGCCACAGTACCTCCAGACTAGACCGAAGGCGGCGTGTAGCGAGGCTGAAGGCCTATTTAATGGCTAAAAAACATGAGTACCAGAACGGTCAAGAAAATGTACATTGCTTCTAATGCGGGTGGTATATATAGGAGGCACAGGGGAAGAGTGGGTTTGGCTTGCAGCTTGTGGACTGGAGGTTGATAAGGAGGAAGGTGCAGTTGGAAAATGTGACTTAGAGTAAGAGTAAGTATGCGGGACGGAGGGATAGAAGGTGAGGGAGGTGGAGGACCAGAGGGTAGGGAACCACAGGGCTCATCCGGCGGAGTGTCCGGAACAGCAGCTTTGAGACGGTCCACGCTCACGACCTGCTCGCGAGTTTTGCGTTGGATGCGGAAGTTCTTCGTCCCTCGAGAGACAACCCGGAATGGGCCGTCTTAGGGGGGGGGGGGGGTCTATGACCGGCATACTCGATCACATCGGTGATAGATGTGAGGGTACGTCGTCAGGTCTGTCTTATAGTAACTCGGAGCCTGATGGCCTAGGTGCGACCGGGGAGAGAGTCTGCATGAATTACCGGAGGTGGTGCAGGAGGTTGGTAGGATCCTCAACCAGACCACGAGGACTTGCGTGATTATCTCACCAGTATTCGGACGGTGGCGCCGAACACGGCTTCAGCAGTTAAACGATCAAGGTCCGACTTGAGAGCGAAGCGGATGCCCAACAGGATTAGGGGGAGATGATCCGTTCAGTTCTCCGAATTGTTCATGGCGCGTAGGGTGAATCGATCCAAACAAGTAAGGAGATAGGAACAACCATCAGACAGAGGCAGGGGGCCTACAATGTCCAGGTGAACGTGGCTGAATCTTGCAGCAGGGCCGAGGAAAATGCCGATGCGGTCCTTTTTGTTCCGCTGTACCTTGCTCCGATGACAGGCGGGGCTAGTCCGTGTCCAAGCTTTTAAGTTCTTGCGCATCCCAGGCCAGACGAAGCGGCCGGAAACCAGCTTGACGGTAGCTCGACTCCAAGGGTGAGATAGGTTGTGCAGGGAGGAGAAAACTTTGCGGCGAAAAGATTGTTGCACAAATAGACGATAAGATGGAGTGGAGCCGTAGCATAGAATGGTACCGTTGTCATTAGTCAGTGGTATCTCCTGGAGTTGGAGTCCGGAGACATCCTCGTAACAAGGCGAACTAACACGGCGTTGTTCAGCAGTCATCTCAGCGACGTCGATCCAAGGAGAAAGCTGTAGGAGGGCCTGAACAGAGCGTCAGCCACCTCATTGCGTGCTCCGTAAATGTGGCGGATATCTATGGTAAACTGCGAGATATAGTCAAGTTGGCGAAGCTCCCGGGGTTTGATTTTATCGGAAGTGGACTTGAGAGCGAAAGTAAGGTGCTTATATTCCGTTAAGACTGTAAAGTCCCTGCTCTGAAGGAAGTGCTGGAAGTGTTCCACGGCAAGATAGACAGCAAGCAGCCCCCGTCCAAACGTGTTGTAGCGCGATTCGGTAGGTGTTCACTTTCGGGAGAAGAAAGCTAAGGGTTTGGTTTGATCCGCAAGGTGCTGCTGAAGAACTTCGCCGACTGCAACGTTGGAAGCATGAGCCATGAGGGAGATGGGAGCATCGGGGGCTGAATGGGTCAGGAGAGTGGCATCGGCCAGAGCAGCCTTCACCTTCTCAAAAACACCGAAGGCGTATGCAGTGAGCTAAACGCACGTTTTGGACCAGAGAGGAGATTCGTGGGCGGTAGAATAGGGTCGGCACGGTTAGGAAGGAACCGACAGTGGAAATTCACCATGCCCAGAAATAGCTGCAGCTGACGCTCTGTTGAGGGAGGCGGGAAACTCACGGATAGCCGCAACCTTCGAAGGGAGGGGATGGATATCTTTGCTGTCGACCAGGTCTCCAAGAAACTAGAGGAGACACACCTAGACGGGTTTAGGACAATGCCAAATCGTTGAAGGCGGTCAAATACCGTTGTCAGCTGTTAAATATGTTCCTCGGCCGTGGAGCTGGCCACTAAGAGGTCGTCAATGTAGGCATAGACAAAGGGTAAGCATGAAACATGTTATTTACGAACCTCTGGAATGTTTGGGAGGCATTTCGGAGCCCGAAAGGCATACGCAGGAACTCAAAGAGGTCAAGGGGTTTGGTAACGGCCGTCTTTGAAAAATCCTCTGAGGCCATAGGGCTTTGGTGAAAGGCACGAACCAAGTCGATTTTCCAAAACACAGACTTGCCGGCAAAGTCCTGAAGAGGCAGAACAGGGTAGCGGTCAGGGATGGTGATATTATTCAAGGCCCTATAGTCACCACAGGGGCGTCAGTCACCAGTGGCGGTCTTTGGGCCATGTGGAGAGGCGAGGCCCATGGGCTTTCTGATTGACGAATGATGCCCATTTTAAGGATGTGCTCGACCTCGGCCTTGGCGGCAGACAGTCCTGCAGGCGCAAAACGGCGAGGCCGAGAAAACACAGGAGGACCAGTCGTTCGGATGTGTTGAACAACGTCGTGTGGTGGGGTAGAGAATGCTGAAGTTAGGACGGGTGAGTCCAGGGTTTTCGCCAAGGAGCTTTTGAAATGGAATATCAGATTAAGCATCCAGAACGGTGAGTTGGCGGGACACTTTGGAAGAATGGGTACCTCGGACGGCCAACTTGGTGGTTTGGTCGTGTAAACGGGAGTTTTGGCAGTCAACCATAAGATCGTAAGCAGCGAGGAAATCTGCCCTAAGGATTGCGCAGAGGATGTCAGCAACGACAAAGACCC
Source organism: Schistocephalus solidus (assembly GCA_017591395.1). Classification (NCBI taxonomy): domain Eukaryota; kingdom Metazoa; phylum Platyhelminthes; class Cestoda; order Diphyllobothriidea; family Diphyllobothriidae; genus Schistocephalus; species Schistocephalus solidus. Next base: position 321,636 of record WEDG01005621.1, read on the forward strand.
AATAGAAGACACGCCAGAGACCGATGTCCAGGGAGATGGAGCGGGTACCGAAGGTGGTAATTGGTGAGGTGTCGACGGCCTGAAGGAAGAGGCCAGGGTTGGGGCACTGACGGTCGGTTGTTGTGGGAGGGATGCCACTCAGTTGAGCACCAGTATCAACCAGGAAACGTCTGCCACTCTTGCTGTCGCAGACGTAGAAGGTACGACCAGGACCAGAGACTTCAGTGATATTGGTCGCGTTGACCCTCGGGCTGACCCGTTTTACTCGTTTGCTCTGCTGGGAGCCGAAGGAGCAGGGAGAGATGCAGCGACAGGCTTTGGCACTGAAGGTAATGTGATACCAGCAGGTGGCGGCTGAGGTGGGACGAGACGATGTTGACTGGACAGGCCGGGCAGTTGAAATAGGTGGGCTCCGGGATGAAGAGGCTGTTGGCTCTTGTAGAGAAGCTACCTGTTCGGCATGCTGCGTGAGCTCAGCATTCAGATATGAGAGGGGAGACACAGAAGGAACTGGCGAAGTTGAGTGCGGCAGGTTGTGGTTTGGCAATGCCGGATATCTTCATCAGCCGTTCGGCCATTTGAGTGAGTTGTGCGGCGTTAAGAGAACCAGAAACAGGTGCCAAAATATGCTGAACTTCAAGTGGAAAGCTGTCCATTGTCAACACCAGACTTTATCGTAAATTTGGAAGAAAGGGCGTTCGGTCGGAGTCACCAATGTCGAAGTCGTAAGGTCGACACCACGGAGGTTTCCCAAATCAGGAGTCAGGAAGACGGATTAGGTAGGGCAAGTTTTTACTGAGGCAAAGAGCTCACAAGGGGCTCTGCGCACAGCTGCAGCTAACGGTTTCCTTAGGCCAGTTGCTGTTGTGGTTTTGTCCGCTGTTGAAACCAATTTACCCGAGTGCGTCATTTGTCGCCTGTAGCCGATCGGCGAAATGCCGCACGTTGATTGGTTTCGAGCACTCGCGAGGATGAAGCCAAGACGCAGGTAATCCCAGCAGGAGTGTAAGACGAACGGTGTGAGTCAGCGTCTGCGCCGGCCATCACGTGAGCCAACTGCCTCCATCAATAGCGACGATCTAAACGGTGCACTTGGGAATGCACTGCCACAGGCTCTTGTCTGGAACTTCAGGATAGCACAGAATTCTAGTAGTCAACCTTCCTATAAAACCATGGGACTCTACCTGCCTATTTTAATTTTGCACGTCAAATTCCCCCGCTGATTATGCTGAAAAACCAGTTAACAACGCCAGCTCACCTGAAGCAACCTACTGTTGCATTACAATAATTATTTGTTGCTGGATTGTATGAAGTGATTAACCTACATAGTCAGGAAGCATTTACGTCGAGACTAAATCCAGCCACGTGTCTCGGTTGCTCTAACTTTCACTGATTGCAGTTCATGTTATTTTTGAAAAAAACTAGTTGAACACTTACAGTGAGCTGAGTATAATAGCTTGGTACATACTATATCTCAGTTACTGGCCGTGCATTTTAAACTGATTCAACAGATTGAATAGGCATGACGCAAACAGCCTGTGACTCATATTGGTGGCGCAGGGCTGTGTTTCCACCCGGAAACGTGGTCTACTCATGTTGAGTGAATTGGGACTCATGACTGAAGGTAACCATTCACAGTTTGTGCGCGTTTGGTTATCCGCGTCGTGAGTCACCTATCGAAAGCAGTAATATGGATATGTAGACACCCGATTGAATGAATACCGTACGACTGTGCGTCCCTACCTGCGTTGTTGTCATTGACTGTGGTATCTAATACGAATGAAACGTCATGCCAACACGGCTATTTTTCCAGCTTCATAGTCTACTTCTTTTCAACCCTTAATCCATATGCTTCTGCCCATGAGTAGCAAGGTTCGTTATTTTATTCTGATGGACTTCTGGAATCAGCAAATTATCCGAAGTCATCTCCGGTGGCTTCACTGTTGGTGAACAATTTCCCTGGAGGAAGTTTTCTAAAGTTTGCATACGGGATAATCCACCAGGGAAGATACCTTGTGAATAGGCCCGTAAATCTTTCTTAAATTTCTCGTTCACTGTCCTGGATATGAGCAGGCTATATTTGGTTGGTTCGTGTTGCCTATTGATCACAAAATTATGAGTGCATCTGTCTGCGAATACCGCTGATAACTGAACTTGCTTCTGTAAAACACGAACGTTTGGTGTACCTAGTCAGGTAACAACTTCAACGACCCTGTCCATATCTGGTCAACTGCACATGGGGGAAATAAAATTCCTTTGACCCACTTGTGAAAAACTCGGTGGCCTTGGTGGGATTCGAACCCACGCCAGCAGGGCGAAGGCTTTAGTACAACCAACGCTCTAGCCAACTGAGCTACGAGGCCCCACCGGGAGCCGTGAGTTTAATCACACTTGGGTCAAGTTACCCCTCCCCCCCCAGCCTACTGCAACGCACGAAATCCACCAAATCTGATAAAGTAAGCTGACTGCCCAAGCAGTATTTTCTAAGTAATCAATCTAGAATCCACCAGATGACTACCAGGCACAAATAATTAGTAGATGATTTCGGAAGATTTGAATAATCACTTTGACCCACTTGTGAAAAACTGGTTCAGGAGGAGAAGATGCGATTGCCGGAGCAAGAAGTTTATTGGCCTGACGTTTTGGATTCTCACTCGAGCCCGTTGTCAGAGACAGTGACAGATAAGTGTGACAGAGGCATAAGATGCGCAGTATTTATAGTGCGTAGTGGCCACGCTGATCGCATGTGTACTACAATTAGCAGCTCACACGATCATCACTGGTAGTCATCATTGATGCGAGGATGGCTTCGCCGTCTGCGTTAATGGCCCTGATTTCATCATTCATATTTGATGTCGGTGTGATGATGATTACCCGGCCATTTGGCTCACTGTTGTTGGAGGTCTTGCTCGCCCACGTGACTCAGTTCCCTGCTCAGGCGATGCTTCAGCACACAATATGGGAACGGGAGTTCATTGCGCATCTTGATAGACTCCTGGAAGGCGATTTCCAGGAATTCGCCTGTTCGCTTCTATCACAAAATTGATTGTTGTAGGACAGTCAACCGTTTGTGTTTTCCTGATAGCGGGCACATATTATCACTGCCCACTTTCGCTCACACAGGGAGAAGTATCACATCATCAAGACCTTCTGGAAGACAATGTCACCAAAGCAAGTAAGGTACTGTCGCTTCTACCGAGAACGCGTGAGCATCATTGGTAAGTCCACAGTCTTACCCCCTTATACGTCTTGCCTAGTATTTTTTCAGACTGTCGTAACCGACCGATTCATCTCTCGTTAGATCGGCTTAGTTTACTTTCTATCATCTCCTGCTCTTCTTTGAATACACTCCAGCCCTCTTATCTCTGCTTTCTCAATGTGCGGTATGATATTTTGTTGGGGAAAAAAAATCGAAAATGCAACTTGCATATTTCGCCGCCCTGAGAAGGTCTATTTCAGAGGAACTTTCCTACTAAAAAGTGTATTGGGATTTCTGTATTTTATTCAAATTGCTTCATATGACGTAGTCGTACAGTAGCAAAGTTAGTGCCGGATCGCGGCATCTCTAACTCCCGGTTTTATAAATTTAATATTTTCAGCAGTATTACTCGGGGATGGGTAAGCGCGAATATGTGGAGAACTAAGCTATAAAGCTGGATATTGCTGTAATCTTACTATTCTCGATCGGATGTCCTGTTCTAGATTGTGTGCTGGAGCCGACGAAATGGATCACATATCTCCACGCTACTTTCAAACCTCGGTGATTCCGAGCTACCAAATTGCTCTATATGGGTTATTACGTCAATACATACCTTATGACCTAACAGTATTCTAATGCACCTCCGTCGACTGTCCGATTAGTTTAGAAATACCTTCCTCAGGTCTGCTGTTATATATTTGTCTGGATAGAGTTGTTGTAGAGTTGATATAAAAATGAAGGCCTTAAACTGTTCTACTTTTAAATCTCACTTGCAGATCGCCTTAGATTCTGCTCTGGCGATTTTTTTCCCGGTCAGTTTACTGGATAACCACGCTTGTCGGAAGATACTGGACACACCGCGGGCATTAGCTAGCTATGGAATGGCCGTTATGCCTGCCCTTCATCGGTTTAACTTTCACTCATGAATTTTTGATATTGTCTCTATTAGACAATATTATAAAATATGCTCTTTACTTCACTGTTGAATTGAGTAAGCGAATTCTGTTTTCTAGCAGCACGTTCTCATACCTGCCTGCGAGGATAGCTCACAGCCTTGCAGGTCGCGCCGAACAGCCTACTGAATCGATTTCATCATTTAGACGATACCTTCCAAACTTCACAGATATTTTATTCCTATCCTGCAAGAACTCTGAGCGAGTTTGTTTTTCGTTTTTTATCACTGCCCTCAGAGAAGGATACTTTCCGCACGGATCGGCAGACAAACTACTTTCGTGACGATGCTGACGGCAACCTCGCCCGCCTCTATGACATACTAGTCACGTATACTTTCTACAACCTCGACTTTGGTGAGTCGGCTTTTTTCATCTGTCACTGTTCAGTGTAGCTGAACTCTGCTGCATTCACCAACAAAATTTTGAAGAATGTGCACAAGTCACCAGCTGGCAGTTCTAATGGCGATGGTCCAGTAGTAAGAGTAGTGATTTCTGTCCATCGGGCAGCTACTGTCTTGTCTGTCATTGTGGATTTTACACAGCTTTCACCATCAGCTACGCCGAATTAAGACGCAGAGAATCGCCTTTTGCACCTAGCATCCGTGGCACACCGTCGTAGCCTGTTTAATTGCCTAAAACAATTCTGTCTTGCCGCTAGGATTTGTCGAGGATTGCCAATCTCGTGCTCCTTTGCATATTCCAGATCTCAACCGACAGGGGCTTTGATCGGTAGTTTTCGTGGGGACATTGTGCAACTTAAAGGCTACTGTATCTGCGTTCAAACTTCTGGTGTGCCAGCACCTGGAGTTGGGACGTCACTAACCGAGGGTAGGAAATAAGCCGCAAATGGTCCTCTTCGTGCCCCCCGCATCTTTGTCCGTAGCTCTTCTGGATGCTTGACTAGCCTTGTTGTGGACTGGAGGCTTTTCGGCACCGTTGTTGGTAACTGAGCTGCTGCGAATACGTCAGAGCGGGATGCTGATACTCTCTTTACTCCAGCGGCGATCGTCTTGGTGTTTGTACTTTTTAAACAACAGCCCAATGTGCGCGGAGAGGGTCGTGCTTGCGATTGCTTCTCTTGCAACCATTTGTTCCTGCATAAGCAGTAGCCAGTTTTAAACGCTCGGAGAGCGCGCGCGCGCACACATTTGCAGCCTAATTTAACCCCTCCCCCGTCTTTGACCACAGCCCCATGATCTGTAAGCCGAAGCTTAATTGACAGTAAAAAGCCAACTTTTCAGGATCGTGCACTTTGCCTGTTGTGTGACCTTCAACTGTTGTTTCCGAACTGCACCACTTTTTTTTCTGTCCGAAACTATTCGTTTTCTGACTCAATTGACCCTCTTTCCTTACATCTCGTCAAAGGGTACTTTCAGGGCATGAATGACCTCTTGGCAATCATCATGACAGTCGTAGAGACTGAAGAGGACGCCTTTTGGTGTTTCGTTGGACTCATGGAGCGTCTGGTTAGTTCTGTTTTTACATGGTCGATTGGTTGGCGTTTTAGGAGGATCACCTATCTGAGGGACGCTTTGGTATGAAAGATCAATTTTCCCAACTCTTCAAACTTGTCGAAATCCTGATGCCCAGGTTTGCAGCCTATCTACGTAAGTGCATCAAATTTGACTGCTTGAGCTCTGCTCTGATAGGCAGTATTTTAGTTGAGTATAAGTTCAAGCTGATCGTCTCTTCTGTCCCAACTACCGGTTCACTGCAGTATGATTATGTAACTTTTCTAGCATCTCGAACTGTCCAAAACAAAAAGAATTGAGATTTTCCCGACTTCTATATTTGACACAACAGTTTGACGGTTTTAGTGTCTATTTAGGGCTTTTTTGCCGTGACCAGTGCCGCTGTCATTTACCCATACGCCGGATGCAAGTATGTGGATTTTAAGTTAAGTTTCCAGCTTAACTTAAGGTGCTACCACTTTGTTAGGCAGCAGAATGCTTTAATATCAGCCACGTTTTGTCTTTTTTCCCATTAACTCTTTTTTTTAAAAGTGAATTAAGGAAGTTTTTTGTCCTCTGTCTATCGTAAGATACAAAATTCGTAAATTCTCCCATCATACTACGTTAGCAAAGGTAAAAGTATGACTCGCCAAGTGTTGTTTTTTGTATGCTTTCTATGTTTGACCTGTGAAGTTAGGGTGAACGCATAATCCGGATCGCCATCTCGCTGCCTGTTTAACCTATAAATATATCGCATCGCCGATGTAGTAGTTTTAGTTCGATGGTAGCTAATTCCCTGCCGATCCCAGTCGTGCAATTATGGTTATCCGTTTTATCTTAATTATGCAACTATTTTGAAAAATCCTGTTTCGGAATCCATACGAACATTCTTTTGAAAATTTTAATTGCTTGCTACTGAAATCATGGCGTTTGGTCCGATTTCACTAGCCTGTTATTAGAAGCTATGCGTAGGTTTGATTTATGGGCTAGTTAAATAATTGCTTGTGCGCAGTTTAAAAGTTAAATAAGTTGTTGATTTTGCTATAGAACAAAACCTGTTAATAGTGCTCGTAATGGAATTGCTTTGCTGAACGCAATTTGCTATCGACTTGTCCAACCAGAGTGCGTGACCCGTAACCATTCACCGATCCAAGAAACCCATTAACTCGTGAATCTTCATGGAGGGAGGGATGGTTTACTGCAGGTCTACGTCTGCACCCAGCCGGGCAGTTTAAGGTTTCAGGATTTTTCCGGACTGCGACCGAAGCCTGTCGTCTTGCTTGCTGAGTTTTTTCTTAGTTACCTATTTTCGAGGCCTGTGAGCAGACCCAACTGCTGGTAGTAACGTTGCATTGCTCAAAACGGCTGATTCATCGGACCCCAGGGTCCGTTTATTATACAGAAAACCTTCGCTGAACGCCGTTCCATTATGCGCCGGTCGATGCGACCCCGCATATTCCCCCCAGTTAGTATAAACGATTGGCCAAATGTTCCCCGGGGCTTCTTGGTCCATTAGTAAGCTTATGATAAAACCAGGTCGGTGGATACCTGCTCCCACGTGAGGTCGCTTACTACTGCTTGAATAGAAACCGGTCGCCTAAAACAAGTAACCGAAATTGTTTGCTCACCAATGAAGCACTGAGTCATATTTTTGACTACAACGATGCAAACTCCTAGAAAATTTATGTGACCGTCATAGCGCCATATTGAGGGCCATTCTTACTTCCATTTAGTTAATGCAAACATAGCCAGGCAGATGCGCACATTGACAAAGTGTGGAGACAATAATATACTGCTGAACACCAGAAATATATTTTCTGATTGAGGCACCGGAGGTGTAGTAGTGCAAGGAAACCACGACGATATAATTTTGCATTCATAGCTGAATACGTTACATAGTTTCTAATGCCTGCTTAAATTTGGATGGATCGCAATGTCTGCCGTCACATGTGCACGCGTCAGTAATGCCCCTCCCTTTCCTGGCTCTTTTTACAGGGAGCAAGGAGGCCACCTACATGAACTTCTGCTTCAAATGGCTGTTAATCCTCTTCAAGCGCGAATTCTCCTATGACGATATCAAAAGTTCTCTGGGAGGTTGGTTTACCGCTATTTTCACCCATGTTTTACAGTTTTCATGCTCTTCAATAAGCGTTACAACTGCTCTCTCCCTCTACCGTTACTTGAGTCTGGTTATTCTACCATTATCACATTTTGCCTCTTTTGACTGCGAAGTTTGGTGACTGGAAGACTATCGCTGGAAATCAATATGATCGAGCAGTTGCTCTCTTCAGTTACGTTCAGTTAAGTTTATTAAGGAAATATAGGCAAACGCCTTTGAACTCCCTCTTGGTTACAGTATGGCTAGAAAGGCTCTGATACATCATGAAAATGTAAAAAAGTTGGTTTAAATAATAGCTTGCGGAAAATAAGCAGCTGTTGACTACTCGATGAGAGTAAACATAATGTGTACTCACATATTACGAGTAGCATGAGGGCATGCTATTGTTGTTGAAAAGATTCTCGTGAGTCATGTGCGATGAGTTTGAGATAATTAAAAATCATATAAAGATGGTACTGAAATATAGAAAGTAGTATTGTAACAATAAGAGTTTGATTCAACTGGGACATGTCTAAGAAGATCTGGGGATATAATAGTGAGCACTGCTATACTGGTCCAGGTGTTTCTCAAAAAGCTCAACGGAAGTAGCCATAAAAACATCTAAAGGCAGAGCATTTCAAGCGTCGACCGCTCTCTTGGAGAAGAACTTTCGTGTATCCAGTCTGACCCCAGTCACACGTACTTTGAGTGGATGACCTCTCAAGTTCGTGGTTGTTGCTAACTGGAAGAAGTCTCCAGGTACGAGGCAGCAGCCCTGAACACACATGATACGGAGTGTTTGTATTAGGTCATCACGTAGCTGCCTGTAACTCAAGGGAAAGAGATCAAGCTTAACTAATCGGGTTTCATAGGGTAATGAGCCCTGTCCAGTCACAAGTTTGGTTGCACGCCTTTGAACCTTTTCGAGGATATTGAGATCCTTCGCGGTCGAGGGTCTCCAAGCTTGGATATTGAACTCCAATTGCGGCCGCACAAACGTTTGAAAGACTTTGGCAAAGCTGTCTGCAGACTTTAAATTTCAAGTAGTGCATTATTTAAGTCAGAGGAGATCAAACTGAACTATCACCGCACAAACTACTGACGTCAACAGTTGCGGTTAACTACCCGGCCGTGGGCTGCACTTGAATGCCTCTCTACCGTTTTTATTTTGAGTCTTGAGATAAATCCGGGTCTTTAGAAATTGCGCACATGTACACACCAGTGCTTCCGTTCAAAAACCTTAATCATTAAATTCTCTTCCTACTCCTTTTCTTCTTTCGCGAGAATAGCTGATGTCTCGTCATATTTTTACCTTCTACAACCCACTCTATGCAGCCCTCCGACTTTCTGAATCAATTAATTTGAGGCTGTATCCATCTCAACCCAGGGTCTCATCTCATCACTGAAGGTCAGTGCGACCTAAGCGATTAATTAGGTGATTGAAATAAGTGTTTTACCGATAGTCAATCCAAGGGAACGAGTTTATCTAGGCCCTTCAAACACTAGTGGCGAAGGCGAAGCCGTGTACTCGATTCTAAACCGCCATACAGTCTGCCACTTCTGTCCCATTCTGTTTGTTTCTCCGGGCTAAAGGCCCTTTTCCATCCCTACAATTACTCACACCCTTTTACCCCAATGTAGGCTCTTTGGAGCGACGTTGTTCCCAAGAATTTCCACCTGCTCATTGCGGCCTCCATATTTTACGGTGAGATGGACAAGATAATGAAAACGTGCGAGGACGTCAACCAGTTATTGCAGGTAAGTACTGCTTCTGTGAATGTAATTGGAGTAAAAACGTTTCCGAGCTTGTGTACCATTGTTTCAGTGGTTGTGGTTGGATCAAGTAAAATAGAAACTCGTTTTCACTCAAGAGGGATACCCAGACAGATGTCTACTAGGATTTTACCCAAAGCAAACTAATGAAAGTTCGGTAAGCTGACTTGGCCCCCATAAGGCCTTGCAACCTACGCCCTGTCTGCTGTCTGCGGGTACTCTCCCCAGTCATTCCTTAATTGAGGTTTTATTTATAGAGAGTGCAAACTAGAAGGGCTTCTTCAAGTTTTGGTTCTACCATTACCTAACCGCACCCTCATCGGTGGCAGGATGGACCTGAGATCGGAACCAGAAACGGGCGTTATAGGGTCCTTCTACTTCGGAGCTATAAGTCCATGTTCTTGGAGCCGCAGCATGTCCATTCGCGGTGACCTTGGAGCTATTAGTAGCTGAAAAAGGCCGAATTCCAAGTAATAAGCAAAAATAAGTAGGCCCGGTCAAGTGTAACCACACCCATTTTAATTTATGCTTATGTTATTGGCACTTATTTTGTTGGTAGCTTGGATAACAGCACTACAACTTCTTGTTCATTTACTGCTCCCGAGAAACTTTTATGTTACTAACGTTTAGGATTCCCCAGGGCGTGCCGCCTACCTATTGATTGACAGGGCGTACTAATAGACTACCAACCTTCGTCAAATGATACCTCTGAAAGCCACAGGTGTGGTTTACCTTGGTAGGCGATCGCCTGCGCCTAGGCATACCCTGCCGCACTTTGTCCTTTGTTATGGTCGTGCAGCCCCGATAACACCTGCCTTCCCCTAATATAGCCCCCGTGTTGGACCAGGGCATCTACCACGAAGCTCGTTTTCTAGGAGCGCAAGGGTGCCACATGCAAACATTCAGGCGTACAATGAGTTTCCTATCATTCTCGACATTCACAGACTTTGGGTTGTGAGTGTTGTATGAATGAAAGTCGCGGCTCATTCTGCGGGACTCGGCCACACGTTCAAGTGTGATGATGCTGAAATTCTCGCTAGACGTGACAACCGCGTGAGCCGCGAACTGCTCGAATCATGGTTTTCCGACCCTCAATCAATCAACATGCGCAACAACCTGCCCGCTCCATACTAGATGCTGAGATTTTGCCTGGGAAAGTAGTTCGTCACGCAGAGAACGTGCGGACGACCACTGTTCCTGATGCCAATGCCGGTGAGCCAAATCGCCCAAGAGCTCAAAAGGATGTCGAAATCCGTCTGTCAGCAATTCGACTGCGGACCATCATCGCACCAAATGCAGTGAGTGTGTGAACCGATAATCTTGAGAGGCACATTGGCGAAACAGCAACTGAATGGCATCTGCATACTGCAACATCTGGCCGATCAGACCATTATCATACCACGGGCAACTATCTTCGATGCACTCGCGAGCTACCAATTATATTAGGCATGTAGTGGTCTAGTAACTGCATCCTATAAATTCTGGAAAACCTGGGCGATTCAATGCCTTATATCTGACTCTGTCTCTGATGATGGATTTAAGTGAGAATGCGAAACTTGAGGCTAGTAAAGCTATTGTTCCAGTGATCCTGCCTCCTTCGCGAATGTTGATTGTCATTTAGGTGATTGTTTTCGTTTATATGTGTTTTTCTGAATTTGCAAGGACAATATGAACAGTTAAGATGAACCGGATGGGTTTTGGTCGGAGTTGCTAGCAGTGGCCCTCTATCCACACTGAGGTGGTTTCGCAAGCCTCCAAGCTTGCCATGATTGTTAACTGTGTATAAATCGAGTAGCTGGGGGGCATACACGTATTTCGCCTCCAGTCGTCTTGACTCGGTTTTGCTACCGGAACGGCTGGTGTAAGCACAGAGTGCGAGGCAGATTCAACACCAGTCTGGTTCAAGTTATTCGAGCTAACGCGCAAAGCATCACTGTGCCCAGCCCTCGTCTGGTACAAATGAAATTGTGTATGTGGTTTGTGTGAGTTCGTACGGCTGTGGCACAAGTGGTCGGCAGTAACTGTTGTGTATGCACATGTGTCCAAATAGGCCTACGCTCTGACAGGTAAGATGGATCTGACAAATGTTGGATGGAGCTAGTGACACTGGTTCTGCAGTCGTGCTGCAACGAGCTTGCGGGTATTCAGTCAAGCCCGTTATGTTGTTTAATAGACACCAGTCTCTGCTCATGGCAATTTTACCAGTAATAATAGAGCAGGTGATCCAGGTTCTACAGCCCGTTAGTGATATACTGCGCAGCGATGTGATTCGTTGAATGGGACGGGGGCCATGAACCTATGTTTTGCATAATTTATATCACCCTTCCCATGTCGCAGCGGTTGTTGCCGCACGGGCGGGCGAACTGGCGCGACTTGCCTCTTGTTGTAAGGAGTTTTGTTGCCTATGTGATTGATTGTACTGGTATTTAAAGATTGTCCGACCAGGACGAATCACGGCTAGAACATACAACCACTGTGAGGGAAGTCGTGTTGGTTATATTCAACAGTTTTTTTATGGGGGTTGGAGTGGCTATGTTATTGCCGCCTTACCGGTTCGCATGGTAGATGCGCTGGACCAACACGGCGGCAGGCGTTATTTGGGCTGAGCTCCCATGACAAATGCCGAACATGGGCACGCCTAGGTGCCGGCTCATGCTCCGTGTAGAATGCTTCAACTGCGCTCGACCCCGCTTCCGGTCTTCTTGACAATGTCTTGATACCGGGCACAGGCGGGTAAGGGAAGAGAGAGAGGGCGATAAATGCAGTGAAAGTCTACTATTATTTAAAACTAATTCGCGAACAGGTCACCGTCCCTACATCACCCTTCTTTGGAGCATGCGGTAGAAATCGTCGGATTACGACGGTTGAACTGATGGCTATGTTAACATTGCGTTGGGTGCGAAGGTAGTCAACAGGGCTAACCTGAACCCTGAATGTTAGCTGGCAGCGCTGGGTTGACGATGACAACGCTGGTGCAAAGTGCACCAGTCTCGCCTGCTCGGCGTTCTATCCCTGTCTCGTACATTCGGTTTGCTTTCAAGATATTTGCTTCAATTTGACGGCAGATCGTCGTGCCCGCCAATCGTTTGGATGAGTTTCCCAGGAACCTCAGTTTTTTTCGGTACACTTGGTTGGGGCCTTAACGGTGTCCCTTTGACTACTTTTCTGCCCAGCGTACTTTGGATTAACCGTAGCGAAGTGACTACTGAAATATTACTTGCCAGGCTCGGAATTAAAATTCGATCGCCGCCTCCTAGAAACAATACACAAACGCTTCCTAATTCAACACGTCCTGTCTCCGACGAGAATACGCGAGGGGCAACAAGCTAATTATTTGGACCTTGTATTGACAAAAGCGCCTGACAGCGTAGATGTTTTGAACTCTCTTCCCCCACTGGGCAAAAGTGATCACGTAGTCCTACAGTGGGAATATTCACTCTTCTCTGTCCCCGATCGAAGCATCACAGTGAAACGCAATCTATGTCGTGGAGATTTTACCCAAATGAAAATTGATGTGCGCCATTTAGATTGGAATGAAACATTCACCGGGTGTATTCTCGAGGATTGGTTGCAATTTAAGGCTGTATTACAGGGACTTATCGCCAACTACTGTGCTAATTCGAAAAAAAGGTCACCAACAGGCCTCAGTGGCTAACGACCACACTGAAGAGTGAAGTAAACCGCAAGTGAAAGCTGTGACAAACTTATCTAAGGGAAAAGACCGTCAAATCGCTGACGAAGTACAAGACGCAGAGGAACAGGGTAAAATGCCTGGTTTATTAAGCTCGCAAAAGTTTCAAGAGTAACTTGATAAACCGTGCAGCAGAAAACCTGAAGCTCTTCTATAAATACATTAGGCAGTGCACTCGAAATAAAGACCCCATCCCTTTGTTAAAAACGAATGAAGACGTTGAACTTTGCAAGGACAAGGAAAAGGCTGAGCATCTATCTGAGTTCTTTCAGTCGGTTTTTAAGAGAGAAACCAATCTATCCGCTGATAACTATAGTGCGGAAGAGATCCCGACAATTGACTCAGTGGTCATAACAGAACATATTGTTCTGCAGGAACAACTGAAACTAGAAGAAACCAAATCGCCAGGTCCTGATTTAATACCGGCAAAGTTGTTGAAGGAGGTGGCCGTAGAGTTGGCAGAACTTTTGTGTCTACTCTTCCGAGCCTCCCTTGCTGCAGGCAGATTGCCACCCGATTGGAAGACTGCGTGGATTTCCCCGATACATCAAAGTGGCAGCCGGGCTTCTGCAAATAACTACAGACCGGTAAGTCTCACCTCCACAGGTTGCAAGATTATGGAGTGAATCATCAAATGTGAACTGATGCAGTTTCTGGAGCGGCATCATCTTCTCTCTGACGCGCAGCACGGATTCCGCAGAGGAAGGTCCTGTTTAACCTATTTGCTCTACTTTCTGGAACGATGGAACCGAGTGCACGCAGTCTACATAGACTTCAAGACGGTCTTTGATAGTATGCCTCACCAGCGTCTCCTATACAAACTCGACCGTATTGGGGTAAGAAGCTTTTGAACTGGATCGAAAACGTTTTGATTGGGCGATCTCAGATTGTCCGTCTTGGTGATCAACAATCGGCGGAGGTGGCGGTTGAGTGTGGAGTTCCTCAGGGCTCCGTCCTTGGCCCTATCCTCTTCCTTATATACATTGATGACTGTTTCTGATATAAAGATTTGGAAGGTCATTCACAACGAAGCTCATGAAGCAAATCTACAGGCGAAGTTGCATCGACTTGAGGAATGGTCGAACAACTGGCTCCTCCCATTCAATGCTACAAAGTGCAATATTCTGTGATTCGGCAGAACCAGCTCCGGGCACCAGAGAATTCACTATCTGGACCACACACAACTACCAGAGGTAGAGGCTCAGAAAGATCTAGGAGTATGGATCACGCCCACACTGAAGCCATCGTTCCATTGGTCAAAAGTAGCAAAATCCGCCATGTCAAGCTTGTATCTAATTAAGCGAGCGTTTGCAAAGTTCGACAAAGAGTGCTTTGATATGGTCCTCAGGATGTTCGTGCGACCACGATTGGAATTTGCCATACAAGCCTGGAAATTTTGGTCTGCCAAAGACCACAGCTGCCTGCCTTACGAGACACGATTGTTCAAACTTGATCTGTTTCCTCTGGACTATAGACAGCTACGCGGTGACCTAATACAAGCCTTTCGCATGCTGCGGGGTCAGGATTGTGGCCTTGCGTCTGGCGATTTCTTTTAACTGGCCACTACCACTACTTTGAGAGGACATCCTATGAAACTACGTATGACTGGCGCAGGGCTGGACGCACGAAGGTTCTTCTTCTCCAACAGAGTGATTAAGGCCTGGAATGCTCTGCCTGCCGACATAATCATGTCCCAATCAATTGACAATTTTAAGCGGAAGGTTGACCAGTACAGCCATATGCATGACCACGATATCATAAACTATCACATTTCCTGAAACCTATTCCCATCCAAAATTAACGCGTTATCAAACATACTACTGTCTATTTTCGAGTTATATTATTTTTAATGGTTTTATTCGATACCCTGTAGTGTGACAGGGAGATAACTCTTTGTCCAACGTCCATTATGTGTCAGCCTTTTTTACGTTGCAATGTCATTGAAATCAGTAGGGAGTTCAAAAGCATCGCTTCATTTCCCTTAATAAAACTAAACTGAACTGAACTACTCCCTTTGAACTATGTTCCACCTGTTTCAAATTTAATTCTCGAAGAAAGAATATCATATGGCCTGTCATTATCTATTTTTAAAATTGAAATGTTCCTTCGAATGACCTTGGGTGGCGAGCAGCCCCATCTACGAGCGAGCGAGTCACTTGCAGAAACGTTGTTTGCATTGACGAACTTCCGCTCACCTCACGAGTTGTCAGTGCGTGTTGTGTGTCTGTGTATGTGTCCACCGTTGAGTCTTGACCCCGGGGCGTAGGTCCTCGGCCAATCAATGAACTGATGCGGTTTGAGGGGCTACGAGCTCTTGCGAGGCTGGTGCCGAAACTCGCGGGTCCTGCAGCAGAGAGCCGACCCTGAGCGTGAGGCAGACAGGCGCGGTGCTGACGGCGGGAGCGGAGCGCCACAGCATTTGTCTGCGTGTATTTGCGCTTTTATTTGGCTGTTTGTGGTTTTGTGACTACAATTTGTAACCCGCTCTGTCGCCAAGGGAACTGCTTGCAAAAGATAGTGTTTCCACGAGGTAGAAAGACAAAATTACTGTAGATTTGAAGAAGCAACTAATAGCAAAACACAAGCGTGGTGTTCCTGTGACTGATTCCTCATCATTAATCTGCACTTTCTTGAAAAAAAGGTTTATAGTACTTGCATGTATTATAACTACACTAAAAAAATTCATATTTATGTTTTTTTCGGGGATAAAACGGATTAATTTTATTACCATCATTTTAAATTGGGAAATTTGTTTCGCAAGACGAACGTTTTACATGACGAGCATAGTGCCAGGTATTGAATATCAAAAGGAAAGACATACTCCTTAAATTCCCATTTTCGCCCAACAGTTTTTCGTATATGACCATCAAAACGAGCAGTGAAGCGCCTGCAGTTATGCTGCTCGATAATGAGCATTCGTAGTGCAATAATAAATTATTTTTAATTAAAAGCACAGTTTTGGGACACGCCACCTACTCTAGATTTACGCTTTTCGCTAAGTTAAAATGCAAAACGGAATATGCCTAGTGTAGGAAGGCTTGTCCCTGCTTTGAGTCAGTTGTACTGGTTTCCGATGGAAAGGGCATAACAGCCATAGCAAGGTGGGACAATTCGGTGCTTTTTGGAGAGGAAGGTTTTTCGCTACACAAGAGTCAATTGCGTTTGGTTTTGCGTCGGTTAGATCATGGTGTGTTTTGCATAGTAGGTGATGCCTCCGTGTGCCGACATAACACCAACTGTGGAGGACTTCAAGCCGACTCAGCCATGTCTTCTACTGAGCCACGTATGCGTGGGCGGGTGGTTGCCAGGGGGGTTGTTTTAGCTTCTCGGTGCGAGGCGGCGGCTGACGGTGCAACGGTCGAAACTGTTACCTGAAGTCGAGACCTCCTCTTCCAAGCCGGCAGTATGCTCAGAGGCCAAATCTCGGGTTGTAAGCAAAAAACACAAATGCACCAGGATGAACTATTTACTGTGCAGAGAACCCTGCGTTGTTGTACCAGGTAGTTGTGGCCACTGGGAAGTCTGGGCTAGTGTTGACCGCGTCCAGTCATACCAGAGAGAGAGAATATACAGTTGTGGCAGCTGCTTACATAGGTCTATGGAGCAAGTCAAGTGGGTATGTTGAATTACCCAAGGGGTGTCATGTCCAGTGGGCCATGCTGCATTGACCGAGCGAAGGGGTGTTCTGGTGGCATCTGGGCACCCGGCAGTTCGACCGTCCTAGTCCGACGATGTCCACCGTTTACTCCACAGAAGGGTGGTGCCGGGACGGTGACTTGTGCGTGATTTAGTTTAATGTGATAGTAGATTTGCGCTGCATCTACCGCACTCCCTCCACCTCCCCCACCTATGCCCAAGACAGAGTCAAGAAGACCGGAGATGGGAGAGGGCGCAGGTGTTAGGGGAGTGCAACCCAAATAACGCCTGTCGTGCACTGATGTGGCCAAAAATGAGAATTAACGCTAAGTGGAGATTGTGTCTAAACTACAAACGACAAAGGACGAAAAGTGTCAGAGGAGTTGTTAGAATGCAGACTCACGAAAACGCAGCTTCTGAGATGGCGAGTGTTGTTGAGGGATTGTAATGAACTCTGAACTAGATCAGAAAGCTATACATCAAGGATGAAGAGCAGAGTCAGGAGTTCAATTGAGACGGCGATCAGTAGAGATGCAATCGAGAAATGAAGATCAATCATTGCAATTGACTGAAAGTAATTGAGAGAGATCAGTACAATCAAGATAGCAGCGGTGACATGCAGCAGCGAAAACAGAAGACGTCCAACATGCCGGTTGAAGCTGGCTGTTGTATTTTTATTTAGCACATTAAAACAAGCGATCATAAAGATTCAGGTGACTAAGAAAGATACAAAGATGTAAATTTTACAAATACCTACATGATCTATATTAAAAAGAAGGCATTGTGGTTTTAAAATTTGGTATGGCTTTACTTAGAAATATTAAGTTATTTCGAAAAGCGCTCATTCGAAAACTTGGAAATTGGTTGAGATAATTAACATAAAAGTTTTCACATGTACAAGAATGCTATCATACAAAACACGAAAAATAAAATTTATTTTGATCCTTTTATATATATTCCACAGTAAGTCCTTTAGTGTATATTCCATGGCAGTAGTCTTCCAGATTTAGGGCAATGGAAAGTATGGCCGTTACCAAACAGCCTAAATTTCGAGTTTATTTCCAACCCGGTTTCATGACAATTGGCAGTTTCTTTTTGCATTTATACATTGCCTAAGGCGCGTATGAATAAGGTAAACAAATTTTCGCTTGATTTCGCTGGTAGGGACGTCATGGAAATAAAAAAATGTAATAAGCTGACATGCTGATAGGCCGGTCAGTGAATAATACATTTAAATATAATTGTCAGGTGAAATCATAAACTTACCATTTTATGAATATTAAGAGAACTTTACTTTTGTTAAATTTCTTCATAAGTATTTCAGGGGTCGAATTGCGATGAGCTTCAGATCTTTCTTGAAATAGTGGTTATTACTTTAAGTTTTCCTATGTTTTCTGTCTATTGTCCATAAAAAGAGATTCTATTGTATTTGATTATCAAAACTTTCAAAATAAGATATTTCTTAAAGGCATTTACCGAGATAGTGAGTTTTGAGACAGTCTTTCTAATGCAGATGGCCATTTGGGTCATATTTGTAGACTCACCCGAACACGAAAACTCGTTACCGAGAACAATAAACGCCCAAACCTAATTTGGCAATTAATATGACTAACATCGATTAAGGAAACTGTTATAATAAGTTACCTCTTCAACAAGAACTTTAATTCAATATTTCATTGTCAAATGTCTGCTTACTCAGCCGTTTGCTCAGATCAAGTCAAGGAAAAAATGGGGACGTGCGACCGGTTTTGCGACGTCGCTGAAAATTAGGGATACAATGTCTACCGAAAATGAAAGAACTCACTAATTTCCTCTTATCGGTGCGTTTTTTGCTGTATTTATGTACTTTTCAGCCCCGTTCTAAGATTGCAAACGCACAATCGAGTTCCCGAATATATGCTAAACTTTTGCGAAGAAATGTCAATCTTCTGCCCTTTCCGTTTTAAGCTTTCATATTTGTTCGCATTCAACTGCAACTAGACATTGCCAGGACGTCTTTCGAGTACAATCCACCGAACAACAATAATAATCCCATAAAATTTGTGCCATACTACCACCTCAAATTTTGACCCCGACATGTCATGAGTAAGGCAATCTACTGTAGCGCCGCAATACAGCAAACAATTTATTTAACTTAATCGTAAACGAAGAGAATCATGACGTAGTGAGTGCACGATTTTTACACTAGAAAGCACAACATATGGCAATCAACATTGCATGTTTTCGAAGCTATCTTTTGGCATTAGTATGTAAAGCAACATTCCGTAGTATTTGCACTTAGCCGGAATATGACATCCCAAAATCTACAAATATGCATTTCTATCTTATGACGAAGGCCCCAAGCTTAGCGACCGCCAGGTCAGTTAAATGCTCTTTTGTTGAATTCGCATTTTTCATGTTTCGATTTTGGCAACCAAATAACCCAAAAATAGGACTAACTGCATGCTCCAGATGAAAACGCCACCGTGGAGACAGAATGGTGTCAACTGCGGAATTTCATCCAGTCCGCCACTCTCGAAGTCTTCGGACGCGGTCGCCGTCGAAACCAGGACTAGTTTGATGACAATAACGCCAACATCAGCAGTTTACTCAGGGAGAAGAATCGGCTCCACGAAGCCCAGTTGGACCTTCGGACTGGCACCACCAAAACAGCTTTCTCCAGATGCCGCCACCTTGTACAGCACTGGCTGCAGGAGATACAGGACGTCTGGATGGTCTGCAAGGCTACGGAAATCCAAGGGTATGCAGAACGCAATGAAATGAAAAACTTCCTCAAAGCCATCAAGGCCATCTACGGCCCGTGTATCAAAGGGACCGCACCGCTGCTCAGCTCTGACGGCATAACACTGCTGACAGAGAAATCGCAAATTCCGAAGCGCTGGGTCGAGCACTTCAAAAGTGTCCTTAAATGCTCATCATTCATCGCGGAACATTATGTGCACGGGCCTTCTTACTTAATCTGTCACTTCCCAGATGAATGCCGTGATTATTTTTATTAAGAAGACCAGATGCCCTTAGGGTCATAATTATTTCTGTTGCGTCGACGTCCATGTTCATCTCGTGTATGCCCGAAGTCTTCTGCGGCTGAGGGTTCATTGTGTTTGACCAGACGGCACTGCTGGTCTTAGTTTGAGATTATTGGAAACGACCGAGCGCCTAACGCCCTTGCACACGGTTAGTGCCTGAAAACATTCAATCCCCCATTTTGGGAAAATTATGAAGAAGAAACGCAGTTATTGTAGTGGTAAAGTAGGCCGTATTTCAATGTTCCTCTTTGAGGAATATTTCGGAATAAGAAGAACTTTAATTTAGAAGTGCT
This sequence comes from Schistocephalus solidus, assembly GCA_017591395.1. NCBI lineage: Eukaryota > Metazoa > Platyhelminthes > Cestoda > Diphyllobothriidea > Diphyllobothriidae > Schistocephalus > Schistocephalus solidus. The sequence goes on from WEDG01005621.1 coordinate 341,756, forward strand.
TATATGTGCCAATGCACATTACCACTACGACTCGCACTCTGTACGTTTCCTTATTTCAGGAGCCTCGGACTGCTCTATGTACAAATAAATCTTGTTAGAATATGTAATCGAAAGCATGCAAAATTACAAGCCACACGAGTGGGCAGACGAGGATCAAGCCGAAGGCTGCATGAGGGTGGATGCAGTGACGAGTAATCACCGCGCCATTAATAGAAAACGGTAATGAAGTCAAGGAGATCAACCACTCGGGTGCGGACAGACAAGCAATCAACTCATAAACTATGACCCGAGGCGATGAACACGAGGGCCACCAAATGAAGGTAGCGTGTGGTTGCCACTAATAAATGTTGCACGACCTTCAGACAAAAGAAGGGCAAGCCGGAGTCTGGAGAACCATGCCCTACATAAAAGGAGTTTCCGAGACAGTCTTCCGGGTGCTACAACTCGCTGGAGTAGGTATGGTCCATTAATCCCAGGCAATACTTCGTCGCCGTGTGATGCAACCTAAAGACAAACTGACCCCTACTAAAAAACCTAAGCAGTTTTCTACCTAATGTGTAGCAATTATAAGTACTGCTACTACGTCGCGGAAACTGGCCTGATTGCAAACTGACAGCTCGGAGGCTAGATCCGAAATCGCAGCCTAAAACTCACATTCGATAAACTGGTCATGCCTTTTGCCGTATAAGGAGCAACTACCTCAGACAGAGGCACCTCAAAAGTGTAACGACTGACGCTTGAGACACGGTATTCAGATGCCAACACTATCATCAGGCATCTAGACCTTCCTGTGGCGTATTAATTCCTGCGTCATTCGATGCATTAAGATCAGGATAATATGGTCGCATCGAACCTAAGAAATGCAAGCGAGGATGGCCCCGCGATAAACCTAATCGAAGGGGGGCAGACTTGAATGCATCCATCGAGGTGGCCATGCGTAACGCCAACGACCGTCAAGCCATACAAAGCTTCGTACGAAGGCGACACAACGCTAGGATAAAATATAGATCAGTCCAAGGCTGACTAGTTCGGCCAGTTATTCAAAATTCTGGTTGATATGAGCAGTAAACGCTTTTAGGATGGAGTCGACCAAGCGCTTCGAAAGCTCAGTAAGAATGCAGTTGTGTTCTGATGAGCCACTTCAAGTACGCAGAACATTTATTTTGGGTTTTTAGATGTACACGTGCACATTCCCACGGCATGATTGAATGGGGTTTATTAAGGTCACTCACCGACTACAAACCGCGATACATTTACGCTTTACTATTTCATGAGCTCCCCAATACTCCGTATATAAACACATGGGGTTCTCAGAGTGTACCAGAGTGCACCCGGTTTACATTTTTCGATATCCGAGGGAGACTAAAACTGCAGACAAAACAGAAATTGACACCCTCGCTTCCTTGAAAATGAAAGATCGCCGGTTTCGTACAATAGGAAAATCGAACAAAAACGTTCAGTTTACAACACAACGCAGAAATAAACTTGATGCCTTCAGTGTAAAGGGTTTTCACACATACCTCGAATGACTACGACATCTAAGATACTATTTCGGACCCGCGAAAAGTCCC